>CM060964.1:299869544-300042044 GCA_030765045.1 Tenodera sinensis | reverse complement strand
ACCAGCAAGATGCCATTGGAGCAAACTTCATTGAAGCAAGTGCTCTCGTTCCCTATGGCACGTTGTCAGTAATTTGTTCTCCTTGGAGAACTGTGCATACATTATTCATTGTTGAAAAACCAGGATTTCACTGTAGAATTTTGGTGGATTTCGATGCACACGATATACCCACAGGCCCTGGTATTTGCTTGCTGAAAATGGAGTCAGGAACTTCAGTTGCATCCTTTAATGGCAATGATGCAGATTCCAAGCTCTCAATAGCTCCACGAAGATCAACAATGTTTGCCTTAGTGAAGGCGAGTGAAACGGCGCTCTTGTGCTGGAGAGCTGTTTTAGCCTTCTCTATGTAGGCTGCCTCATTGACATCAAACGAGGTTACAATGCTTTTAATGTCTTCAAAATGATCGGCATATTAGATTGCTGCCTTGTCCCCCACGAGTGATGATGGGTTCGGGTGGAAGAGTTCCAGGTAAGATTCCTTGAAAGCGACAATGCGGCTAGGAGCTTTTAAAAACACTTTCTTCACAGAAGAAACAAAGCTGTTAACTCCTGGAAAACTATTCCTAACCTCCTCCGCCAATCGGTGTAAGCCATGGGCTATACATGTGACATGCAGCATGTCAGGATACAGTCACCGCAATTGAAATCTTTACATTGTTAGTGCAAGGAAAATCTTTACGTAGGCAGTGTACTCAGTTTGTTCTTCTCCCAGCACTATACAAAGGAGCGGGCGGAGCTGCAAATCACGTGATTCTTGAGTGCACAGTAGCAGCTTGCTTCTATTAGGAGGCCAGATCTCAGTCAGTCTCTTGTATTTGTACAGAGTGTTCTGTTTCCAGTTTGTCGTGGTTATTAAATTTTTAACCCGAGTGCCATTTTTAAAGCTGTGTATTTCTCATTATAATACAAATAATGGGACGCAAGAAGCTCACTTCTGAGGAGAAGACTTGTGCTTTAACTCTATTGCAAGTAGGTACCTCTGTGATTCGTGTAGCTGCCGATCTAAAGGTTTCAAGACCAGCTATTTATGACCTAAAAACAGCAGCAGAATCTTTTCCACCCGGCGCCACACCATGACGAAAAATGGGCTCAGGTGGTGAAAGAAAGACTTCAACAAGAACTGATACCTGCTAAAACGTGAAGTGATGGCTTATCCATGGATTACAGCGGCAAGGTTAAAGAAGAAACACCCAGAGCTTCTCAACAATGTTGCAATAAGGACCATTCAGCATCGACTTCAAAAAGACTTAGGTTTACCAAGTCGATGTGCAGCCAAGAAGCCTCTTCTGACTGAAGCTATGAAGAAGGAAAGGATACATTTTTGCAAGACATAGCACTGGACATCAGAGGACTGGCGTAAAGTAATGTTTTCTGATGAAAGCACTTTCAAACGGGTCAGATAAAAGTCCAAAATGGTGAGGAGGCCAAAAAATGTGTCACGATATGATCCAAAGTTTACTGTCAAAACTGTTAAACATCCAAAAAGTGTGATGGTATGGGGTGCTTTTAGTGGAAATTATTGTAGAGGTGGCTTGTACTTTCTCCCAAAGAATATCACAATGAAGGGAAGTAACTATTTAGAAGTGTTACAACACCATTTGGTCACATTTTGGCTGATTCACCAGTGTCAGTACTTCAGGCATGATGGTGCCCCTGCACATAGGACAAAGATGGTTCAGAAGTTCCTGAAAGATAATAATATACCTGTACTTCAATGGCCTGGTAACTCTCATGACCTAAATCCCATAGAAAATGTTTGGAATCAAATGAAAAATAAAACAGAACAGCTGCAACCATCAAGCATTAAGGAGCTACAGGAAGTGTTGAAGAAGTTGTGGGTGGAAATGGACAAAAAATATTTTGAATATCTAGCAGACTCAATGCCTAGGAGACTCCTGAAAGTGATAAAAGTTAAGGGAAATATGACCAAGTGCTAATTGTAAGCAGAAGTTAAAAATAAAATCATTTAAAGTCAGTATTTGTTGTTTTTATTACCTTGTAAAGATTTCCATTGCTGCGACTGTAGAAACTCTTCAATACCTCACCAGCTTTGAGCATGTATGCCGCACTGTCACTCACAAGAAGTAGAAACTTGTCATCCTGTTTTTCTGCTGGCCACAGAATGTGAAAGGCTTCACAGGGCTTCACATAAAGTTATATTAAAATTATCCTCCGCTGAAACGCCAGGAAAACTAGAAGTTAGAGGTTGGTGCGACGGGAAATTATTCTCCTTTTTATAGCAATATTGCTGATATGTCCCGCAGATCCTTGTGCTACTCAAAATGTGATTTTTGGTCAGAGGGCACCTGGAAAATACGTAAATAGAATTATAGTTTTACGCTATATGCACTAGAACAGAATCCTTACCTGCTTTTGGCAGATTTGGCAAAATATTACTTTGCGATATGTGGTGAAGTTCGGATCGTTACCTATCAACTGACGAATAAGCCAACTTCGAGATGAGCTGACTTTAGGCATGACATTGGCTCCTTAAATTACCTGCTTAATCTAACGAAAATTAATTTCTAACGATGTAGTAATTGTATGCAATAACAATATGCGGTAGTCGACTGAACACAACGGATACTGTTTTTAAACTGATTGACTTGACTTTATGGCGGGTTCTCAAAACGACCCCTTTCCCTTGGACAACAATCCCTGCATTCCTTGCTTGCAACAATACGGAGCTTGCTCCCACTCAGCTAAATACAAGTCAGTTGACTTTTCCATTGTTGCACTACTCCTCTTAAGCTAACATAAGCGAAAAGAAGTAGCAAAAGTGTAACAAAGTCAATTCATAATTTCATAAATATTTCGTTTTACCATTTTAAAATAGTTTTTTCTCGTCGATAGCGGATTTTTCCATTTTAAAATAAATAGGAGATTTATCCTCTTTTAGGTTTTAAAGTCTCATTTAGCCATTTTTAGATTTTATAAGAGTTGAGCTTTCGGCTTCGATGATCATGAAACAGATAATTAAATTAAACCACTGCAGTTAACAATAAAGGAATAAAATAGTTAAAAAAACACTAAGAATCCGGGGACTAATTATAACTAAGAATGTGACGAGGCTTTAGCTCAGGCACTTTGCCAGTCATATCCAGTTACATACAATTTATAACAAGTTCTTAAAAATACAAAATATCCATTACATGATCCCAATACTTACAGAAACATAAAACAGCATATTTCAACACAAGTTTATTGACAGCTGTTTTCACGCCTATGCAATATGATATATATTCTTTGCGTCACAGAAGATGTAACTTACAATGCTCTTTGCTCACTACCAGTTATCTGACCTTGTCCTTCATTCACTTCACTAATGCATAACCACTGTCCTTCAGTATTCTCTCGCCATAAGCTAACCTTGTTATCACCACCAGAAACTGCTAGAATGTTGCCTGTCAATGACCAGCTAACATTCCAAACTACATCATCAAATGCGTTAAGAATGGTTGGGGTCCATGTTCTCTTGTCATCACTTGACCAGATTATGACTCTTCGATCCTGAGAACAACTTGCAATAATGCTGAAGGGAAGTCCAATTGATGGTGCCCATGCAACATCTCGAACCTAGTCTGAATGCGCTTCCAATTTTGTTTCTTCAACCCATCGACCTCCTTCCTCTTTCCAGATTTTGACCTTATTATCACGTCCTCCAGTGACGATTCTCTTGACTAGAGGAGTTGGCCAGGATGACACCGTGGTGTCAAATGCTGGGTATGGGGTAATTGCAGGACACCAGCTTACTGCATTACAACCAACTGTATGAGCATTTGATATCTTTTCTGTTACCCAGCTGCCAGCGTTAGGATTGTAACACAGGATTGAAAGAGAACCATATGAAGTGCCACACGCCAGCATTAAACCAAATTCATGAGGAGCCCAAGCTACAGAATTCACTGATGAGTCATGGCTGCTATATTCATAATGCATGGTCCACTCCCCTGCTTCTTTCCATATAATTACCTTTGCCGTCGTAAGAACACGAGGCCAAAAGATTCCCATACTTAGGATGGGCCCAAGCAACTTGCCATACGGGTCCATTATGCTCTTTTAAATCAGCAGCTAATGTTTGGGTGCCGTTTTTGATGTTAAATATCTTAATAGAATGATCTGAGGAACAAGTTGCCAAGCGGAGGCCGTAATAATCCATCTCGGCACCATGTATCATATCTTCGTGACCCGTGTCCACCATGTTTAACACAGAAACCAATCTGGAGAATTTTTGAGTAATTATTTTTGCAAATATGTGGATGTAAGAAATGTTTCCCTTCACCTATGTTACCTCTTTTAACACCACAGAACAGATAACACCAAGTCTGTCAACTGTAATGAAAGTTTATCTCTGTTAACATGAATATATAGAAGGATAAGCCTTGGTAAGAATATTTTGCGCAAGAGTGAGCAAAGAAAATCATTTGTATATAGCACATCAGATTTTTATCATTGAAAAATATGCTGTGCATATTTTAATACATTAAACAACTATAAATAATTTTAGTTATACATACTGCGCGTTTTCATAGATGACCTCGGTGATCAAAACTAGAGAAAATCTGATTTGAGGCTGTAAAATAATGTGATTAATTGCAAATTACGTTTATTTGTGAAATGTCACCAAAGTATTGTATAATTTGAAGGTTATTCAGGCACGGGCCGATTGCTCCTTTTCTTTAAAATGGGAAAGAAATATTGTCCGCATTTCCCAAATGTGAAAGAAGCACTGCATAGCTATACAGGAAGGGTCATTAGCCTTTCGCTCATGTTATACCTGAATTTCAGTACGGTTTGGGATAAGGCGGTGCACACTCTTTGACAAAACAAAGGTCATTGTATTTCGCTTCCTTTTATCTTTCTGTTTATCTTAAAAGGATTGGAGTCATTCTGTCTGAACCAGGGCGCATTTAAAATGGCACGAAGTAGCATAATAAAACGTGCCGAATTGCCCTATGAGATGCATTTTATGGTACGTGTTAACGCACTAATTTCTAAGACAGAAAATTTGGGAAACAAAGACAGTGAATGTAATTTGCCAAAACAAGTGCCACAGGACTGGATCACAGTTATTTCAAAGGGGGAACTTGTTCGGCCGACTGAACAGTGGTACCAAAAGGTGAAGGAATTTGAAGTTATATTTGCGGGATTCCATGGCTTTAATGTTTCAAAATGTGCTGGAGTGATGAAAGCGCTTACTGGCATGATTTGCTCTAAATTTCCTGAATTGGATGAAAGAATTGTTTCCCTATACGTCAGGACCCGCACTTTCATTAGGATACGGCATTTAAATAACAAACTAAAAGCTGTAAGTATGACAAAAACGAACGCGAGGAAGTGTCAGCAGTGGGCGTCAGCTACTTCTCCTGCAACATGACCAAATGTAAGTCTACTTTTAAGATCAAACAATAATTTGTTGCTTCTTATTTTGATTGTAGTTTCGGTGGCGGTGGTAAAATTGGTTTGTAATTAGTAGAATGTGTTGACGAACGTTTCTAATATGTTTTCAGTTAAGGTATCTTTTCTATCACATATCACCGTATTTTTATACACTTTATTAATTATTGCTTAAGTTTTTACGCACTGGAACTGTCAGTCAACGCTTTAAATGGTATAATTCGAAACGGGTTTAAAGCGCTCACTTTCTATTGCTGTCTGAACTGCGCGCGCTCTCAGACCTCCATGTGACGTATATTGCTTGCAACCAATGGCAGCAATTGTGCCGGAGTGGCCTACCTTCTTTCTCTAGTTACTTTGGATCTTAGATATACTCTTACTCAGTCATTAATTGCTCAATTTATTCAGAATGCTTGTCATTGTGTTAGGTTATGTTTATTTAAATGTAAATATACTTTTTGACATTGCACTAGGTGAAGTATAATAGCTGTTTGACAGTTTATTGTTGGTCGAGGTCATTTAATAGTTTGGGGTATAATTACAACAATGCTATTCTTGTGTTAGAGATATATACAAGAAAAAATTAGTTTTCTTATGGATGCACTTTAACTAATATAGTTCTCAGCGTCCCATACTATGTTGAAAATGACAGATTGCTTAATTCTGCTCAGAGGCCACCTTAATTAGGCTTGAGCTCCTTTTTGTGCTGTATATCTGCAACACAGGATACTTCCCTTCTGAAGGAAGCTGTGCTAGAAATGTTGTTGTTATTGTTTTCTAGTGTCTTGCATCTGGCAATGAAGCCATTAGCATTCGTGCTTTCCAACACTTTTGTGCTAGAAACGTTTAAGCCTGAAAATCCTCGCCCTCAGGCACATTCAAACACCCAGGGCACATACACAAAATAAACAATCAGTGTGCAGTCAAGTCACACCAACAATATGTATGTATGTATGTATGTATGTATGTATGTATGTATGTATGTATGTATGTATGTATGTATGTATGTATGTATGTATGTATGTATGTATGTATGTATGTATGTATGTATGTATGTATGTATGTATGTATGTATGTATGTATGTATGTATGTATGTATGTATGTATGTATGTATGTATGTATGTATGTATGTATGTATGTATGTATGTATGTATGTATGTATGTATGTATGTATGTATGTATGTATGTATGTATGTATGTATGTATGTATGTATGTATGTATGTATGTATGTATGTATGTATGTATGTATGTATGTATGTATGTATGTATGTATGTATGTATGTATGTATGTATGTATGTATGTATGTATGTATGTATGTATGTATGTATGTATGTATGTATGTATGTATGTATGTATGTATGTATGTATGTATGTATGTATGTATGTATGTATGTATGTATGTATGTATGTATGTATGTATGTATGTATGTATGTATGTATGTATGTATGTATGTATGTATGTATGTATGTATGTATGTATGTATGTATGTATGTATGTATGTATGTATGTATGTATGTATGTATGTATGTATGTATGTATGTATGTATGTATGTATGTATGTATGTATGTATGTATGTATGTATGTATGTATGTATGTATGTATGTATGTATGTATGTATGTATGTATGTATGTATGTATGTATGTATGTATGTATGTATGTATGTATGTATGTATGTATGTATGTATGTATGTATGTATGTATGTATGTATGTATGTATGTATGTATGTATGTATGTATGTATGTATGTATGTATGTATGTATGTATGTATGTATGTATGTATGTATGTATGTATGTATGTATGTATGTATGTATGTATGTATGTATGTATGTATGTATGTATGTATGTATGTATGTATGTATGTATGTATGTATGTATGTATGTATGTATGTATGTATGTATGTATGTATGTATGTATGTATGTATGTATGTATGTATGTATGTATGTATGTATGTATGTATGTATGTATGTATGTATGTATGTATGTATGTATGTATGTATGTATGTATGTATGTATGTATGTATGTATGTATGTATGTATGTATGTATGTATGTATGTATGTATGTATGTATGTATGTATGTATGTATGTATGTATGTATGTATGTATGTATGTATGTATGTATGTATGTATGTATGTATGTATGTATGTATGTATGTATGTATGTATGTATGTATGTATGTATGTATGTATGTATGTATGTATGTATGTATGTATGTATGTATGTATGTATGTATGTATGTATGTATGTATGTATGTATGTATGTATGTATGTATGTATGTATGTATGTATGTATGTATGTATGTATGTATGTATGTATGTATGTATGTATGTATGTATGTATGTATGTATGTATGTATGTATGTATGTATGTATGTATGTATGTATGTATGTATGTATGTATGTATGTATGTATGTATGTATGTATGTATGTATGTATGTATGTATGTATGTATGTATGTATGTATGTATGTATGTATGTATGTATGTATGTATGTATGTATGTATGTATGTATGTATGTATGTATGTATGTATGTATGTATGTATGTATGTATGTATGTATGTATGTATGTATGTATGTATGTATGTATGTATGTATGTATGTATGTATGTATGTATGTATGTATGTATGTATGTATGTATGTATGTATGTATGTATGTATGTATGTATGTATGTATGTATGTATGTATGTATGTATTTTTTTAATTTTTTATTAACTGCATGCCCCATTACAAAGCGTAATATTACTTGCATTTATATACATAATTGACAAGTATAATGAACTACAAAGTTACCATAAGTATTTGGATTACATTAATGGTCTTCCACAGTTTATGTTTACACTAATATAGTTTGTGCAAATTTCTTGAATGCTCTTAAATGTTTTGCTACAAGTTCTTCCGGGGGTACTGGCCAGTTACTGCCGTTATTATTTATGGCTTTAATTAGATCTGTTCTTTGTTGTTTTTTGTGCTGACACTCATAGATTAGATGATAGACTGATTCTGCTGCTCTTCTGCATGTACACGAAGGATCGTCTATTATATGGAATCGATGGAGATATGCGTTTGTTTTCCCATGGCCAGAAACTATTGCTGTGAATTCTGGTGTGTTTGGTAAGCGCAGCTTGAGTCTTGTCCTGATTGAGGGAAAAAAGGATTTACTCACTAGTCCTTTAGTTGTGTTATTCCATCTTCTCTGCCACTCTGCCAAACCTAGTTCTTTGATTTCGCTTTTAAATGTCGATTTAGGGATCCTATCGTAGATTGTTTCCAGGCGTTCATCTTTAGCAGCTTGTTTGGCGAGTTTGTCTGCTAGCTCATTGCCAGTTATTCCTACGTGAGCTTTCACCCAGCTGAAATATATTTTCCATTGGCGCTGTTCTAAATTAGGAACTGTCTTCAGAATACTCTCTATTATCGAATTGTGCTTTGAGTTGTTGTTTAGTAAGGAAATTGTTATTTTACTGTTTGTAAAAATGACTATAGTGATAGTTTTATCCTGTAGAGTATGGATTTCTTGGAGAGCTTTAAATATTGCAATTTGCTCAGCTTGATTATTAGAGCACCTCGAATCTAATCTATATTTTAGCTCTCTTAGGATTGTGTCTCCCCTATATATCACAGCAGCGGCTCCAACTTTGTTTTCTGCTTTGCTGCCATCGGTAAAGACAGTTATATCGTATTGTGCATTTTTCTGTGGTTCTTTAATGTATACTTTTTCAGCTGGATGGCGCCATATTGTTAAATCTATTGGTGTGTCATAGTCCCCTCCTCCGTGTGTTGACTCATACTCCTGAATTTTACCGGCAATAGTGATGTCAATAGGTTGATTTCCAGCTATGACACAAGAAGCATCGTAGGAAATAGTCCTATATGCCTTTGCTTGTTTGATATTGAAGAGCCGTTGGACTCTCTGAAGCTTGTTGAGGTTGTTTTGTTTCTTTAGAGAGTCTCCCCATACTGGCGAACCATAAGTTAAAATAGGTTCTATGGCTCCCTTGTATATGGTATGAAGTGCCTTGCTTCCCAAGCCCCAGTGGAGTTTTGCTGATTTAGATAATGTATGGATCAATGATATTGCCTTTTCGTGAACGTGGTCTATATGATTATCAAACGAGAATCTTCTATCGATGTATATCCCTAGGTATTTTAGTTCTTCTACCTGGTCTAATATTTTATCATTAAGATATATACCTACTTTCTCGTTTCGTATATTCCTTTTTTTTTTTTTTTATTTATTTATTATTTGAAGTCGCTTCAACATAAAAGTCATATCCTTTTTCTTGTTACGAGCATAACTTTTGATTTTGTATCGTTAAACTGTAGCTTATTGTTCTTAGCCCAGAATTCTACTTTCTTCAAATCTAGATTCGCATAGTTTTCTGTTTCCCTGATACTCTTGCCTTTAGTCATTATTAATATGTCATCTGCAAAAGCTACTACTTCGGTTCGGTGTGAAAACTCTGAGTTGAGTAGCGAATTGTACAGTATATTCCAGAATCCGGGACCGCAACACGATCCTTGAGGGCAACCTTTCCTCACTCCCTTCTCCACTTTATGGGAATTAATAAACAAACTTGCTGTTCTCTCCTTAAAGTAATTCTTAGAGAGTTGATACAGATTTCTTGGGCATTTGAGTCTTCTTAAATTATGTAATATACTCGACCACCATGCTGCATCGAAGGCTCCCTTGACGTCCAAACTGATCAAAATGACATACCCGAATTCCATTAGGTTGTGCTGTACGAAGCGCTTCATAGCCATTGCCGCATCAATAGTACTTTTCTGTGGGATGAATCCATACTGGCGGATACTGTGTAGTTTCCTTGAATATATGAAGTGATTGATTCTGTTAATCAATAACTTTTCTAAGGCTTTTCCACCAATATTCAGAAGGCTGATAGGCCTATATTTAGTGACACTTTCACTTCCTTCTTTATTCGGTTTAACTATAGGAACTATAATTGAATGTTTCCATCTCTTCGGAAAACTACCATTTTTGAGACACTCGTTATACATTGACGTTAGGAAAAATGGAAAGAGGGTGAATGACCTTAAAATGATATCACTCGTGAATCCATCCTCTCCCGGTGCTTTGTTAGGGTCGAATTTCGTCAAAACCGATAGTATCTCATTTTGTGTGAACTCTACATCGTCCGGTGTGTCCACCTCTGCTGTCATTGAGCTTCTTAATAATTTATGTTCGGTGTCATCTTCTTCAGTGTCATCTGGGACAAAATACTTTATCGTGTACTCCGCTGTGCTTTTTGAATCAATGGTGTATGTTTTATCCTCCTTTTGAAGCGTGGTTATTTCTTGCTGTCCTTTCGTTTTCCCAGCTGCTATTTTATATATAATATTCCAAGGATTAGAAGCGTCAGTGTTCCTGCAGTACTCCTTCCATGATTTAAATTTTTCAGCATTCAATTTCGATTGATAGTTCCTGTTCCCTTCCATATATTGAGTTTTCCTTTCCTGTCGCAGTTGTTCATTGTTCAACGTTCTTTGGTAACGACGTCTGAGGGCGTTCACTTTCTTTCTTAAAATGGTTAACTCTGACGTCCACCATGGTACAGCTCTCTGGCTGATTCGCAGCCTTTTCCCTTTGCTTTTTCTAAAGGCTCCATTGCATGCCCGAGTTAAACACGCACTCCACTGCTCAGTATCTGACCTGCTTTTAACTTTGCTGCTAAGTTCTTCATCTAATCCTACACTGTGGTTTTCGCAGTTAAACACTGAACGAAGATTTTCAGTCAGTAGTTTATCGAATTTTTTATAGTTTCCGCCTTTAGTAAGATATCTAATTCTATAGGGAATGTTCACTATTCTTTGGTTAGCTGCGCCCATGATGAAACATATGATTTTATGGTCAGAGCAGCTTTCTTCCTCACTAATTTGCCATTCTGTTATATATTTTATAAGTTTAATATTGGTAATGGTTAAGTCTATCCAGCTTTTTCCGCGTATCGTTTCATATGATGGCGTGTCTCTGTTTTGGTTTGCTATAAACAAGGAATTTATAGTTATAAATTCTTCTAGAGTTTTACCTCTTTCATTAGTTATGACGTCGTACCATAGTTTGTTTCGGGCGTTTGTGTCTGCTGCTATTATTAATCCACTGCCTGTTGTGTGGTCTAGGATACTCTCAATTTTTCTGATATTGCCTTCAATATTCTGATCCCCGTCGAAGTACATTGAGGCTCCAAAGAATGTGGTGCCGTCGTATTCTACTTCAACTAGTACACAATTGCCGTCGGAAATTTGAGTGATTGCCAATGCATTTATCTTTTCATTGTTAATAAGAATTGCTGCCCTCTTCCTCCCGTTTTTCCAGTATATTTTCTTAATGTCATAGGTATTCCTGCCAATTTATTGTTAACAGTGTAAGGTTCTTGTATAAAAATAACATCCACGTGGTTTTGTATTAAAAGCTGCAACAGATTATTAGTTGCAGTTCTGGAGTGTTGAAAGTTAACTTGATAACATTTTAACGTTAAACAGCTGTGTCTCATATTAATATGCTATGTTCTGTTGACACCTTCGTAATGCAGCTTGATATGAAGGGCAGCTACCGCTGAGTGAAGAGTGGTTCACATCAATATTAGAGTCTTTATTATATTTCAGAAAAGTAGTGCAATTAATGCACTTATACTTTTCTTCGGAAGTTTTGCAGTTCTTTAGAAGGTGTTCTCCTGAACATTTAGGGCATGTTAGTTTCCCTTTACATGTCTGTGCACGATGATTGTATTTTGAGCATTTAAAGCAGCGGTTAACTTTAATGTAGTCATCCCATGAACATATATTCCAGCTAAGTTTGATCTTCTTGCCTAGTAATTGCCTTCTAGCTTCTGGACTGATTTCTATAATTATATTTTTGTTTTTCTTTCTACCAAGAAATTCAAATATTGGCTTTAATTCATCTTTATGACTATATAATTCCTCATTTTGAGAAGTTAAGGCTTCGGCCACATTCCCCTTCGTGATTTCATCGCCAACATTAAATATAATAATTCGTGGGTTTAATTTATTTCGCGTTACTGCCTCAAGTTCCTCTCCGCATTTCTCATTTATTTTGCTGCAGATGGTGTCAGCTTCTTCTTTGTTAGAGGATTCAATCAAAATCTGACCATTCCTTAGTTCTTTACATGCTTTGACTCCCACTCTGATTTCCACGGGATCAATTTTAGTTTTAATAAGAGTTCGTATATATTCAGCACTTTGGTTGTTTTTGCTTTTCACAAACAAATTGTGGGATTTTTCTTCTTTTCCAGTTGGTAATCCTCTTACTACGTCTACGTAATTAGTCCTACCCACAGAGTGCAGTTCCAAGGATGGCGCTAGTTTCCATGCGGCTGGTCGAGGTTTTATCAGTAGTTTATCATTTGTCTTCTTTAGCTCAATATGCACTTTCTTTAACTCGTTATTACGATCACTAATTTCAACTTTTAACTCAGATACAGCCTTCCTCAATTGGCTTACGGCTTTAACTATATCTTCCTTGAGGTCTTGTCTCAGATTCTTGCTCCTTTCCGTTACATTTAAAAGTAACCTATACGCATCTTCAATACGATCGTCTACGTCATTTCCCATCGCCATCGCAGATGTTTCAGATGGCCTTGGCCGTATTTAGCATAAATCGTAGATTATTATCACTATTTACGCGTATCTGTGAAAATTCTCACTCATAAATATTTCTCACCACCTGAGAATGCTAGAACAACTCCACTAATGCACTTGGGAACAATATTTTCACAAAATCCATGTATAATACGACTAAAGGTTATCCAAGTCTGATCTTGAGCACATACACAACACAATTTCACTATAAGTCACTCAAGCCTTATGTGCCTTTCTTCCTAATATTCTTATTAGCACAATATGTTATAAGGAATCATTTATGATTATTTATGATTATGATTGTTTCCAGGCGTTCATCTTTAGCAGCTTGTTTGGCGAGTTTGTCTGCTAGCTCATTGCCAGTTATTCCTACGTGAGCTTTCACCCAGCTGAAATATATTTTCCATTGGCGCTGTTCTAAATTAGGAACTGTCTTCAGAATACTCTCTATTATCGAATTGTGCTTTGAGTTGTTGTTTAGTAAGGAAATTGTTATTTTACTGTTTGTAAAAATGACTATAGTGATAGTTTTATCCTGTAGAGTATGGATTTCTTGGAGAGCTTTAAATATTGCAATTTGCTCAGCTTGATTATTAGAGCACCTCGAATCTAATCTATATTTTAGCTCTCTTAGGATTGTGTCTCCCCTATATATCACAGCAGCGGCTCCAACTTTGTTTTCTGCTTTGCTGCCATCGGTAAAGACAGTTATATCGTATTGTGCATTTTTCTGTGGTTCTTTAATGTATACTTTTTCAGCTGGATGGCGCCATATTGTTAAATCTATTGGTGTGTCATAGTCCCCTCCTCCGTGTGTTGACTCATACTCCTGAATTTTACCGGCAATAGTGATGTCAATAGGTTGATTTCCAGCTATGACACAAGAAGCATCGTAGGAAATAGTCCTATATGCCTTTGCTTGTTTGATATTGAAGAGCCGTTGGACTCTCTGAAGCTTGTTGAGGTTGTTTTGTTTCTTTAGAGAGTCTCCCCATACTGGCGAACCATAAGTTAAAATAGGTTCTATGGCTCCCTTGTATATGGTATGAAGTGCCTTGCTTCCCAAGCCCCAGTGGAGTTTTGCTGATTTAGATAATGTATGGATCAATGATATTGCCTTTTCGTGAACGTGGTCTATATGATTATCAAACGAGAATCTTCTATCGATGTATATCCCTAGGTATTTTAGTTCTTCTACCTGGTCTAATATTTTATCATTAAGATATATACCTACTTTCTCGTTTCGTATATTCCTTTTTTTTTTTTTTTATTTATTTATTATTTGAAGTCGCTTCAACATAAAAGTCATATCCTTTTTCTTGTTACGAGCATAACTTTTGATTTTGTATCGTTAAACTGTAGCTTATTGTTCTTAGCCCAGAATTCTACTTTCTTCAAATCTAGATTCGCATAGTTTTCTGTTTCCCTGATACTCTTGCCTTTAGTCATTATTAATATGTCATCTGCAAAAGCTACTACTTCGGTTCGGTGTGAAAACTCTGAGTTGAGTAGCGAATTGTACAGTATATTCCAGAATCCGGGACCGCAACACGATCCTTGAGGGCAACCTTTCCTCACTCCCTTCTCCACTTTATGGGAATTAATAAACAAACTTGCTGTTCTCTCCTTAAAGTAATTCTTAGAGAGTTGATACAGATTTCTTGGGCATTTGAGTCTTCTTAAATTATGTAATATACTCGACCACCATGCTGCATCGAAGGCTCCCTTGACGTCCAAACTGATCAAAATGACATACCCGAATTCCATTAGGTTGTGCTGTACGAAGCGCTTCATAGCCATTGCCGCATCAATAGTACTTTTCTGTGGGATGAATCCATACTGGCGGATACTGTGTAGTTTCCTTGAATATATGAAGTGATTGATTCTGTTAATCAATAACTTTTCTAAGGCTTTTCCACCAATATTCAGAAGGCTGATAGGCCTATATTTAGTGACACTTTCACTTCCTTCTTTATTCGGTTTAACTATAGGAACTATAATTGAATGTTTCCATCTCTTCGGAAAACTACCATTTTTGAGACACTCGTTATACATTGACGTTAGGAAAAATGGAAAGAGGGTGAATGACCTTAAAATGATATCACTCGTGAATCCATCCTCTCCCGGTGCTTTGTTAGGGTCGAATTTCGTCAAAACCGATAGTATCTCATTTTGTGTGAACTCTACATCGTCCGGTGTGTCCACCTCTGCTGTCATTGAGCTTCTTAATAATTTATGTTCGGTGTCATCTTCTTCAGTGTCATCTGGGACAAAATACTTTATCGTGTACTCCGCTGTGCTTTTTGAATCAATGGTGTATGTTTTATCCTCCTTTTGAAGCGTGGTTATTTCTTGCTGTCCTTTCGTTTTCCCAGCTGCTATTTTATATATAATATTCCAAGGATTAGAAGCGTCAGTGTTCCTGCAGTACTCCTTCCATGATTTAAATTTTTCAGCATTCAATTTCGATTGATAGTTCCTGTTCCCTTCCATATATTGAGTTTTCCTTTCCTGTCGCAGTTGTTCATTGTTCAACGTTCTTTGGTAACGACGTCTGAGGGCGTTCACTTTCTTTCTTAAAATGGTTAACTCTGACGTCCACCATGGTACAGCTCTCTGGCTGATTCGCAGCCTTTTCCCTTTGCTTTTTCTAAAGGCTCCATTGCATGCCCGAGTTAAACACGCACTCCACTGCTCAGTATCTGACCTGCTTTTAACTTTGCTGCTAAGTTCTTCATCTAATCCTACACTGTGGTTTTCGCAGTTAAACACTGAACGAAGATTTTCAGTCAGTAGTTTATCGAATTTTTTATAGTTTCCGCCTTTAGTAAGATATCTAATTCTATAGGGAATGTTCACTATTCTTTGGTTAGCTGCGCCCATGATGAAACATATGATTTTATGGTCAGAGCAGCTTTCTTCCTCACTAATTTGCCATTCTGTTATATATTTTATAAGTTTAATATTGGTAATGGTTAAGTCTATCCAGCTTTTTCCGCGTATCGTTTCATATGATGGCGTGTCTCTGTTTTGGTTTGCTATAAACAAGGAATTTATAGTTATAAATTCTTCTAGAGTTTTACCTCTTTCATTAGTTATGACGTCGTACCATAGTTTGTTTCGGGCGTTTGTGTCTGCTGCTATTATTAATCCACTGCCTGTTGTGTGGTCTAGGATACTCTCAATTTTTCTGATATTGCCTTCAATATTCTGATCCCCGTCGAAGTACATTGAGGCTCCAAAGAATGTGGTGCCGTCGTATTCTACTTCAACTAGTACACAATTGCCGTCGGAAATTTGAGTGATTGCCAATGCATTTATCTTTTCATTGTTAATAAGAATTGCTGCCCTCTTCCTCCCGTTTTTCCAGTATATTTTCTTAATGTCATAGGTATTCCTGCCAATTTATTGTTAACAGTGTAAGGTTCTTGTATAAAAATAACATCCACGTGGTTTTGTATTAAAAGCTGCAACAGATTATTAGTTGCAGTTCTGGAGTGTTGAAAGTTAACTTGATAACATTTTAACGTTAAACAGCTGTGTCTCATATTAATATGCTATGTTCTGTTGACACCTTCGTAATGCAGCTTGATATGAAGGGCAGCTACCGCTGAGTGAAGAGTGGTTCACATCAATATTAGAGTCTTTATTATATTTCAGAAAAGTAGTGCAATTAATGCACTTATACTTTTCTTCGGAAGTTTTGCAGTTCTTTAGAAGGTGTTCTCCTGAACATTTAGGGCATGTTAGTTTCCCTTTACATGTCTGTGCACGATGATTGTATTTTGAGCATTTAAAGCAGCGGTTAACTTTAATGTAGTCATCCCATGAACATATATTCCAGCTAAGTTTGATCTTCTTGCCTAGTAATTGCCTTCTAGCTTCTGGACTGATTTCTATAATTATATTTTTGTTTTTCTTTCTACCAAGAAATTCAAATATTGGCTTTAATTCATCTTTATGACTATATAATTCCTCATTTTGAGAAGTTAAGGCTTCGGCCACATTCCCCTTCGTGATTTCATCGCCAACATTAAATATAATAATTCGTGGGTTTAATTTATTTCGCGTTACTGCCTCAAGTTCCTCTCCGCATTTCTCATTTATTTTGCTGCAGATGGTGTCAGCTTCTTCTTTGTTAGAGGATTCAATCAAAATCTGACCATTCCTTAGTTCTTTACATGCTTTGACTCCCACTCTGATTTCCACGGGATCAATTTTAGTTTTAATAAGAGTTCGTATATATTCAGCACTTTGGTTGTTTTTGCTTTTCACAAACAAATTGTGGGATTTTTCTTCTTTTCCAGTTGGTAATCCTCTTACTACGTCTACGTAATTAGTCCTACCCACAGAGTGCAGTTCCAAGGATGGCGCTAGTTTCCATGCGGCTGGTCGAGGTTTTATCAGTAGTTTATCATTTGTCTTCTTTAGCTCAATATGCACTTTCTTTAACTCGTTATTACGATCACTAATTTCAACTTTTAACTCAGATACAGCCTTCCTCAATTGGCTTACGGCTTTAACTATATCTTCCTTGAGGTCTTGTCTCAGATTCTTGCTCCTTTCCGTTACATTTAAAAGTAACCTATACGCATCTTCAATACGATCGTCTACGTCATTTCCCATCGCCATCGCAGATGTTTCAGATGGCCTTGGCCGTATTTAGCATAAATCGTAGATTATTATCACTATTTACGCGTATCTGTGAAAATTCTCACTCATAAATATTTCTCACCACCTGAGAATGCTAGAACAACTCCACTAATGCACTTGGGAACAATATTTTCACAAAATCCATGTATAATACGACTAAAGGTTATCCAAGTCTGATCTTGAGCACATACACAACACAATTTCACTATAAGTCACTCAAGCCTTATGTGCCTTTCTTCCTAATATTCTTATTAGCACAATATGTTATAAGGAATCATTTATGATACAAATTAATTATTGATCATAAGTGTATATTGAGATATACACAAATAAATGATGAGCCATTTGGTCAAACGCACTGATTAATCCAAGGCCTACCATGTATGTATGTATGTATGTATGTATGTATGTATGTATGTATGTATGTATGTATGTATGTATGTATGTATGTATGTATGTATGTATGTATGTATGTATGTATGTATGTATGTATGTATGTATGTATGTATGTATGTATGTATGTATGTATGTATGTATGTATGTATGTATGTATGTATGTATGTATGTATGTATGTATGTATGTATGTATGTATGTATGTATGTATGTATGTATGTATGTATGTATGTATGTATGTATGTATGTATGTATGTATGTATGTATGTATGTATGTATGTATGTATGTATGTATGTATGTATGTATGTATGTATGTATGTATGTATGTATGTATGTATGTATGTATGTATGTATGTATGTATGTATGTATGTATGTATGTATGTATGTATGTATTTTTTTTTTTTTATTTTTATTTATTAATTATTATCTGCATGCCCCGTTACCTTGGTAGCATTACATGCATTCTTTACATTATGCTAATACAGTTTTGCACAATTTTACATTGATATTTACAAGTTGTTTTACACTATATAGATACTTAACGTTAACAATTGTTACAAAATATATACCATAAACTCCTAATACAAGGTTATAACAATAGATTGCGTTATTTGCCATATTTAAATCATTCTATAATTTCAAGTTTTTGATGAATTTGCTGAAACTTCGGAAATATACTGATATTAATTCTTGATTGTTGACAGGCCATTTACCTCCTTCCATTATTATCTCTCGAATTAGAATAGACCTTTGGTATTCTGTATTTTCACACTGATAAATCAGATGATTGACTGTCTGTTCTCCTTTGTTACACGTGCAGGACGGATCATTTATGATGTTAAATCGATATAGGTAAGAATTTGTTTTTCCATGTCCTGTTAATATTGCTGTTAATTCTGGGTTTGCTGGAAGTTTTAATTTTAGTCTGTCTAGAACTGTGGGAAAAAATGATTTAGTAACTGCTGCGTTATTTGTGCTATTCCATCTGCTCTGCCATTGTTCTAGTGATAAATTATTTATTTGTGATATGATGGTGGATTTCGGAATTTTGTAGTATATTATTTCACCTTCTGCAGAAGCTTCTTTGGCTAATCTATCAGCTAGTTCATTACCAGCAGTACCATTATGGGCCTTCAACCAGCTGAAGTGAATTGTCCACTGACGTTGTTGAAGGGCATTAAGGGTATTGTGTATGTTATCTATTATAGAATTATGGTTACTATTATTCTTCAATAAGGATATTGTAACATTGCTGTCTGTGTATACCGCTGCAACTCTTTCTTCATTCGCAATAGCCTCAAGTTCTTGAAGTTTCTGTAGTGCTTTCCATATGGCCAACTGCTCTGCTTGATTATTCGTGCATTTTGAATGTAGTCTGTGCTTTAATTGATGGATAAGAACTTGGTGTTTGTATATTACAGCAGCTGCTCCCACTTTTCCTCCAGATTTGCTTCCATCTGTATAAATTTCTATTTCATATATCTTGTTTTCCAGAGTTTCTTGAATAGTTCTCTTATCTGCAGGGTGATTCCAGTTCTTTAGATCTGTGGGCGAATCATAGTCTGTCTCTCCATGAGTTGCTTTATACTGTTTGACTTTGCCACTTATCGTGATGTCTATTGGTTGAATGCCGGCCATGATGCAGGAAGCATCAAAAGATATTGTCCTATAGGCTTTAATAATTTTAATGTTTAGAAGCCTTTGGATGCGTTGTAGTTTTTTGATGTTAGTAGAGTATTGCAGAGCTTCATACCACACAGGTGCTCCATAGGTGAGAATAGGTTCAAGTGCTCCTTTGTATATTGTAGTCAATGCTTTATGTCCAAGTCCCCAGTTTAGTTTCGCAAATTTAGATAGAGTATGTATCAAGGCTATTGCTTTGTCGTGAACATAATCGATGTGCTTGTTGAATCTAAATCTTCTGTCTAAATAAATTCCAAGGTATTTCAATGCTTCGACTTGCTCTATGGGCTTATTGTTGATGTAGATATTAATGCTCAAGTTTTGTCTTTTCTTTTTCCGAGTAACAACTAGTACTTTTGATTTGGTTTCATTGAATTTGATTTTATTGTCTCTAGCCCAATGCTCAATCCTTGTAACATCTACATTGGCATTGTTTTCGGTCTCTATTATTGTTCTACCTCTTGTCATTACAAGCAAATCATCTGCAAATGCAATTATCTCAGTATATTTTGTATAGTCTAGCTGTAGAAGGGGATTGTACAAGACGTTCCATAATCCAGGACCACAGCTCGAGCCCTGTGGACACCCTTTTTCAACATCTTTTTCAGCCCTGTACTCATTGGTACATAAACTTGCTTTTCGATCTCTGAAGTAGTCCAGGGTCAATGCATATAAATTTTGGGGACATTTCACTTGTCTTAAGTTGTTAAGAATACTCGGCCACCATGCCGCATCAAACGCTCCCTGGACGTCTAAACTAATCAGAGCTATGTAGTTGTTATTCTTTAGGTTTTCCATAACATAGTGTTTTACTGCCATCACTGCGTCTATTGTACTTCTCTGTGGAGTGAATCCGTATTGCCGGGCACTAAATAGTCCGTTTGAGTGCATATAATGGAGTATCCTGTCTATCATTAATTTCTCGAGTACTTTTCCACCTATGTTGATTAAGCTGATGGGTCTGTATTTTGAGACATCTTCACTCCTTTCTTTGCCTGGTTTAATTATTGGAATTATTAGAGATTTTTTCCATAATTTTGGAAAGTATCCATTTTTAAGGCAACTGTTGTACATTTCAGTGAAGAAGAGTGGAAACCGTTGAAAAAATCTCAAAATAATATCACTGGTTAGGCCATCCTCTCCCGGGGCTTTGTTGGGATTAAAATGGTGGAGTGCGCTTTTAACTTCCTCTCTTGTAAATTTAACATCGTTTGCAGTATGTAAAGGTTCTGCTATTTTACTTCTTAATTGTACATGATGTTCATTATCATTCTTATCATCATCTGGTATAAAGTGATTTATCATATGTTTTAATGTGTTCTGTGTATCATCTGTATATTTACCGTCCTCAGTCTTGATCGTTGTGAGTATATTTTTACTTTTAAATTTACACGCTGCAATTTTATACACTAAGTGCCATGGGTTGGCTTGATCCGTAGTGCTGCAGAATTCCTTCCAAGAGATTAATTTGCTCGTATCTACTAGATGTCTGTAATTTCTATTAACTTCCAGATATATGTTTTTCCTTTGTTGCCTTAGTTCTTCATTATTGAAGGTTCTTTGATACCTTCGTCGGAGTACATTAACTCTCTTTCTCATTATAGTTAGTTCAGGGTTCCACCACGGTACAGATTTTCCTTTGTGCCTCTTGATTTTTGACCTGCTTAAATGGAATGCCCCATTACATGCCTCAATTATGCAATTATGACACTGCTGGACCAGTCGTTCTACGTCTGTATAATTATCGACATTTAAAGCAAGTTCTGTGTCTAATTCCTCACTGGATTTGTGGCTGTTAAACACATTCTTAAGATTTTGTTCTAAAAGGGTGTCAAAAGTTGCATAATTTTCATTTCTCTTTATGTATTTTATACCTTTTAAGGTGTTTATATATCCTTGAGTTGTGCTGTCATATGTGAACGATAATATTTTGTGGTCTGAGCAGCTTTCTTCCACTCCACAATTCCAATCTATTATATGAGCAAGGAGGTGACTATTGGTTATTGTTAAGTCTATCCAGCTTTTAGCCCTTGCTGTTTCGAAAGTTGGTATTTCTGTGTTCTCATTAATTATGTGTAGTGATGTGGAAGTGATAAATTCTTCTAGGGCTTTTCCTCGTTCATTATTCATTACATCGTGCCATAAGGTATTTCTCGCATTGGTATCAGCTGATATTATTACTCCATCTCCTTTGGTATGATTCAGAATGTTTTCAATTTTCTTTGTGTCTATTTCTATGTTTCTCTTATAGTCAAAGTACATACTTATAGTGTAAAACTTCTCACAATTATAAGTCACTTCGACTATCACACAGTCTTCATCTGAGCACTGTTTTATTAGTGTGGCATCAATATTGTGGTTGTTAATTATTATGGCTGCTCTTCTTCTTCTATCACCACACTCATATTTTCTCATTGCCATAGGAATTCCTACTAAGTTATTGTTTATCGTGTATGGCTCCTGTATACAGGTTATGTCTATACTTTTTTCATTTATTAGTTGCACTAAATTATTAGTGGCTGTTCTAGAGTGTTGTACATTTACTTGAAAAAACGTTAAACAGCTATGTCTCATGTTATTCTATGACCTCCGGTATACACTCTCATTGATTTAGGTATAATTCCTAATTTATTATTTATTGTATACAGCTCCTGTATGAAAGCTATGTCAATATCATTATGTATAAGTAGTTGTGTTAGATTGCTGGTCGCTATTCTTGAATGTTGTAAATTTACTTGTATACACTTTAATTTTAGATTATCCATATTAATATTCTGTATTTAGTTGTGTTCTCTTAATTGCTGCTTGATAGCAGGGACAGTTTTTATCTAACGCAGAATGATTTTCATTAACAGTACTGCCTTTGTTGTATTTTTTGTAGTTAATGCAATTTATACACTTATAATTTTCTTTCTGTATTTGACATTCTTTTAATGTGTGACTTCCAGTACAGTTTGGGCATGTTTTATTTCCTTTGCATTCTTGTGCATGGTGGTTAAACTTTGAACACTTGAAGCAACGGGTGACCATGATGTAGTCTTCCCAATTGCACATACTCCAAGCAAGTTTTATTTTCTTTTCTACTATCTTTCTTCTTTGCTCAGTACTGATTTCTATAATGAGATTTCTGTTTCTTTTCCGGTCTTGAAATTCCCGGATTGGTCTCAATTCAGTATCTGCATTTTCATTTTTAAATTGTTCGTTCTGTGTAGCAAGAGCTTCTGCAGCGTTTTGCAAAGATATTTCTTCAGGGATATTGAAAATGATAATCTTTGGTTTTCTCTTAGTGCTTACATTAGCTTCTAATTCTTCTCCGCATTTACTATTAATATTCTCACATATGGTTTCTGCTTCCAATTTATTTTGCGACTCTATTAGCAAATGACCATTTCTTAAATTTTTCACTGAGGAAATTCCTACCTTCAGTTCAATTGGGTTTACTTTTGTCTTGAGAAGCGTTCTCATATACTCTGAGCTTTGATTATTCTTGCTCTTAACAATCAGTTTAAATGACTTTTGTGGAGTTATTTGTTGGGCTCCTTTCACCACTGTCGAGTAATCCATCATTTGTGTGGGAGGTAGCGCCGCAACTAATCTGTCTACTACAGGATTGACGTAATTCTGGTGGCCACTATGAGACTGTGCTGCTGTTAGAGTATGAGGTTTCGACGCGCTGGCTGGCTGGTGGTGACGTAGGATTTCTATTTCCTTATTTTTAACATCCAGCTCAGTTTTCATCAAAGAGAATGTTTTCCTTAATATACTAACTGCATTCATGATATCGTTCTTCAAGTCCATACGCAGATTCTTACTTCTCTCTGTAACATTTAAAAGCATCTGAAATGCGTCCTCACTTTCGTTTTCCATTCTCCTTTCTATGTCCGATGTCATTTCCAGTTAGCTAACCTGTGTTCTCTAAAATCAGAAGTTACTCAGAGAGATGATCGTACGTATGTATGTATGTATGTATGTATGTATGTATGTATGTATGTATGTATGTATGTATGTATGTATGTATGTATGTATGTATGTATGTATGTATGTATGTATGTATGTATGTATGTATGTATGTATGTATGTATGTATGTATGTATGTATGTATGTATGTATGTATGTATGTATGTATGTATGTATGTATGTATGTATGTATGTATGTATGTATGTATGTATGTATGTATGTATGTATGTATGTATGTATGTATGTATGTATGTATGTATGTATGTATGTATGTATGTATGTATGTATGTATGTATGTATGTATGTATGTATGTATGTATGTATGTATGTATGTATGTATGTATGTATGTATGTATGTATGTATGTATGTATGTATGTATGTATGTATGTATGTATGTATGTATGTATGTATGTATGTATGTATGTATGTATGTATGTATGTATGTATGTATGTATGTATGTATGTATGTATGTATGTATGTATGTATGTATGTATGTATGTATGTATGTATGTATGTATGTATTTTTTTTTTTTTTTTTTTTTAATATAAACATTCTTTATTTTCGGCATGTTCCATTACAAAAAACGTAATACTACATGCCATTATAGTACATGCTTAATAAATATACTAATACATAGTTTTACTTATGGGATATCGTTAGTTGCACTCTAGAGTTTATCCAGTTCTATTGTGTTTAGGTATTCAATAAATTCGGTTGTGTATTCCGTTACTAATTTATGTTGTTGGAATGTCCATTTTCCATATTTGTTTAACATAGCTTTCTTGAATTTGATTCTTTCTCTGTCAAGCTTTGGACATTCAAATAAAACGTGTACTACGGTCTGTTCTGCTGTTCCACAGGAGCACATTGGAGAGTCCTTTATCTTAAATCTGTAAAAGTAAGAATTAAGTCTGCCATGTCCGGTTAGGAAGGTTGTGACTTTACCAGTAAGTGGAAATTTAAGGCGTAATCTATCTGCCACTGTGGGGAAATAAGATTTAGTCACTGCTCCATTTTTGGTGTTTCGCCACTCACTTTCCCACTGATTCACACTTTCTTCATGTAGCTTTCGCATGATGTCACTCACGGGTATCCTGTCGAAACTAACTGGTAGGTCCTTGTTGTTCGCTGCCTGTTTCGCCAGTTGGTCAGCCAGCTCGTTCCCTTCAATTCCGACGTGAGCCTTGACCCATGTGAAGTAGATAATCCAGCTGTGTGCTTCTAGTTGCCTTATTTGTTTTCTTATTTGTTCAATAAGGTGAAGATGGTTGTTAGAGTTCCGTAATGAATCAAGAGTGATTCTGCTGTCAGTGTGTAAAGCAGCTGTTTTTTGAACATGCTGTAGTTGGAGATGTTCAAGGTGTTCAAGGGCTTTGAGAATTGCGAACTGCTCTGCTTGATTGTTAGAACATCTACTGTGTAATTTATATTGTAGTTGGTGGACTAGTACTTTGTCTATGAATATAGCAATTCCGGATCCAACTGCCGAATCTTCCTTACTTCCATCAGTGAAAATGTCTACTAAATGGGTTTGATCATTGGGTTTCTCTTTGATCTTGATTATTTCTGCTGGATGAGGCCACGTTGCGTAATGCTCTGCTGTATCAATCGTAATTCCTTCCTGGTTCCGTTTCTTGCTTTCATATAATCTCGCAATCTCCCGAATATGTATCCCTATGGGAGTGCTTTTTGACAGAATGCATAGTGCTTCAGATGACGTAGTGCGATATGCTTTAGTTATTTTTATGTTAATAAGTCTTTGGACTCTTTGTAGCTTGAGTTTATTATATCTTTTGTTGATTTCTTCTGCCCATACAGGTGCCCCGTACGTCAGAATGGGCAATAAAGCCCCTTTATATATAATTCTCATCACATCACTATTTAGTCCCCAGTTTATTTTTGCGGATTTGGCCAGTGCATGAATTAGTTTTATGCTTTTTTCGCTAACGTATTCTATATGCCGAGTAAAGTTGAGTCTATGGTCAATAATTATGCCCAAATATTTTAAGCTTTCTGTCTGTAGTAACTGCTTATTGTTTAAGTATATCTTGAGTACTCGCTCAGGCAATGGTCTTCTTCTCGAAATTACTAACACTGTAGACTTCTGCTCATTGAAGACGATTTTGTTGTCTCTGGCCCATCTCGATATTTTCTGCAATTCGATGTTAGCGTAATTTTCTATTTCAAGGCTGCTACTTCCTTTAATAACCAACATTACATCGTCTGCAAAGGCGATGACCTTTGTGTTTTTACTATATTCTAAATTCAGAAGTGAGTTATAATGTATATTCCAGAAACCCGGACCGCTACAGGAACCTTGTGGACATCCTTTGGTGATTGTCCTCTTTATGGATATGCTGTTAGCTGAAAAAGTAGCACTCCTTCCATTAAAATAGCTTTTGGAGAGATCATAGAGGTTCTGTGGGCAACTGAACTCTCTCAATGAAGCCAGGATGCTAGGCCACCATGCAGCATCAAACGCACCTTTAACATCTAAGCTGATAAGGGCAGCTTGTTGACCTTTCTTTAGGATGTCTAGGATTATTTGTTTGAGGTACATCAGAGCGTCAACTGTACTGGTTTGTGGTGTGAAACCAAATTGGTTTTTGTTCATAAGGTTGTTACTATGTATGTGGTGCATTATCCGTTGTATTAGTAGTTTCTCTAATACTTTGGCTGGAACATTTAATAAGCTTATTGGCCTATATTTGCTTACCTCATCGGAGTTCTCTTTGCCGGCTTTAATAATTGGTATAATTTTAGCGTGTTTCCATGCACTGGGGAAATAGGTTCTTCTTAGACAGCCGTTATATATAGCTGTGGTCAGTTTGGGAACTAGTCTGAACACTAATCGAAGTATCTCTGCAGTGATGCCGTTCTCTCCTGGAGCTTTCTTGGTGTTCATATTATCTATAATAGAGGCTACTTCTGCTGTTGCAAATGGAGTATCATCCCGGGTTTCTAATTGTTCCTTTATTTTGTGCCTGATTTGTCGGTGGTGATCATTGTCCTCTTTCACATCATCAATCGGCACAAATAAATCCATCATGACACTCATAGTCTCTTTCAAGTCACTGGTATATGTGCCATCGGGTTTCCTTAAGGTTGACAAGGTAATGTTTTGTTTCATCTTCCCAGATGACAATCTGTAAACTGCATTCCACGGGTTCGATGTCGTTGTAACATTACAATAGTTTTTCCACGACTCATATTTCGCCCTTTTAATTGACGACTCATATCTTCTTTTCTCTTGGGTGTATAGCTGCTTGCGTCGTTCTCTCTCATTTTCATTGTTTTTTATTTTTTGGTACCTTCTTCTGGTTGCAGTAGTCTTCTTCCTCATTATTGTCAACTCCTGTGACCACCATGGAACTGGTTTGTGTTCAGCAGCTTTCTTTCTTGGCTTACATGTTCTAAAGGACTTGTGACATGCTGCAGTTATGGCTCCTTCAAATTTATATATTATTTTCTCTATATCTGTTTCCATAGACACAATTCCCTGTAGAATATCATCCAGTTGTTCCATGTCATTACTTGTTATTTGTACCCCAAATTTAAGCTTAAGTTCTTCTAGAAACTTATTGTTAAATTCGTTGTAATTTTCTTCCCGGACTATATATCTAGTCCCTATGAAGTTGTTGTAGTTGATTTGATCATTTCTGTATTTTATCTGGAATGTAATCATCCTATGGTCGGAGCAGTTTTCATCGGCTAGGCACATCCAGTTATGTATAAGTTTCAACATATTGTTGTTAGTGACTGTTAAATCTATGTTACTGGATCCTAAGGATGACTCAAACGTCGTTATCTCTATATTGTCATTGATGATATGTAGGTTGTTGCTTATTACAAATTCTTCGAGCCTTTCCCCTCGCTTATTTGTTATTGTGTCGTGCCAAGTCTTGGACCTTGCATTACTATCCATGGCCATTAATAAAAACTTTCCTTTAGCGAATTCTGTGATTGCTTCTAATTGTAATATATTTTTATTAATGTCATCATTGATATCTAGATAGCTGCTAGCGGCTGTTAAGGTTAGATTGCCTCGGGTGATTTCTAGTACTACGTTATCTCCGTCTGAGTGCTGCTTTATTAAAATAACGTCAATCTCTTTATTGGTGACCACAATGACAGCTCTCTTTGTGCCGTTTCCACAGCTGAAAATTTTATATTTATGAGGAATCCCTTTAACTTGATTGTTTATTGTGTAGGGTTCTTGTACAAAGGCTATGTCTATTTTATTCTTTTCAATGAAATCTTCCAGGTTGTAAGTCGCTGCTTTACTGTGTTTTAGGTTAATCTGCACGCAGTTCAGTGAGACGGTGTTATTGTACGCTTTCTTGTTATATGTATTTTTCCTTGTGTTAGCCATTTTAGTAATTGATATTTTCTTTATATCTCTCCGTGGCAACCTGTAGGCATGGACAGTTCCTATCTAACGCTGAATGATTCTCATTATGTTTTGCATATTTATTAAATTTATTATGATTAATGCAGTTCACACATCTCAGTTCATTATCTGCTGCCTTGCAGTCCCTTGTGTTATGCTTCCCTGCACAACGGGCACAGGTCTCCTCTCCTTTACAATTGCCTGCTTTATGGAAATAACGGCAACATTTGTAGCAGCGATTAACTTTGATATAATCCTCTGTGTTGCAAATGAGCCATCCTATCTTCAGCTTGTTGTGCACCAGTTGCTTTCTTATTTGAGCGCTCATCGATACAACCAAGTGACGTGAGTTTTTCCTATTTGTTATTATAAACTTTGGTTTTAGATCTCCTGTATTGAGGTTAAAACAGGGGTTCTGTGCAATAATAATTTCTTCCGCATTATCTATAGTAATCTCTTCTGGGATGTTATAAATTACTAGGCTAGGATCCCATAATTTGGGGATTTTTGCCTCCAACAGTTCGCTACATTTTTCATTAATGGCTGTTGTTAATCTTTGTACTTCCTCTTCACTATTGGTTTGTATCATTACTCTTCCATCATTTAAAGATTTTAAAGCGCAGACCCCAACCTTTACATTTCTTGGATCAATATTTGTCTTTATTATTTTCTTAACATCCTCACTAGATTGGTCACTTTTTGATTTAATGAACATTTTATATCGCTTTTCTCTTTTCCCTGCATTTGTAACTATTTCGGAATAGAGATTCCGTGTTTGATTAGAAGATTTCATATGGCGTTGGATCCCACCGCCCTCCGAACATGGCAATAACTGTCTGCCTGACGATTTTGCCCTAACCATAGCATCGCGTTGTAATTCAGCGTTCTGTTTCGCTATTTTACTTTCTAATTCACTAATTTTTGAATTCTTCAATGCTATATCGCTTTCAAATTTTATGCAAACATTTCTTATTGTACTTACAGATTCAAGGATACGGCTCTTGAGTTCTTTCTTTAGATTTTTGCTTATCTCAGTTATGCTCACTAATGTTTGGAGAGCAATATCCAAATCATCTTTTATTTCATTGGCCATCTTGAGAACAATTCAGGCACAAAAGATGTATTTCTCTTCCGAGCTTTCACTTAAAATGATCCTTTCCTTAGAGTACAAATGAATTAAATTAAAATGTTGATGTTTCTTTAAAATTCACACCAAGGCCTCCTAGAACATTTAGGAATCAAGTCCTTGACCATGCGAAAGTCCTTATTAAAATTGCTTATATTTATTCACAGAAATAATCCCCGTATTCACGAACAATAACACAACACTCCAACACAATAACTAATCAAATGAGACAAAAACTTTTACGAAACTAACGGTGAATACACTTAAATATAAGACAAGTTGATGAGCACAAAATTCTAGTAATCAATATTTGCGTCGTCGCCAACTGTATATGTATGTATGTATGTATGTATGTATGTATGTATGTATGTATGTATGTATGTATGTATGTATGTATGTATGTATGTATGTATGTATGTATGTATGTATGTATGTATGTATGTATGTATGTATGTATGTATGTATGTATGTATGTATGTATGTATGTATGTATTTTTTTTTTTTTTTTTATATAAACATTCTTTATTTTCGGCATGTTCCATTACAAAAAACGTAATACTACATGCCATTATAGTACATGCTTAATAAATATACTAATACATAGTTTTACTTATGGGATATCGTTAGTTGCACTCTAGAGTTTATCCAGTTCTATTGTGTTTAGGTATTCAATAAATTCAGTTGTGTATTCCGTTACTAATTTATGTTGTTGGAATGTCCATTTTCCATATTTGTTTAACATAGCTTTCTTGAATTTGATTCTTTCTCTGTCAAGTTTTGGACATTCAAATAAAACGTGTTCTACGGTCTGTTCTGCTGTTCCACAGGAGCACATTGGAGAGTCCTTTATCTTAAATCTGTAAAAGTAAGAATTAAGTCTGCCATGTCCGGTTAGGAAAGTTGTGACTTTACCAGTAAGTGGAAATTTAAGTCGTAATCTATCTGCCACTGTGGGGAAATAAGATTTAGTCACTGCTCCATTTTTGGTGTTTCGCCACTCACTTTCCCACTGATTCACACTTTCTTCATGTAGCTTTCGCATGATGTCACTCACGGGTATCCTGTCGAAACTAACTGGTAGGTCCTTGTTGTTCGCTGCCTGTTTCGCCAGTTGGTCAGCCAGCTCGTTCCCTTCAATTCCGACGTGAGCCTTGACCCATGTGAAATAGATAATCCAGCTGTGTGCTTCTAGTTGCCTTATTTGTTTTCTTATTTGTTCAATAAGGTGAAGATGGTTGTTAGAGTTCCGTAATGAATCAAGAGTGATTCTGCTGTCAGTGTGTAAAGCAGCTGTTTTTTGAACATGCTGTAGTTGGAGATGTTCAAGGTGTTCAAGGGCTTTGAGAATTGCGAACTGCTCTGCTTGATTGTTAGAACATCTACTGTGTAATTTATATTGTAGTTGGTGGACTAGTACTTTGTCTATGAATATAGCAATTCCGGATCCAACTGCCGAATCTTCCTTACTTCCATCAGTGAAAATGTCTACTAAATGGGTTTGATCATTGGGTTTCTCTTTGATCTTGATTATTTCTGCTGGATGAGGCCACGTTGCATAATGCTCTGGTGTATCAATCGTAATTCCTTCCTGGTTCCCTTTCTTGCTTTCATATAATCTCGCAATTTCCCGAATATGTATCCCTATGGGAGTGTTTTTTGACAGAATGCATAGTGCTTCAGATGACGTAGTGCGATATGCTTTAGTTATTTTTATGTTAATAAGTCTTTGGACTCTTTGTAGCTTGAGTTTGTTATATCTTTTGTTGATTGCTTCTGCCCATACAGGTGCCCCGTACGTCAGAATGGGCAATAAAGCCCCTTTATATATAATTCTCATCACATCACTATTTAGTCCCCAATTTATTTTTGCGGATTTGGCCAGTGCATGAATTAGTTTTATGCTTTTTTCGCTAACGTATTCTATATGCCGAGTAAAGTTGAGTCTATGGTCAATAATTATGCCCAAATATTTTAAGCTTTCTGTCTGTAGTAACTGCTTATTGTTTAAGTATATCTTGAGTACTCGCTCAGGCAATGGTCTTCTTCTCGAAATTACTAACACTGTAGACTTCTGCTCATTGAAGACGATTTTGTTGTCTCTGGCCCATCTCGATATTTTCTGCAATTCGATGTTAGCGTAATTTTCTATTTCAAGGCTGCTACTTCCTTTAATAACCAACATTACATCGTCTGCAAAGGCGATGACCTTTGTGTTTTTACTATATTCTAAATTCAGAAGTGAGTTATAGTGTATATTCCAGAAACCCGGACCGCTACAGGAACCTTGTGGACATCCTTTGGTGATTGTCCTCTTTATGGATATGCTGTTAGCTGAAAAAGTAGCACTCCTTCCATTAAAATAGCTTTTGGAGAGATCATAGAGGTTCTGTGGGCAACTGAACTCTCTCAATGAAGCCAGGATGCTAGGCCACCATGCAGCATCAAACGCACCTTTAACATCTAAGCTGATAAGGGCAGCTTGTTGACCTTTCTTTAGGATGTCTAGGATTATTATGTATGTATGTATGTATGTATGTATGTATGTATGTATGTATGTATGTATGTATGTATGTATGTATGTATGTATGTATGTATGTATGTATGTATGTATGTATGTATGTATGTATGTATGTATGTATGTATGTATGTATGTATGTATGTATGTATGTATGTATGTATGTATGTATGTATGGATGGATGGATGGATGGATGTATGTATGTATGTATGTATGTATGTATGTATGTATGTATGTATGTATGTATGTATGTATGTATGTATGTATGTATGTATGTATGTATGTATGTATGTATGTATGTATGTATGTATGTATGTATGTATGTATGTATGTATGTATGTATGTATGTATGTATGTATGTATGTATGTATGTATGTATGTATGTATGTATGTATGTATGTATGTATGTATGTATGTATGTATGTATGTATGTATGTATGTATGTATGTATGTATGTATGTATGTATGTATGTATGTATGTATGTATGTATGTATGTATGTATGTATGTATGTATGTATGTATGTATGTATGTATGTATGTATGTATGTATGTATGTATGTATGTATGTATGTATGTATGTATGTATGTATGTATGTATGTATGTATGTATGTATGTATGTATGTATGTATGTATGTATGTATGTATGTATGTATGTATGTATGTATGTATGTATGTATGTATGTATGTATGTATGTATGTATGTATGTATGTATGTATGTATGTATGTATGTATGTATGTATGTATGTATGTATGTATGTATGTATGTATGTATGTATGTATGTATGTATGTATGTATGTATGTATGTATGTATGTATGTATGTATGTATGTATGTATGTATGTATGTATGTATGTATGTATGTATGTATGTATGTATTTTTTTTATTGATAATTAAGGACATGCCCCATTACAGCTGTAACATTACATGTTTTCAAGACATAATATAAAATGTTGAATCATATAACATGCAAGTTACAAATTGGGATTTACATTGAGACATTTGTAGTTGACTTGTTACAAAACATTCTAGTGCTGCTTAAAGTCTATCTTTAACATAGAATTTTAGTTAGTTCACATATAACCTGGTCTATGTCATAATTTGACGATTACAATCTTTATAAAAATCTTAAAAGCGTTTAGGATTATAAAATAGGACCATTCCTTTGAATGGTACGTTTTATGTCTGTTTTGTGGCTAACCTATAATTTAAGTGAGAGAACAAACTTGTGAAATGCTCTTAAATGTTTTGATAACAATTCACTGTTCGTAGCTGGCCAGGTTCCTCCGTTCTTCCTTAGTTCATTTATGAGTGTCGACCTTTCTTGTTTGATGTCTGGACATTCATAGATTAAGTGGTTTACAGTTTGAGGGCCTCTGTTACAAGTACAGGTGGGATCTTCTATAATGTGAAATCTATAGAAGTAATATTTAGTTTTGCCATGTCCTGAAATTATTGCTGTAAGTTCCGATGATGTAGGTAGCTTTATGCAATGTCTTCCTTTAACTGAGGGAATAAGGGATTTTGTTAAAAGACCTTTTGTAGTCTTATTCCATCTGTCTTGCCATTGTTGTAAACATTTTTCCCTAATTTCAGCTATGATGGTCGATTTTGGTACTTTGTTGTAGATGATTGCACTTCGTTGGTCCAGCGCAGATTCTTTAGCTAATTTATCAGCTAACTCATTGCCTGGTATTCCTACATGTGCTTTCACCCAGCTGAAGTGTACTGTCCACTTGTTTTGGTTTAGAGTTGACATAGTGTTTAATATCATTTGTGCAATGGAATTATGTTTCTTATTGTTCTTCAGTAAACACAGTGTTACTTTGCTATCAGTGAAGATGGCAACGTTTTTGTCCTCATCTTTAAGTTCTTGCAAAGTGGAAATTACTTGAAGAGCTTTCAGGATTGCCAACTGCTCCGCTTGGTTATTAGAACAGCGATTGCCTAATTTGTACTTAAGTTGTCGTATTAGTTCTTCCTTCTGAAATACCGCAGCTGCAGCTCCCACTTTCTCTGCTATTTTGCTCCCATCTGTATAAATCTGAATCGTATATTGTAATTTGGGATTGATTTCCTCTATACAAATACGTTTCGCAGGGTGAACCCAGTAGTTTGTTTTCAGGGGTGCGTCGTAATCTCTGTCACCATGTAATGATTTATACTTATTTATTTCTCCCATAATAGTCAGATCTATTGGTTGGATTCCAGCTATAATACAAGATGCTTCATAAGAGATGGTCCTATATGCCTTTGCAATTTTTATATTGCATAATCTTTGAACTCTTTGGAGTTTCTTTAGATTTTTCTTATTTTTTATAGCTTCTTCCCATATCGGAGCTCCATAGGTTATTATCGGTTCGATGGCTCCCTTGTAAATTGTATGGAAAGCTTTGCATCCAAGACCCCAGTTCAATTTTGCAGATTTGGATAAGGCGTGTAAGAGAGCTAATGCTTTTTCTTGAATGTAATCTATATGTTTGTCGAATTTAAATTTTGAGTCTATATATATTCCTAAATATTTTAGTTCTTTTTTCTGTGTCAATTTTGTATCATTCAAGTAGATATGGATATCACCGTTGAGAGGGTGTCTCTTCCTTGTTATTAATAGTACTTGAGACTTTGTTTCATTGAAATTAATTTTGTTGTCTTTAGCCCAGAACTCTATTTTCTTGATATCCTGATTTGCGAAGTTTTCAGCGTCCATTATGCTGCTGCCTTTGGTCATTACTAGTAAGTCATCAGCAAAGGCTAAGACTTCGGTCCTTTCAGTAAATTCCAGGTTAAGTAGGGAATTATATAATATATTCCAGTAACCTGGTCCACAGCTCGATCCTTGGGGGACGCCTTTTGTAACTTCTCTCTCTGATTTATATGAATTGAAGCATAAACTAGCTTTCCTATCATGAAAGTAGTTCTCCGATAGTTTATATAGATTTCTAGGACAGCTGAGCTTTTTCAAGTTATTAAGGATGCTGGGCCACCATGCTGCGTCAAATGCTCCTCTGACATCCAGACTAGTTAATATGATGTACTTATATTTTTGTAGATTCTGTTGTACAAACGCTTTCATCGCCATTCCTGCGTCCACTGTGCTTTTTTGAGGCATAAAACCAAACTGGTTTGAGTTGAAGAGGTTTCTTGAATTTATGTGATGAAGGATTCTCTCTATCATCAATTTCTCCAAAACTTTGCCAGCAGTGTTAAGCAGACTTATGGGGCGGTATTTTGAAACTTCTTCACTATCAATTTTCCCTGGTTTAACTATTGGAATTATTTTTGCGTTCTTCCATTTTTTGGGAAATATACCATTTTTCAGGCATCCATTGTACAGTGCAGTAAAGAAACGAGGGAAAAGCTTAAATGCCCTTAAGAATATTTTACTGGTAATGCCGTCTTCTCCTGGTGCCTTTTTAGGATTGAACGTTTCCAATGCGCACATAACTTCTGTCTGTGTAAATTCGACATCATCCGGGTTATAAATTTCTTCAGCCAGCTGTCTTCTATATTGTTTGTGTTGCTCACTGTCATCCTCTAAACTGTCTTTCGGAATGAAGTAGTCCATCATATAATCAAGTGTACTTGATGAATCAATTGTGTATGTTCCGTCTTCTTTTTTAAGTGTAGTCAGTGGTGTTTGGTCTCTCAATTTGCCGGCTGCAATTTTATAAATTATATTCCATGGGTTAGATCCATCAGTGATGCTACAATATTTCTTCCATGATATTATTTTTGCTGCATTAATTTTAGATTGATATTCACGATTGCCTTCTTGATACTGAAGTCTCCTCACTTGTCTTAATTTTTCATTATTTCTTGTTCTCTGGTATCGCCTTCTGAGTGCGTTCACCTTTTTTCTGAGTATCGTGAGCTCAGGTGACCACCATGGGACAGTTCTCCCATTGATCTCTTTTGTTTTCCCAGTGGTTCGAAATGATCCCTTACATGCAGAATTTATTCCTGCAAAACACTTTTCGACTAGTTGTTCTATATCTGTCGATTCATTTGTTATGTTGTAAAGTTCTGTGTCAAGCTCACCGTCATTCAAATCTGTATTAAGAAATTCTGTGAAATTTGTTATTAGGAGTTTATCAAATGTATTAAAGTTATCATCTTTAATAATATATCTGGAGCCTTTGTGTGTAATTTCTCTGCTTCGATTTATTTTGCCTATCTTGAATGTAATTAATTTGTGGTCTGAGCAGCTTTCTTCTTCACTATTCTTCCATTCAATGATAAACTTCAATAATTTAGTGTTCACGATGGTGAGATCTATGCAGCTTCGACCTTGTGCACTTTCGAAAGTTGCCTCTCCAGTGACTTCGTTGATAATATGTAAATCACAAGAAGTTATAAGGTCTACAAGTTTCTGTCCTCGTTCGTTATTAATTGTGTCGAACCACATTTTATTTCTGGCATTCGTGTCTGCTGAAATAACTAATCCGTGGTCTTTAATAACATTCAAAAATCTTTCAATTTTTTGTAGGTCTACTTCAATATCTCTAGTTATGTCGAAGTACATGCTTGCAGCGAAAAAGTTTTTGTCTCCATATTTAACTTCTATAACTACACAATCTTCATCAGATACCTGGGCTAATTTAATGACATCAATGCTTTTGTTGTTGATTATTATAGCTGCTCTTTTCCTCAGGTTACCACTTGTATATGTTCTTAATTTATTGGGAATTCCAGCAAGTTTGTTATTTAGCGTATATGGTTCCTGAACGAATATTAAATCAATATTGAATTCATTAATAATTTGAACTAATTTGCTCGTGGCTATCCTCGAATGTTTGACGTTTACTTGATAACATTTCAGAATATAACTATCCATATTTGGATTACTTTTCACCGCATCCTTATGTTGCAGGTAATTTATGGATCTCATATTTATTTTTCTGTGAGTTTCTGCCATGTCAGTAGTCAATTTTCTCTGTATTTCTTTTTATCATATTCATGTAGCATATACAACTTTTGTCCAAGGATGAGTGATTTTCATTCAATGATTTATCATTGTACCTATTGAAATTAACGCAATTGATGCATCGATAGCTGTCTTTGCTGGCCTTACATTCGCTAATCTTATGTTTCATGTATGTATGTATGTATGTATGTATGTATGTATGTATGTATGTATGTATGTATGTATGTATGTATGTATGTATGTATGTATGTATGTATGTATGTATGTATGTATGTATGTATGTATGTATGTATGTGTGTGTGTGTGTGTGTGTGTGTGTGTGTGTGTGTGTGTATGTATGTATGTATGTATGTATGTATGTATGTATGTATGTATGTATGTATGTATGTATGTATGTATGTATGTATGTATGTATGTATGTATGTATGTATGTATGTATGTATGTATGTATGTATGTATGTATGTATGTATGTATGTATGTATGTATGTATGTATGTATGTATGTATGTATGTATGTATGTATGTATGTATGTATGTATGTATGTATGTATGTATGTATGTATGTATGTATGTATGTATGTATGTATGTATGTATGTATGTATGTATGTATGTATGTATGTATGTATGTATGTATGTATGTATGTATGTATGTATGTATGTATGTATGTATGTATGTATGTATGTATGTATGTATGTATGTATGTATGTATGTATGTATGTATGTATGTATGTATGTATGTATGTATGTATGTATGTATGTATGTATGTATGTATGTATGTATGTATGTATGTATGTATGTATGTATGTATGTATGTATGTATGTATGTATGTATGTATGTATGTATGTATGTATGTATGTATGTATGTATGTATGTATGTATGTATGTATGTATGTATGTATGTATGTATGTATGTATGTATGTATGTATGTATGTATGTATGTATGTATGTATGTATGTATGTATGTATTTTTTTTTTTTATATAAACATTCTTTATTTTCGGCATGTTCCATTACAATAAACGTAATACTACATGCCATTATAGTACATGCTTAATAAATTTACTAATACATAGTTTTACTTATGGGATATCGTTAGTTGCAGTCTAGAGTTTATCCAGGTCTATTGTATTTAGGTATTTAATAAATTCGGTTGTGTATTCCGTTACTAATTTATGTTCTTGGAATGTCCATTTTCCATATTTGTTTAACATAGCTTTCTTGAATTTGATTCTTTCTCTGTCAAGCTTTGGACATTCAAATAAAACGTGTTCTACGGTCTGTTCTGCTGTTCCACAGGAGCACATAGGAGAGTCCTTAATCTTAAATCTGTAAAAGTAAGAATTAAGTCTGCCATGTCCGGTTAGGAAGGTTGTGACTTTACCATTAAGTGGAAATTTAAGGCGTAATCTATCTGTCACTGTAGGGAAATAAGATTTAGTCACTGCTCCATTTTTGGTGTTTCGCCACTCACTTTCCCACTGATTCACGCTTTCTTCATGTAGCTTTCGCATGATGTCACTCACGGGTATCCTGTCGAAACTAACTGGTAGGTCCTTGTTGTTCGCTGCCTGTTTCGCCAGTTGGTCAGCCAGCTCGTTCCCTTCAATTCCGACGTGAGCCTTGACCCATGTGAAGTAGATAATCCAGCTGTGTGCTTCTAGTTGCCTTATTTGTTTTCTTATTTGTTCAATAAGGTGAAAATGGTTGCTAGAGTTCCGTAATGAATCAAGGGTGATTCTGCTGTCAGTGTGTACGGCAGCTGTTTTTTGAACATGCTGTAGTTGGAGTTGTTCAAGCTGTTCTAGGGCTTTGAGGATTGCGAACTGCTCTGCTTGATTGTTAGAACATCTACTGTGTAATTTATATTGTAGTTGGTGGACTAGTACTTTGTCTATGAATATAGCAATTCCGGATCCAACTGCCGAATCTTCCTTACTTCCATCAGTGAAAATGTCTACTAAATGGGTTTGATCATTGGGTTTCTCTTTGATCTTGATTATTTCTGCTGGATGAGGCCACGTTGCGTAATGCTCTGCTGTATCAATCGTAATTCCTTCCTGGTTCCGTTTCTTGCTTTCATATAATCTCGCAATCTCCCGAATATGTATCCCTATGGGAGTGTTTTTTGACAGAATGCATAGTGCTTCAGATGACGTAGTGCGATATGCTTTAGTTATTTTTATGTTAATAAGTCTTTGGACTCTTTGTAGCTTGAGTTTGTTATATCTTTTGTTGATTGCTTCTGCCCATACAGGTGCCCCGTACGTAAGAATGGGCAATAAAGCCCCTTTATATATAATTCTCATCACATCACTATTTAGTCCCCAGTTTATTTTTGCGGATTTGGCCAGTGCATGAATTAGTTTTATGCTTTTTTAGCTAACGTATTCTATATGCCGAGTAAAGTTGAGTCTATGATCAATAATTATGCCCAAATATTTTAAGCTTTCTGTCTGTAGTAACTGCTTATTGTTTAGGTATATCTTGAGTACTCGCTCAGGCAATGGTCTTCTTTTGGAAATTACTAACACTGTAGACTTCTGCTCATTGAAGACGATTTTGTTGTCTCTGGCCCATCTCGATATTTTCTGCAATTCGATGTTAGCGTAATTTTCTATTTCAAGGTTGTTACTTCCTTTAATAACCAACATTACATCGTCGGCAAAGGCGATGACCTTTGTGTTTTTACTATATTCTAAGTTCAGAAGTGAGTTATAATGTATATTCCAGAAACCCGGACCGCTACAGGAACCTTGTGGACATCCTTTGGTGATTGTCCTCTTTATGGATATGCTGTTAGCTGAAAAAGTAGCACTCCTTCCATTAAAATAGCTTTTGGAGAGATCATAGAGGTTCTGTGGGCAACTGAACTCTCTCAATGAAGCCAGGATGCTAGGCCACCATGCAGCATCAAACGCACCTTTAACATCTAAGCTGATAAGGGCAGCTTGTTGACCTTTCTTTAGGATGTCTAGGATTATTTGTTTGAGGTACATCAGAGCGTCGACTGTACTAGTTTGTGGTGTGAAACCAAATTGGTTATTGTTCATAAGGTTGTTACTATATATATGGTGCATTATCCGTTGTATTAGAAGTTTCTCTAACACTTTGGCTGGAACATTTAATAGGCTTATTGGCCTATATTTGCTTACCTCATCAGAGTCCTCTTTGCCAGCTTTAATAATTGGTATAATTATAGCGTGTTTCCATGCACTGGGGAAATAGGTTCTTCTTAGACAGCCGTTATATATAGCTGTGGTCAGTTTGGGAACTAGTCTGAACACTAATCGAAGTATCTCTGCAGTGATGCCGTTCTCTCCTGGAGCTTTTTTGGTGTTCATATTATCTATAATAGAGGCTACTTCTGCTGTTGCAAATGGAGTATCATCTCGGGTTTCTAATTGTTCCTTTATTTTGTGCCTGATTTGTCGGTGGTGATCATTGTCCTCTTTCACATCATCAATCGGCACAAATAAATCCATCATGACACTCATAGTCTCTTTCAAGTCACTGGTATATGTGCCATCGGGTTTCCTTAAGGTTGACAAGGTAATGTTTTGTTTCATCTTCCCAGATGACAATCTGTAAACTGCATTCCACGGGTTCAATGTCGTTGTAACATTACAATAGTTTTTCCACGACTCATATTTCGCCCTTTTAATTGAAGACTCGTATCTTCTTTTCTCTTGGGTGTATAGCTGCTTGCGTCGTTCTCTCTCATTTTCATTGTTTTTTATTTTTTGGTACCTTCTTCTGGTTGCAGTAGTCTTCTTCCTCATTATTGTCAACTCCTGTGACCACCATGGAACTGGTTTGTGTTCAGCAGCTTTCTTTCTTGGCTTACATATTCTAAAGGATTTGTGACATGCTGCAGTTATGGCTCCTTCAAATTTATATATTATTTTCTCTATATCTGTTTCCATAGACACAATTCCCTGTAGAATATCATCCACTTGTTCCATGTCATTACTTGTTATTTGTACTCCAAATTTAAGCTTAAGTTCTTCTAGAAACTTATTGTTAAATTCGTTGTAATTTTCTTCCCGGACTATATATCTAGTCCCTATGAAATTGTTGTGGTTGATTTGATCATTTCTGTATTTTATCTGGAATGTAATCATCCTATGGTCGGAGCAGTTTTCATCGTCTAGGCACATCCAGTTATGTATAAGTTTCAACATATTGTTGTTAGTGACTGTTAAATCTATGTTACTGGAACCTAAGGATGACTCAAACGTTGTTATCTCTATATTGTCATTGATGATATGTAGGTTGTTGCTTATTACAAATTCTTCGAGCCTTTCCCCTCTCTTATTTGTTATTGTGTCGTGCCAAGTCTTGGACCTTGCATTACTATCCATGGCCATTAATAAAAGCTTTCCTTTAGCGAATTCTGTGATTGCTTCTAATTGTAATATATTTTTATTAATGTCATCATTGATATCTAGATAGCTGCTAGCGGCTGTTAAGGTTAGATTGCCTCGGGTGATTTCTAGTACAGCGTTATCTCCGTCTGAGTGCTGCTTTATCAAAATAGCGTCAATCTCTTTATTGGTGACCACAATGACAGCTCTCTTTGTGCCGTTTCCACAGCTGAAAATTTTATATTTATGAGGAATCCCTTTAACTTGATTATTTATTGTGTAGGGTTCTTGTACAAAGGCTATGTCTATTTTATTCTTTTCAATGAAATGTTCCAGGTTGTAAGTCGCTGCTTTACTGTGTTTTAGGTTAATCTGCACGCAGTTCAGTGAGACGGTGTTATTGTACGCTTTCTTGTTATATGTATTTTTCCTTGTGTTAGCCATTTTAGTAATTGATATTTTCTTTATATCTCTCCGTGGCAACCTGTAGGCATGGACAGTTCCTATCTAACGCTGAGTGATTCTCATTATTTTTTGCATATTTATTATATTTATTATGATTAATGCAGTTCACACATCTCAGTTCATTATCTGCTGCCTTGCAGTCCCTTGTGTTATGCCTCCCTGCACAACGGGCACAGGTCTCCTCTCCTTTACAATTGCCTGCTTTATGGAAATAACGGCAACATTTGTAGCAGCGATTAACTTTGATATAATCCTCTGTGTTGCAAATGAGCCATCCTATCTTCAGCTTGTTGTGCACCAGTTGCTTTCTTATTTGAGCGCTCACCGATACAACCAAGTGACGTGAGTTTTTCCTATTTGTGATTATAAACTTTGGTTTTAGATCTCCTGTATTGAGGTTAAAACTGGGGTTCTGTGCAATAATAATTTCTTCTGCATTGTCTATAGTAATCTCTTCTGGGATGTTATAAATTACTAGGCTAGGATCCCATAATTTGGGGATTTTTGCCTCCAACAGTTCGCTACATTTTTCATTAATGGCTGTTGTTAATCTTTGTACTTCCTCTTCACTATTGGTTTGTATCATTACTCTTCCATCATTTAAAGATTTTATAGCGCAGACCCCAACCTTAACATTTCTTGGATCAATATTTGTCTTTATTATTTTCTTAACATCCTCACTAGATTGGTCACTTTTTGATTTAATGAACATTTTATATCGTTTTTCTCTTTTCGCTGCATTTGTAACTATTTCGGAATAGAGATTCCGTGTTTGATTTGAAGATTTCATATGGCGTTGGATCCCACCGCCTTCCGAACATGGCAACAACTGTCTGCCTGACGATTTTGCCCCAACCATAGCATCGCGCTGTAATTCAGCGTTCTGTTTCGCTATTTTACTTTCTAATTCACTAATTTTTGAATTCTTCAATGCTATATCGCTTTCAAATTTTATGCAAACATTTCTTATTGTACTTACAGATTCAAGGATACGGCTCTTGAGTTCTTTCTTTAGATTTTTGCTTATCTCAGTTATGCTCACTAATGTTTGGAGAGCAATATCCAAATCATCTTTCATTTCATTGGTCATTTTGGGAACAATTCAGGCACAAAAGATGTATTTCTCTTCCGAGCTTTCACTTAAAATGATCCTTTCCTTAGAGTACAAATCAATTAAATTAAAATGTTGATGTTTCTTTAAAATTCACACCAAGGCCTCCTAGAACATTTAGGAATCAAGTCCTTGACCATGCGAAAGTCCTTATTAAAATTGCTTATATTTATTCACAGAAATAATCCCCGTATTCACGAACAATAACACAACACTCCAACACAATAACTAATCAAATGAGACAAAAACTTTTACGAAACTAACGGTGAATACACTTAAATATAAGACAAGTTGATGAGCACAAAATTCTAGTATTCACTATTTGCGTCGTCGCCAACTCTATGTATGTATGTATGTATGTATGTATGTATGTATGTATGTATGTATGTATGTATGTATGTATGTATGTATGTATGTATGTATGTATGTATGTATGTATGTATGTATGTATGTATGTATGTATGTATGTATGTATGTATGTATGTATGTATGTATGTATGTATGTATGTATGTATGTATGTATGTATGTATGTATGTATGTATGTATGTATGTATGTATGTATGTATGTATGTATGTATGTATGTATGTATGTATGTATGTATGTATGTATGTATGTATGTATGTATGTATGTATGTATGTATGTATGTATGTATGTATGTATGTATGTATGTATGTATGTATGTATGTATGTATGTATGTATGTATGTATGTATGTATGTATGTATGTATGTATGTATGTATGTATGTATGTATGTATGTATGTATGTATGTATGTATGTATGTATGTATGTATGTATGTATGTATGTATGTATGTATGTATGTATGTATGTATGTATGTATGTATGTATGTATGTATGTATGTATGTATGTATGTATGTATGTATGTATGTATGTATGTATGTATGTATGTATGTATGTATGTATGTATGTATGTATGTATGTATGTATGTATGTATGTATGTATGTATGTATGTATGTATGTATGTATGTATGTATGTATGTATGTATGTATGTATGTATGTATGTATGTATGTATGTATGTATGTATGTATGTATGTATGTATGTATGTATGTATGTATGTATGTATGTATGTATGTATGTATGTATGTATGTATGTATGTATGTATGTATGTATGTATGTATGTATGTATGTATGTATGTATGTATGTATGTATGTATGTATGTATGTATGTATGTATTTTTTTTTTTTTTTTAATATAAACATTCTTTATTTTCGGCATGTTCCATTACAAAAAACGTAATACTACATGCCATTATAGTACATGCTTAATAAATATACTAATACATAGATGTATGTATGTATGTATGTATGTATGTATGTATGTATGTATGTATGTATGTATGTATGTATGTATGTATGTATGTATGTATGTATGTATGTATGTATGTATGTATGTATGTATGTATTTTTTTTTTTTTTTTTTTTTTTTTTTTTTTTTAATATAAACATTCTTTATTTTCGGCATGTTCCATTACAAAAAACGTAATACTACATGCCATTATAGTACATGCTTAATAAATATACTAATACATAGTTTTACTTGTGGGATATCGTTAGTTGCACTCTAGAGTTTATCCAGTTCTATTGTGTTTAGGTATTCAATAAATTCGGTTGTGTATTCCGTTACTAATTTATGTTGTTGGAATGTCCATTTTCCATATTTGTTTAACATAGCTTTCTTGAATTTGATTCTTTCTCTGTCAAGTTTTGGACATTCAAATAAAACGTGTACTACGGTCTGTTCTGCTGTTCCACAGGAGCACATTGGAGAGTCCTTTATCTTAAATCTGTAAAAGTAAGAATTAAGTCTGCCATGTCCGGTTAGGAAGGTTGTGACTTTACCAGTAAGTGGAAATTTAAGGCGTAATCTATCTGCCACTGTGGGGAAATAAGATTTAGTCACTGCTCCATTTTTGGTGTTTCGCCACTCACTTTCCCACTGATTCACACTTTCTTCATGTAGCTTTCGCATGATGTCACTCACGGGTATCCTGTCGAAACTAACTGGTAGGTCCTTGTTGTTCGCTGCCTGTTTCGCCAGTTGGTCAGCCAGCTCGTTCCCTTCAATTCCGACGTGAGCCTTGACCCATGTGAAGTAGATAATCCAGCTGTGTGCTTCTAGTTGCCTTATTTGTTTTCTTATTTGTTCAATAAGGTGAAGATGGTTGTTAGAGTTCCGTAATGAATCAAGAGTGATTCTGCTGTCAGTGTGTAAAGCAGCTGTTTTTTGAACATGCTGTAGTTGGAGATGTTCAAGGTGTTCAAGGGCTTTGAGAATTGCGAACTGCTCTGCTTGATTGTTAGAACATCTACTGTGTAATTTATATTGTAGTTGGTGGACTAGTACTTTGTCTATGAATATAGCAATTCCGGATCCAACTGCCGAATCTTCCTTACTTCCATCAGTGAAAATGTCTACTAAATGGGTTTGATCATTGGGTTTCTCTTTGATCTTGATTATTTCTGCTGGATGAGGCCACGTTGCGTAATGCTCTGCTGTATCAATCGTAATTCCTTCCTGGTTCCGTTTCTTGCTTTCATATAATCTCGCAATCTCCCGAATATGTATCCCTATGGGAGTGTTTTTTGACAGAATGCATAGTGCTTCAGATGACGTAGTGCGATATGCTTTAGTTATTTTTATGTTAATAAGTCTTTGGACTCTTTGTAGCTTGAGTTTATTATATCTTTTGTTGATTGCTTCTGCCCATACAGGTGCCCCGTACGTCAGAATGGGCAATAAAGCCCCTTTATATATAATTCTCATCACATCACTATTTAGTCCCCAGTTTATTTTTGCGGATTTGGCCAGTGCATGAATTAGTTTTATGCTTTTTTCGCTAACGTATTCTATATGCCGAGTAAAGTTGAGTCTATGGTCAATAATTATGCCCAAATATTTTAAGCTTTCTGTCTGTAGTAACTGCTTATTGTTTAAGTATATCTTGAGTACTCGCTCAGGCAATGGTCTTCTTCTCGAAATTACTAACACTGTAGACTTCTGCTCATTGAAGACGATTTTGTTGTCTCTGGCCCATCTCGATATTTTCTGCAATTCGATGTTAGCGTAATTTTCTATTTCAAGGCTGCTACTTCCTTTAATAACCAACATTACATCGTCTGCAAAGGCGATGACCTTTGTGTTTTTACTATATTCTAAATTCAGAAGTGAGTTATAATGTATATTCCAGAAACCCGGACCGCTACAGGAACCTTGTGGACATCCATCCTTTGGTGATTGTCCTCTTTATGGATATGCTGTTAGCTGAAAAAGTAGCACTCCTTCCATTAAAATAGCTTTTGGAGAGATCATAGAGGTTCTGTGGGCAACTGAACTCTCTCAATGAAGCCAGGATGCTAGGCCACCATGCAGCATCAAACGCACCTTTAACATCTAAGCTGATAAGGGCAGCTTGTTGACCTTTCTTTAGGATGTCTAGGATTATATGTTTGAGGTACATCAGAGCGTCAACTGTACTGGTTTGTGGTGTGAAACCAAATTGGTTTTTGTTCATAAGGTTGTTACTATGTATGTGGTGCATTATCCGTTGTATTAGTAGTTTCTCTAACACTTTAGCTGGAACATTTAATAAGCTTATTGGCCTATATTTGCTTACCTCATCGGAGTTCTCTTTGCCGGCTTTAATAATTGGTATAATTTTAGCGTGTTTCCATGCACTGGGGAAATAGGTTCTTATGTATGTATGTATGTATGTATGTATGTATGTATGTATGTATGTATGTATGTATGTATGTATGTATGTATGTATGTATGTATGTATGTATGTATGTATGTATGTATGTATGTATGTATGTATGTATGTATGTATGTATGTATGTATGTATGTATGTATGTATGTATGTATGTATGTATGTATGTATGTATGTATGTATGTATGTATGTATGTATGTATGTATGTATGTATGTATGTATGTATGTATGTATGTATGTATGTATGTATGTATGTATGTATGTATGTATGTATGTATGTATGTATGTATGTATGTATGTATGTATGTATGTATGTATGTATGTATGTATGTATGTATGTATGTATGTATGTATGTATGTATGTATGTATGTATGTATGTATGTATGTATGTATGTATGTATGTATGTATGTATGTATGTATGTATGTATGTATGTATGTATGTATGTATGTATGTATGTATGTATGTATTTTTTTTAATATAAACATTCTTTATTTTCGGCATGTTCCATTACAAAAAACGTAATACTACATGCCATTATAGTTCATGCTTAATAAATATACTAATACATAGTTTTACTTATGGGATATCGTTAGTTGCACTCTAGAGTTTATCCAGTTCTATTGTGTTTAGGTATTCAATAAATTCAGTTGTATATTCCGTTACTAATTTATGTTGTTGGAATGTCCATTTTCCATATTTGTTTAACATAGCTTTCTTGAATTTGATTCTTTCTCTGTCAAGTTTACTATTATAGTATTATAGTATTCCTTTATGCTGTAAATAGAATGTGCTAGCAAAAACTTTCTCAATTCCTTTTTAAATCGTAAACAGTCTCTTGGGTTAAACAGTCTGTGGCGTTATAGAAACAAATCCGTGTTGCATCAAGCAGGCTTAGAAACTAGAACTTAATATGTTTTGAACCGATCAGGTTTGTGAAAAGAATAAGATTTACTCCGACATTCCAACTCCCACAAGGAGAAAGGATAGCAAAGGATATAAAATGTGTCAGTAGTACTATGGAATACACACGATGAGTAGGAAATTGTACCAAACTAAATTTTTATTAAGATGGGACTTGATATCGTTTTAAATGAACTATATGAAATACTGATTTGCACTGTTTCCTGTTGTTTGTTTCAGGAGAGTATAATTGGATTTGGCAGCACCTACCTGGGATAGTGTTATATGTATTGTGTATATTTTGCATGCTGCTTGGTTGCTGACTCATTTACTAATTTTAAACGTTTAAATAAACTATGAATGCCATAGAGACAATCTCAAATTTCAGGTCTTTCTCTTAATACATTCTTTGGTAAACTTGTGCAGAAAATAATGTATATATCAAAGTGTAATTGCTTTTCAAAATCTCATTAAACATAGGCATTAACATGACTTCTTTGTTTTCTTTTTGAAAGAGTGCTGCTTTTTTTGTACATAGTTGTTGGTGTATTTTCATTTAGAATCTATTTAGTTGTTTATTTCTTGGTCACTAAGGTTATCTTTCAGAAGTTTGTTTTAACATTATTACTAATTTACTGTGTACCAAAAAAATTGCATTACACATAACTTTGTGATATCCTTTCCTGTTTTCCTCTGCCATTAACTCAATGTGCAGTTATAATTGCTGTAAGCTTTGAAATTCTTGACAGAAAGAAAATAAAAATATATTGCATAAGCTCAACAATTTGTGTGCTCTGACAGATTCCATCGGCTTACTAAAGTTATGATTAATTGGACACATAGCTATTCATACATAGAAAAACATGTCAAGTTTAGAAGTGGCTTCTTCTTGCCGATCTTAAATTCAGGAATTAATTGAACTTCTTTCGAACTCACATCTCGCGCACTCATAAATTGTTTACAGCACACCTCACATATTAGCGTAATATGCGTTACATCAGCTACGTGGATAAGAATCGTTTACCGCATATGGCTTCCACGTAGCTCACGTAACGCGCACTAGGCTAAGATGTTAATATTCGAAAAGTGCCGTAAACTATTCACGAGTGCGGGAATTGTGACTACGAAAGAAAATCGGCATGTGATGCTGGCAAAGAGGAGGGGAGGAGGTGGCGTAGCGCAGCTCAGTCGATATAGAGGCTTACGGCATTACCGACGGAATCGTTAGTTCGCAAAAGAACCGGTCGAAACATCTGACAGCAGCCCACAACACAGAGTTGATCATCTGGTAAACATAGGTGAAGGGAAATATTTCTTACATCCACATATTTGCAAAAATAATTACTCAAAAATTCTCCAGAATGGTTTCTGTGTTCAACACGGTGGACACGGGTCACGAAGATATGATACATGGTGCCGAGATGGATTATCACGGCCTCCGCTTGGCAACTTGTTCCTCAGATCATTCTATTAAGATATTTAACATCAAAAACGGCACCCGAACATTAGCTGCTGATTTAAAAGGGCATAATGGACCCGTATGGCAAGTTGCTTGGGCCCATCCTAAGTATGGGAATCTTTTGGCCTCGTGTTCTTACGACGGCAAGGTAATTATATGGAAAGAAGCAGGGGAGTGGACCATGCATTATGAATATAGCAGCCATGACTCATCAGTGAATTCTGTAGCTTGGGCTCCTCATGAATTTGGTTTAATGCTGGCGTGTGGCAGTTCAGATTGTTCTCTTTCAATCCTGTGTTACAATCCTAACGCTGGCAGCTGGGTAACAGAAAAGATATCAAATGCTCATACAGTTGGTTGTAATGCAGTAAGCTGGTGTCCTGCAATTACCCCATACCCAGCGTTTGACACCACGGTGTCATCCTGGCCAACTCCTCTAGTCAAGAGAATCGTCACTGGAGGACGTGATAATATGGTCAAAATCTGGAAAGAGGAAGGAGATCGATGGGTTGAAGAAACAAAATTGGAAGCGCATTCAGACTAGGTTTGAGATGTTGCATGGGCACCATCAATTGGACTTCCCTTCAGCATTATTGCAAGTTGTTCTCAGGATTGAAGAGTCATAATCTGGTCAAGTGATGACAAGAGAACATGGACCCCAACCATCCTTAACGCATTTGATGATGTAGTTTGGAATGTTAGCTGGTCATTGACAGGCAACATTCTAGCAGTTTCTGGTGGTGATAACAAGGTTAGCTTATGGCGAGAGAATACTGAAGGACAGTGTTTATGCATTAGTGAAGTGAATGAAGGACAAGGTCAGATAACTGGTATTGAGCAAAGAGCATTGTAAGTTACATCTTCTGTGACGCAAAGAATATATATCATATTGCATAGGCGTGAAAACAGCTGTCAATAAACTTGTGTTGAAATATGCTGTTTTATGTTTCTGTAAGTATTGGGATCATGTAATGGATATTTTGTATTTTTAAGAACTTGTTATAAATTGTATGTAACTGGATATGACTGGCAAAGTGCCTGAGCTAAAGCCTCGTCACATTCTTAGTTATAATTAGTCCCCGGATTCTTAGTGTTTTTTAACTATTTTATTCCTTTATTGTTAACTGCAGTGGTTTAATTTAATTATCTGTTTCATGATCATCGAAGCCGAAAGCTCAACTCTTATAAAATCTAAAAATGGCTAAATGAGACTTTAAAACCTAAAAGAGGATAAATCTCCTATTTATTTTAAAATGGAAAAATCCGCTATCGACGACAAAAAACTATTTTAAAATAGTAAAACGAAATATTTATGAAATTATGAATTGACTTTGTTACACTTTTGCTACTTCTTTTCGCTTATGTTAGCTTAAGAGGAGTAGTGCAACAATGGAAAAGTCAACTGACTTGTATTTAGCTGAGTGGGAGCAAGCTCCGTATTGTTGCAAGCAAGGAATGCAGGGATTGTTGTCCAAGGGAAAGGGGTCGTTTTGAGAACCCGCCATAAAGTCAAGTCAATCAGTTTAAAAACAGTATCCGTTGTGTTCAGTCGACTACCGCGTATTGTTATTGCATACAATTACTACATCGTTAGAAGTTAATTTTCGTTAGATTAAGCAGGTAATTTAAGGAGCCAATGTCATGCCTAAAGTCAGCTCATCTCGAAGTTGGCTTATTCGTCAGTTGATAGGTAACGATCCGAACTTCACCACATATCGCAAAGTAATATTTTGCCAAATCTGCCAAAAGCAGGTAAGGATTCTGTTCTAGTGCATATAGCGTAAAACTATAATTCTATTTACGTATTTTCCAGGTGCCCTCTGATCAAAAATCACATTTTGAGTAGCACAAGGATCTGCGGGACATATCAGCAACATTGCTATAAAAAGGAGAACAATTTCCCGTCGCACCAACCTCTAACTTCTAGTTTTCCTGGCGTTTCAGCGGAGGATAATTTTAATATAACTTTATGTGAAGCCCTGTGAAGCCTTTTACATTCTGTGGCCAGCAGAAAAACAGGATGACAAGTTTCTACTTCTTGTGAATGACAGTGCGGCATACATGCTCAAAGCTGGTGAGGTATTGAAGAGTTTCTACAGTCGCAGCAATGGAAATCTTTACAAGGTAATAAAAACAACAAATACTGCCTTTAAATGATTTTATTTTTAACTTCTGCTTACAATTAGCACTTGGTCATATTTCCCTTAACTTTTATCACTTTCAGGAGTCTCCTAGGCATTGAGTCTGCTAGATATTCAAAATATTTTTTGTCCATTTCCACCCACAACTTCTTCAACACTTCCTGTAGCTCCTTAATGCTTGATGGTTGCAGCTGTTCTGTTTTATTTTTCATTTGATTCCAAACATTTTCTATGGGATTTAGGTCATGAGAGTTACCAGGCCATTGAAGTACAGGTATATTATTATCTTTCAGGAACTTCTGAACCATCTTTGTCCTATGTGCAGGGGCACCATCATGCATGAAGTACTGACACTGGTGAATCAGCCAAAATGTGACCAAATGGTGTTGTAACACTTCTAAATAGTTACTTCCCTTCATTGTGATATTCTTTGGGAGAAAGTACAAGCCACCTCTACAATAATTTCCACTAAAAGCACTCCATACCATCACACTTTTTGGATGTTTAACAGTTTTGACAGTAAACTTTGGATCATATCGTGACACATTTTTTGGCCTCCTCACCATTTTGGACTTTCCTCTGACCCGTTTGAAAGTGCTTTCATCAGAAAACATTACTTTACGCCAGTCCTCTGATGTCCAGTGCTATGTCTTGCAAAAATGTATCCTTTCCTTCTTCATAGCTTCAGTCAGAAGAGGCTTCTTGGCTGCACACCGACTTGGTAAACCTAAGTCTTTTTGAAGTCGATGCTGAATGGTCCTTATTGCAACATTGTTGAGAAGCTCTGGGTGTTTCTTCTTTAACCTTGCCGCTGTAATCCATGGATAAGCCATCACTTCACGTTTTAGCAGGTATCAGTTCTTGTTGAAGTCTTTCTTTCACCACCTGAGCCCATTTTTCGTCTTGGTGTGGCGCCGGGTGGAAAAGATTCTGCTGCTGTTTTTAGGTCATAAATAGCTGGTCTTGAAACCTTTAGATCGGCAGCTACACGAATCACAGAGGTACCTACTTGCAATAGAGTTAAAGCACAAGTCTTCTCCTCAGAAGTGAGCTTCTTGCGTCCCATTATTTGTATTATAATGAGAAATACACAGCTTTAAAAATGGCACTCGGGTTAAAAATTTAATAACCACGACAAACTGGAAACAGAACACTCTGTACAAATACAAGAGACTGACTGAGATCTGGCCTCCTAATAGAAGCAAGCTGCTACTGTGCACTCAAGAATCACGTGATTTGCAGCTCCGCCCGCTCCTTTGTATAGTGCTGGGAGAAGAACAAACTGAGTACACTGCCTACGTAAAGATTTTCCTTGCACTAACAATGTAAAGATTTCAATTGCGGTGACTGTATCCTGACATGCTGCATGTCACATGTATAGCCCATGGCTTACACCGATTGGCGGAGGAGGTTAGGAATAGTTTTCCAGGAGTTAACAGCTTTGTTTCTTCTGTGAAGAAAGTGTTTTTAAAAGCTCCTAGCCGCATTGTCGCTTTCAAGGAATCTTACCTGGAACTCTTCCACCCGAACCCATCATCACTCGTGGGGGACAAGGCAGCAATCTAATATGCCGATCATTTTGAAGACATTAAAAGCATTGTAACCTCGTTTGATGTCAATGAGGCAGCCTACATAGAGAAGGCTAAAACAGCTCTCCAGCACAAGAGCGCCGTTTCACTCGCCTTCACTAAGGCAAACATTGTTGATCTTCGTGGAGCTATTGAGAGCTTGGAATCTGCATCATTGCCATTAAAGGATGCAACTGAAGTTCCTGACTCCATTTTCAGCAAGCAAATACCAGGGCCTGTGGGTATATCGTGTGCATCGAAATCCACCAAAATTCTACAGTGAAATCCTGGTTTTTCAACAATGAATAATGTATGCACAGTTCTCCAAGGAGAACAAATTACTGACAACGTGCCATAGGGAACGAGAGCACTTGCTTCAATGAAGTTTGCTCCAATGGCATCTTGCTGGTGGAGCGTAAATTTTCGTACTACAAGAATGTTTTAAGGGATAACAGGAGAGGTTTACCCTACAAAACTTGGAAATGTATTTAGTTGTGCAATGTAGCAGCAAGTGAAAATTGTGTTGTATGCTTTGTGAATTTTTATTTTGCTTCCAGATTTATTAGACGTGACAAAAGTATAGATCAAGCGTTAACAGATACTATTTTCTTAGTTATTATTATTTTCAGTTGGAATGAACTGTTGCAAATGTTTTAATTAGCATTCCGTGCTATGTATTTCTAAAACATTCATAAATAATGTATATAGAGTTGTAGTAAAGAGGATTGGGGTTACAATAAACAGCATCATAAAATTAATTAATAATGATAATAATAATAATGATAATGATAATAATGATAATGATAATGATAATGATAATGATAATGATAATGATAATGATAATGATAATGATAATGATAATGATAATGATAATGATAATGATAATGATAATGATAATGATAATGATAATGATAATGATAATGATAATGATAATGATAATGATAATGATAATGATAATGATAATGATAATGATAATGATAATGATAATGATAATGATAATGATAATGATAATGATAATGATAATGATAATGATAATGATAATGATAATAATGATAATAATGATAATAATAATAATAATAATAATAATAATAATAATAATAATAATAATAATAATAATAATAATAATAATAATAAGGGGTAGTAAGGGGTAGTGATGCGCCTCCTATAGCCTCTCCTACCCAATTCCCATCCTCATCCTGCCCGTGGTGCACCCTGCTTTTAACAGATGAGGCTCTGGGGACCGAATCACAGCTGTATAACTGTGGCATCTAAAATGGAGGAAATGTCATTTACATATGTGCTGGCCTATCACAGCACAACAGCGTCCCTCAGAGTCACATGAGGGGAAGGTTGGTGAATCTAAATACCACCCATTTAATCCTCCCGGCTAGGTCCGATGGACCCGTTGACCAACGATAGGTGTGGTCCCCCTTGCAAAATGGGGGTTTAAGTCGGGTGATGTAACTGCCACATTGTAAAACTGGTGCCCGTTAAGAAAACAGTTACATGAAAGCCACATACATGTATATGAGTCCTAAAGATAAACATTCCGGAGTTAAAACTGTCCCCCAATCGGATCTCCGGGTGGGGACATCTTTATGCAAATTTCATCACAACAATTCCAATACTTTAAGAATTCTACAATGGAATGCAGGAGGCATGTCTCAGCCTAAAAACAAGAGCTAATGAAAATATTAAAAGACCAAGATATAGATGTCTTCACAGTACAAGAAGCCAATATATCAGAAGAACAGGAAATATACTTTGAAATGGATCAGTACACTACACATATACTTCCAAAGGCTCGTCAAATAGCAAGTGGTATTCTTACAGGAATTAAAAGAAATATGAAAGCTGCTATCCAAATCCAAAAAACAATGGAAGAACAAGATAAATCAGAAATAGTTAAAATTGAAGTATGGAAAAGTAACTACCACTATAGAATTTACAGTATCTACAATCCTCCAGACAATACACTAGATCTAAATTCTATTCCCATAGAACCCAAAAGTATTTTAATAGGTGATTTTAATGCACACTTCCCTAGGTGGGGCTACAGAGATATAAATTCAGCAGGAAGAGTCATAGAAGACCTATTAAACTCATCAACAATGGAATTAATATTTAATCCAAATGATCCACCCACTTACCTTCATTATAATGGTTCAGGTACAAATCCTGATCTTCTGATGCTGTCATCTGACATAATTGACAATACAAAAAGAGAAATAATAGAAGACCCAGGCTCAGGCCACAGAATCACCATAAACTCCATAAGAGGTCTAATAAATAAAAGTAACAAACCAAAAATTAAAACTTCTTGGAATTTTAAAAAAGCAGATTGGTCCAGTTTCCAAAATGAGATAGAAAGGATGTGTAATATACTGTTAGAATCAGAGTTCAAGTCAACAGATGAAATGAATAAAAAAATTTGTGAAATATTATTCACAGCAGCCAAAACACATATCCCCAAAGAAAAGTTAAAGAAATATAGCTACTTTTGGTCTCCATCTTTATCTAAGTTAAAACACGAAAGAAATATAGCAAGAGTCAAAGCCGAAGTGTCCAGAAGATGTACAAAACTGGAGAAGAAAAGCAGCCATTTTTAAGAAAGAGGGCCAGTTTCACAAATTTTGTAGAACATATGGACTATAGGAAAGATGGAAATAAAATATACAAATTCCTTAATAAAACAAAATTACCAAAAATACAACTGAACCATTAAAACATAATAACAAAAGTTTAACTACAGATAGGGAAATAGCAGAATCCCTTAACAAGTTTTATTCTCAGTCACAAAGAATACCCCAAGCGTATAAAAAACAAGATAAGGCTATCCAAAAAACTATCAGAGAAACTAATAAGCCAAAAGGTATACAAAATGATATTTTTATTCAGGATTTTAACGAAACAGAACTGGATTTAGCAATAGAACAATTACAGAACAAAAAATCTCCAGGACCTGACAAGATCCACCCAGAGTTTATTAAACACCTTGGCATGAAAGGAAAAGAAATCCTACTTAAACTGTATAACACGTGTTGGAGAATGACTGTACCTTCCGACTGGAAAAAAGCCATTATCATCCCGATTTTAAAGAAAAACAAACCCTCAAACAATATTACTAGTTTCAGACCAATATCTTTAACCAGTGTTATTGCAAAAGTGATGGAAAGAATGGTGGCATCTAGACTTAACTGGTTCCTAGAATATTACAACTTAATTAATAGTTCACAGACCGGCTTCAGACAGAATCATAGTACAAGTGAAAATATAGTCCTACTAAGCCAACACATCAAGGAAGCTTTCAACTAAAGGAGGATACCTTAGCAGTATTCATTGATTTTAAATCAGTATATGACTCAGTCTGGAGAAACAAATTAATTGAGAAGTTGCAATCAATAGGCGTGAAAAGTAACATGCTTAAATGGATAACTCAGTTTATTTCACAAAGATTTTGTGCCACAAAATATAATACATACATTTCCAAATATAAACAAACACACCGAGGACTTCCACAAGGTGCTGTTCTGAGCACAACACTCTTTAACATATATATAAATGACCTTCCATCAATACTAAAAACTTTAGAAACCAAAATTGCTTTATTTGCTGACGGTGTAGTCATTTGGACTTCAGGCTCTCCAAAAAAACCTGAATTAATTAAAGACAGAATAGAAACAGTCCTAAACAAAGTACATGAATGGAGCTCCAAAAACCTCATGACTATCAATGTGGAAAAAACAAATTATGAATTATTTACACTAAAATACAAACCAGTTAATATTAACATAAATTATAATGGTAAACCACTCAAAGCAGTTGATGATGCCAAATACTTAGGCATCACTTTCGACAGAAAGCTAAGTTGGAAAAAACATATAACAAAACATCTCAGAAAAGGTTGAAAAGAAACTGCAAATCCTGAAAAGGTTAGCTGGTGCTAAATGGGGCTGCTCAAGGAGAGTCCTTAACACAACATACAAAATGTACGTTAAACCAAACCTCTTGTACCGTTCTGAAGCTTTAATAACAGCAGCAAATACTAACATCAATAAACTTGAACAAATACAAACTCAGGCTCTTTGCCTAATCACTGGAGCAGTTAAATCCACACCTATTGATGCCATGCTTGCCTTAACACGGACCCCATCAATAACAACAAAAATAGAAGAACAAGCATTGCTCCAACACGAGAAAATGTTACGACTGCCAAACTCTAAATGGACAGAAGAGAACCTCCCCCCTTCAATCCTTAAAACTCATAGTAGTTTCCTAGAAAAGGTAACACAGATTAAATCCAAATTGAACATTCCTAACATCAGAGAAAATCTACTTATAAGAGAAAATCCATTGGAATTATTGCAACCTACCTTCAATTTGGAATTAATAGAGGAAATAAGTAAATCAGACACACCAAAAGAAATACAAAAACTTCTAGCTCTGGAAACAATCAATACTAGGTACCCCACAGAAGAATGGCTGCATATATATACTTATGGATCCTCCAAGGAAAACCTTACTGGAGCTGGAGTTACGTATTCACATTGTTCCTTTTATCATTCTGTTGGCAGAGACACAACAAATTATGATGGAGAAATAGAGGCTATACACATTGCTCTCCGACAATTATTAAATCTTCCCTTAAATAAATTTAACAAGGCAGTAATTCTTTCGGATTCTAAAGCTGCAATTCAGGGAATATGTTCAAATACTACAAAAAAGTCAACAAAAATTAGAGAATGCTACAAAATATTAACACAACTCCAAAAAGTTAATAAGACTGTTCATCTCCAATGGATTCCAGCACACTGTGGAGTCATGGGGAACGAAGCTGCAGACTCACTTGCAAAGAAAGGCACAACAATAAAACAAAAGTCTACATTCAATTTCTCATGTTCCTCAATTAAACGCTTGATCGTTAAAAAATTTTCTCATTCATACCTACAAGAAATAGAAACAAATGCCAAAGATAAAAAATGAATTAAACTACTTTCCAACCCAGATATAATCCCCCAGAAACCAAGGAAAACAGCTGTTGCAGCCTTCCGACTATTGACAAATCAGGACTGCTTGGCAAGTCATCTCTACAGAATAGGTATCTCAGCCTCACCAATATGTGTCCTGTGTAACGATCCAGCAGAAATGAATGAAGAACACTTGAAGACCTGTGAAGCATTAAGATCAGAATAAACTACAGTTCAAAAGTATTGGAAAGCACGAATGCTAATGGCTTCATTGCCAGATGCAAGGCACTAGAAAACAACAACAACAACAACAACAACAACAACAACATAATAATAATAATAATAATAATAATAATAATAATAATAATAATAATAATAATAATAATAATAATAATAATAATAATAATAATAATAATAATAATAATAATAATAATAATAATAATAATAATAATAATAATAATAATAATAGTAATAATAATAGTAATGATAATGATAATGATAATGATAATGATAATGATAATGATAATGATGATGATGATGATGATGATGATGATGATGATGATAATGATAATGATAATAATAATAATAATAATAATAATAATAATAATAATAATAATAATAATAATAATAATAATAATAATAATAATAATAATAATAATAATAATAATAATAATAATAATAATCACCACCACCATCATCATAATGGTAATAATGATAATTTTTTTTTTTTTTTTTTATTACCTATAACAAGCATGCCCCATCGCAGTAAGCGATACTACATGCTATTACATTGATACCTGTTATAATTTGTTTTATTATTTAATCATATAGTTATTTGTTATTGTCCTTAGTATACATGTTCATGGTTTTTTTTTTTTTTTTTTTTTTTTTCTTTATTTCTATATTCACTGTCACTATCACTTGTACTATCTTCCAGTTGTCCTTTAAATTGAACTTGCTGTATTTATATCTGGTCCTTTGTTTATTTCATATCACTACACCATATCACTTCCACTATCTTCCTATTAGCAGTTGGAATATACTATTTTAATTCACCAAAATTAATGCTTTGAATAAATGTTTTGAAAGCCCTTATGTTGTTTGTGATTAGCTGCTCTTTAGTCACTGGCCATTTGTTGTTATTAGATTTGATGGCTTTCTTCATTACTTCCCTTTGCTGTTTTAGTTTGCCACATCGATATATCAGATGTTCTACTGTTTGCTCTTCTTGTAGACAGATGCATCTAGAGTCCTGTATTATTCCCAGCCGGTGTAAGTAGGATTTAGTTAGTCCGTGTCCCGTAATCATTGCTGTCAGTGTGAAATTCAAGTTAATTTGTGTGCTCATTCTTCGAACAACTGATGGGATGAACTCCTTGCAGGCTGCTCCTTTCGTTGTATTAGTCCACTCTTCTTGCCACTTCTGCATCTCTTGTTCTTGGATTTCACTGACATATGTTGTTTTTGGTTTTTTGTTGTACACATAGTCCGTAGCATTATCAATCGCAGCCTCCTTAGCTAGTTTATCAGCTAATTCATTGCCAAGATATCCAGCATGTGCTTTGATCCAGGCAAAATGTATGATCCACTTCTGTTCTTTAAGGCTTTTGAGATTCTTTTGAATTTCTTCTATTAAATTATTATGTTTTGAATTATTTCTGATTAGATCTAGGGTAATTTTGCTATCTGTATAGACTGCAGTTATTCTTTCTTGTACACTTATGTTCATATCCTGAAGTGTTGCTAATCCTCTAATGATTGCCACTTGCTCTGCCTGGTTATTGGAGCATCTGTCATGTAATTTAGCCTTGATTTTATGTATAATTTCTCCGTGTTTAAATATTACTGCTGCAGCTCCAACTTTTCCATGGATTTTACTACCGTCTGTGAAGATTTCTATTTCATAATATTTTCCTTCTTTGACTTCTTCCATAGGAATACACTCCGCTGGATGGGGCCATTTTGCTATATGTAAGGGTGCATCATAATATGACGATTCTGGTGTCATTCCATGTGTTATCTTGTATAGTTTTACTGCTTCTGCTATTTTAATATAGATAGGCTTCACTCCAGCTACTACACATGACGCATCAAAAGATATGGTTCTGTATGCTTTGGCAATTTTGATATTAATTATTCTCTGTGTTCTCTGAAGTATCTTTATATTTTTTTCCTCTCTAGTGCCTGTTCCCAGACTGGTGAACCGTACGTTAGTATAGGTGCTATTGCTCCTCTGTATATAGTTCTCAGAGACTGGTGGCCGAGTCCCCACTGTAGTCTTGCAACTTTGGTTAGCATGTTTGTTAGTAGGAGTGCCTTGTCCGTTATGTTGTTAATATGTCTACTGAAGTTGAATTTTTCATCTAGGGTTATCCCTAGGTATCTAAGTTCTCTAACCTGCTCAAGTGGTTTGTAATTCAAGTATACCTTGATTGGTTCATTACCAGCTTTCCTTCTCCTTGATATTAATAGAACCATTGATTTTGAGTCGTTAAATTTCAGTTTGTTTTGCTTTGCCCAGTTCTCTACTTTCTTTAAGTCTGAGTTTGCATAGTTTTCTGCTTCTTTGTTGCTGTTACCTCTTGTAAGTAGAAGTAGATCATCTGCAAAAGCCACTACTTTTGATTGGTTTGTTAGTTTCAAGTTGAGAACTGAATTGTACATTATGTTCCACAGACCAGGACCGCAGCTTGAACCCTGTGGACATCCCCTGGTTACCTCCTTTGTGATCTTGCATTCATTTGTTTGTAAGGTCGCTGTTCTGTTACTGAAGTAGCTGCCTGTCAACCTGTATAAATTTTTTGGGCATTGAAGTTCTTTGAGGTTGAGCAAAATACGTGGCCACCAGGCTGAATCAAAAGCGCCACGTACATCTAAGCTAACGGCTACAACACATTTTTTTGCTCAAAGGCTTTCCTCTGTGAAGTGTTTCACAGCCATGGCTGCATCCACTGTCCCTTTCTGAGGTGTGAAGCCAAACTGGTTTGCATTTAACAAGTTGTTGGTGTTTATCTGATGCAATATTCTGTTGATCAAAAGTTTCTCCAATACCTTTCCTCCAACATTTAGAAGACTGATTGGTCGATACTTTGTCACTTCTTCACTATGTTGCTTTCCTGGTTTAATTATAGGTAATATATTTGATTTTTTCCATTGTGTTGGAAAGCAGCCTTTTTTAAGGCAATTATTGTACACTGCAGTAAGAAAAGATGGGAAATGATTGAACACTTGTAGAAGGATCACACTTGTAATTGCATCTTCTCCTGGAGCTTTGTTGGGGTTAAAGCTCTTTATTACTGCTCTAACTTCCTCTACAGTGAATTCTGTGTCTTCATCTGTGTTAGGAGGCTCCTTAGCCATTATTCTTATATTCCGTTGAAGCTCAGAGTCCTCATCTTCTTTATCATCAGGAATGAAATAGTCTTATCATATATTTTAACGTGCTGTTGAGATCTTCGGTATATGTTCCATCGGGTTTTTGTATTGTTGTCAAAATGGTTTTATCTCTGAGTTTCCCTGCTGCAATCTTGTATACTTTATTCCAGGGATTTGAACTATCGCTGGCAGTACAGAATAATTTCCAAGAATTCATTTTTGCTGTTTGTAAATTGTTCTGATACTGTCGCTTTTTGACGAGATACTGAGTTTTCCTTTCTTCTCTCAGGGCTTCATTATGTTGTGTCCGTTGGTATCGCCGTCTCATAGCATTGATCTTGTTCCGTTTAATTTTTAATTCTTCGTTCCACCACGGTACCGTTCTGTACTTAGTTGAATTTTTCCTTTGTAAGGAATAGTTGAATGCTGTTTTGCATGCAGAAGTTATACAGCTGGTGAGATTTTCACATAATAATTCTGTTTCCATTTGTTTCTTGGTTTTTTCACTGAGGTCGTTGTCCAGTTTAGTAAGATCACTGCCCTGATATTCACAATTAAATTTTGTAATGAATTCTTTTCTTACTTCCTCCAGGAAATTAGGAATATTATCAATTTTAACTATGTATCTTATACCTATGCTATGGGTGTTATCAGATTCAAAGTTTCTATTCAAGGTATTTGTTATCACGTTAAATGTTATTGCTGTATGGTCAGAGCAACTTTCTATTTCTCCACATCTCCAATTTGTGACCCTATTGACCATACTACTGTTTGTAATAGTTAGGTCTATATAGCTCTTGCCTTTATTTGACTGAAATGTTGGAATACCGTTAGCTTCATTAAGTATGAATAGGTTACTGCCTGTTATAAATTCTTCTAATATTTTCCCTCGGTGATTTGTTGTCGTGTCATGCCACATTTTACTCCTCGCATTTGTATCCATAGCCAATAATACATTTGCTCCGTTAGCATAGTTCATTATGGTTTCAATTTTATTTATCGTTCTTTCCATATGTTCCTCTATATCGCAGTACTTGCTTACGATATACATTTTTTTCCGATGGATGTGAACTTCTGCAACTACGCAATCCACATCTGAGAGCTGATTTATAGTAATAACGTCAAGCTTATTATTGTTCACGAGGATAGCTGCTCTTTTCCTTCCATTTCCCTGTGTAAGAATTTTAATTGATTTTGGAATCCCAGCTGGGTTGTTGCGAATTAAGTAAGGTTCCTGTACAAATATCAAATCAAGTTTGTTTTCTACAATTTGTTGGGCTAGGTTGCTAACTGCTGCTCGTGAATGTTGAAGGTTAATCTGTTGACATTTAAGTGGTTTATTGGGTATTGTATGTATCATGGTTTGTTGTGGGATATTCATTTCAGATAATGATAATGTAAAACTATTTCAGGAGGTTAAAAAACTAAAAAAAACTCTTTTAACATACAAAAATAACTAAAAGGTTGATTTTAAGAACCTAAAAATCTGGGCCCTATTTATAATAATTTAGCATACATAAACATAATTGTAATTGTCAGTCAAGGTTTAAATGACATTAATAAATCTTTGATTAAAGTGCACTAAATGAATTGAAATGCACTAAAATTTTGAAATATCTAAATAAAAATCATCCTAAAAGTAATTATAATAATCAGATTATTAAATTATTGAATGAAAAAGGCGTAATTTATACTAAAGCTGAGAAAGGGAATAAAATTGTAATTTTAGAGCAATCTGATTATATTAATACAGTAGAACTTTTTCTTGAAAGTGATGATTATTTAAAAATTGATAATGATCCTTTAAAATCATGCATTTCAACTTTTAATACAATTTTCAACGAAGTGAAAATGATACCTAAAAAATCTGATGTGTTGCACTCACATGACTTTCTCTACTGTTGTACTAACCGTTCTTACAAACTCTTATTCCTATATCTTCTTCGTGTTAGTTGAGATAAAATTTGTACAAATTATCGTATTGCTTATTTCCTTGTAGAAGCAAGGGGAATATTATAATACAGTAGGCTTTGTGCGATAGTAAAATATTTTAAAGCTTTGAGATTCCGTTCTCTTTGCAAGCTTAACATATAAAAAAATGAACGATGATCCATTTCACGAAAGTTCTAAGTTTTCCAAAACTGACACACAAAACAAGGAATATCTCCGAAATTGTTCAACCTACAAGAAAATGTATTCAGACACAAATCGTGTATTTTAGCAAGTTCTACATCTTTTGTAAACTATGATTTGGTCTATCTCTAACGGTTTACCAGTTATGCAAAAGTCGTCCAGAGTAAATACGACTACAGTGGCTATAGCCAGAAAATTCAAGATATACATTTCATTTGTCATGAAGATATCTCGAACATATGGAATTTTAATCAAAATCGTTAGAGCCATTTTCAGAAAATCAAATTTTTAGAAAACGTTTCCATGTAAAGAGTAGTTTAGGGTGTAGTAATTTTCTTCAAAATCTTAGTGTCGGATCCTTAAAAGACACCAAACTTAAATACCAACTTCGGCTTTTAACCGACTTATTGTTTTTGAGTTATGCTGTCCACTGACACACAGACCTTTTCCTAAAACTGCTTTTTTTGGGTAATTGTTTACAAAATCGGCCGCTCGAGAAAACGAATGAAACATTGAGCAATGGATGCAGTTTATATTGCTGATTACGATTTTGAAAGTTTTATTATGCGCTCAAGCTTCTTTTTTTTTATTTATTTTTTTTTTTTTATTTATTTATTTATTTATGGGCAACTCTATCTCCATTGACATCCGGTAAAAAGGGGACATCTGTTGACAATAACCTGTTATAAAATTGACATGCAACGCTCGAAATGTTTGGTTCTCCTCGGAATGTTTTGGAAACTCGATACAGAACCGGAAGTGGCCTGTCCAGTCGACATACTTTGGGGTATAATCTGTGGTGGGGTCTGACGGAAAAAAAAATTATGTATTGGCAACACTACTTGTTGCGCTCCTCAGTTGTTATTGACGATTTCGCGCGCGTGTTGCAGGCAATGTGTAAGTGTCAACACAGGTGTCAATTAAGTATTCGTTTTATTCACAATGGTTTTACAAAATAGTGGCAAATATCGTCCCGATAAACAGGATGCGCCCAGGTTCGCCGTGAGAGGACCAAGGTGAGTGTAGTGGTAGTATCAGGTAATAAAGCATAAACTTTGTAAACAATCAGGGACTTGATTCTTTAAATTCTTCAAGAGCTCAGCGACACCGTGTAGTGCGACCCGTGATGGTACAGATGAATAACATAGCTTTTAACCCTAGAACACTAACGCGTTTTTACCCATACCAAATACTAACGGTACGTAAAATTTACATGTAGATCTTTAAATGTTTTAATATTTATTGCATATTATAATCAAACGTTTATTATTGGTTTTAAGCTTTTAATTCGAGAATGCATATTGCACAAAAGCTGTCTTCAAACAATGCTACATATAAGAAAAAATTGAAGCTATTAACAGTGAAGCAACAAGTTAGAATGCTACATATGTTTACGTTGTATGAAAACGAATATATTGTGTGACAATTTTCACACAATATATATGAAATTAGGTGATAAGATGAAATTAGACACGTCTGCAGTATGTGCAATCAACACAGACTTTTTTCTGATGTTCGCCGCAAATTGGCATGTTACAAAGCTGCACAGTAAACTGTTGTCATGCGGTTTTTTGGAGTAGTAGTAGTGAGGGGAATACTTAATTGGGTCATGTTGCACAAGAGGTCCCTGCTATTCTTGCCCATTGGTTTGTAATACTCTTTTTATTACCGGCTTTGGTTCTTTAATCACTTTTGACATAGAATCTCGTTGAATGAGCTAAGGACAGCAAGTTGTGGATGGAATTCTAACATGAAATTCATTCTTGTCAACGAAATTGCGCTTGGACCCTTTTTGAAGTGTTGATGGACATTGTATATGATGTATGAATTTATTGATGCAATATTCTCCAGCTACTCATCTTTCTTTTATTGGTATCTGCAGCCCAATCTCTCTTCCTTTTGTTGTCCCATTTTCAATCTCTTGGATTCTATGTAATAGATTTCCATCTTCATTTTTTCCTCATTTGGTGAAAAATCAAGATCCTCATGACTGTCATTGTAGTCCCAAAGGTTTTCAATGCTGTTTTCCTTTTCATCTAATGTCTCCATTCTCCAATCTTTGAACTCAAATTCATTGAAAATCTGAAGTATTCTTTCATCATCATTGGTAAAGGCCCCTTCCATTACTCTGAAAATATGGTAACACTTAGCCCACTCTTGCCCAGTGCTTACAAATACTTTGTCTCATTCATGGAGTAAACAATTACTCTGAAATATTGTTTCTCAAATTTATTTAGTGCAAGCAAATGCTAAAACACTGAAGCAATGCGTATAATCTGTAATACCCGTTGACATTAATGATACACATTTATGTAGACAGATTTTCTACAAATGCTAGGTTAAACTTATTTTTCAGTTAATAATTGCATATTTGCTGAAACATTGCACATTGCTTTTTGTGCATATATATAACACTATTGCACTGATTTATTGCACAAGTATTAAAAATGCACCTTTGAAAACAGTAATTGGCACCCATCATCATTTGACAAAAGAAAGCAAATGGTGGGAACACAGTTCACTGGAGATATAATGGGAGCATTCCTTTCCTGTTCATCTTCTCTCATCCTGTCAAACAGCTTATACGAAATGTGCCAATAATAGGAAAAATATAGAAAATTGCAATGCTGTTTCTGGAAATGATGAATAGGGGCTGTCAGTGCAGTGTTACATAAGTGAGAGGAGTTGCCCAAGTTTTTGCTCAGGCAGCCAGTGGCATTTAGGTGTCCATGGGAACACAAGAAATGCATGAAGTTAACACCTTATGCTGACCGTCTTCCACACAGTGCAGAGTAGATGTATGTTGAAGAATTGTCCCTCCCTGACGTAATTTAACCCTAATTCAAAATGTGATTTTAGCAAATTCGCAATATGTTAAGTGGCATGTTGTCTGCTTTTCATATGTTGGCAATACTGCTTTTCAGCTTTCTACCTTACTTTTGCCCCTAGGTTGTGTGAATATAGCTGTTGTGTCTGTTATCTAACCAGGCTTGAAAAAAGGTTCTTTGGGTGCCTCTGTGAATTTAATGAGGCAACGTAGTGTTCTTAAAAGAATAATAATGTACTCGGGTTATTCTTGCAGGTGCCCAACTTTCACTAATTTATTTGTGAAGAAAGTGGGACTTGGGTAAATATGCAATATTAACATAACTCCATCTCATAAATGCATTTAATTGATCTTTATTTTAAAGGAACAAATTCACAACAATGGACTTCAATAAAGTGGTGTTTGTCATTATTTGGCAGTTCTCACAATTATTATCCAAATATTTATTATTTATTTTAAAGGATTGGGACTAGACTAGAAAAGGATCACTTGCACAAGAAACGAATATATGGTAGTCTTTGTTATTTATAAGGCCAGCAAACTTATTGCTGGTGTGCTGATTCTACCTCTCAAATGTCTTTTTAATGTTCCATTTATATGCTGCCATTAACTTCTAGGATCACGTTGGCAGCTTTTTACCGGGAACAATTGTTAAGTATGTGCCTACGGTTGTTAATCTTTGGATTTGTGTGTGTGTGAAAGAGAAAGGGGGAGGGAGAGGGAGATATTCATACTCCAGACTCTAGGAGACTGGGAAATAATCCTGGCAAAGTAAACATTCCCATTCAGGACCCTGACATGTTAATTTATTTTATTTTAAAGGAATGGACCAAGTAAAAATAGTTCAGATGTGAAAGGAATACATTTTTATTTTTTTTTAAAGGAATGGGGCAAAGAAAAAAGAGTTTGGATGTGAAAGGAATACATTTTAATTTTTTGTAAGGAATGGGTCACGTAAAAGACAGTTGGTACGTGAAAGGAATATAGTTGCATTTTATTTTTAATGAATGGTGCTAGGAAGAGAGTTTGGATGTTAAAAAGTAGTATATTTTAATACTTTTTTAAGGATTGGGACAAGGAAAGGAGGTTCATTGGGGAGGAATGTATATTATTTATTTTAAACACAAGACCAATCTCTCTGAAGAGTAATTTGTTAACTGTGAAAACAGCCATGGGAACCTGTAGAAGAAAAACAAGTCTGTTGGAAGTGCTGCACTACCAAAAATAGAAATCCAGCTTTTCAGCCCTATATCAGATACATTTCAGAGATCTGATGCAATGTGCTCTGGAAGGCTTTGATTTTTGTTCCTTCTTAAAGTTGCCTCCACACACACTCACCCAGTTAGGATGCAAAATAAGCTTCACTTGTGCCGGGCATCTGTTTGTTCTTGAGTTTAGTGTTCTTCCAGAAGATTCTACACTATTAATATGTGCTCCTGTCACAGGATCCACAAAATTTCGAGTGATATATTTGCAACTGTGTGTACGGTGGTATCACCGATACAGCTGGCAGCATACTATACAGCCCCAATAATCAGAATGTTTTTTTGTATATGAAAGTGCATACCTGAGTATTATGGGCAGTAAGGTGTCCCTATTGCATGAATCCACAAACTCCAAGATTCCTGGGCACCTGTGATAATCACACACATCAAAAAAGCCCTATGGTAATTAATAGCATTATAGAATGTATTAAAATGAATTGTGTCTCTAAGCATAATAGGATTAGTGATCAGTCACTAGAGGAAATATCTTGGAGATGCTGGCAAAATAAGTATTTAAGGAAGCTATGTTGGGGTAAAGGAGTTGTGTGTAGTCATGTAACATGACAGTGGTGGGAGAAGATAGTTGAAGATAGTCACGTGGTATGACAGGAAGCAGCAGTGGGGGAATAGACATACTTGGAGGGTAGGTGAAAAGTGAAATAACCTGTGCGGACACAGAGTGATCGACATCACCCCACTTGAATTGGAAAACATATGTTGATATTATACCGAAATTCAGTTCTGCATGGTATCGATTTGTACATTATCTATCTTGAAATTAACGAGAACTTCAAAATAATATATTATGTGTCTTTTAATTTCAATTCATTAATGAAATGTAGTCCAATCCTACCTTTTTGGGATAACTATTCAAAGAGGTGTCGTTCTATTAAAGAAACTGGCAATATGAATAATTCTCAATACACATTATAGACATTCGTGCATAAATCTGTATATGAATTTAGAAATATTGACTTCCATGTGAATATATGCTTTCTGTATTGACATTCTGTGTTAGCAAATCTAGAAAAATTCATGCTGAGATATTTATGGCAAAAATATGAGGCAAAAAGGAAATTGACCTAGACCAGTTTCAGCATTACCTTGTTATGAATGAAAGATATCCAGTATGAATACATTGTAATTTGTAATGCCCTTCCCCATAACATGAAGGTCTTAAGTAACAGTACTAAATACACTGTACAACACTAAAATTTGCACCTGACCAAACATAGGTGATTCTAATAGATTTTTAAGCACGAATTTCAGAACTGAAATCCGTTTTGTGATAATACCTAACATTTTTTAGATATTGCCTTTTTTGTGATTTGTGAAAATCCGCTGCATTACACCGCTCACACTTCCGCAACCTTTATCGGTTGGCTGACCCTCTCAGCATCTGTTGTCATTCAAGGCTGGTGAGAGTTTTATTGCTCGTGAGGTAACTTCAATATTTTCACAAGGGGCTTAAATATGACTTCTTTCAAAGGTCTTCTTTGTTAATGGGCTCGTGGAACAAATGAGTGACAATTACAAGGCATCCGAATGGCATCTTTTCATTGATTCGTCAAAGTTAAGTTTAAAGGCAGTTTTATTACATAATGGTAACTCTTATCCTTCCGTCCCTATAGTTCATGCTGTCCAGATGAAGGAAACATGAGAATTTGAAGATAGTTTTGAAAGCTATAAACTATGCAAAGTATGAATGGCAAATCTGTGGAGATTTAAAGGTCATAGGGTTACTCCTGAGAACGCAGAGTGGTTTCACCAAGTTTTGTTGTTTTATATGTGAGTGGGACAGTCAGGCTAAAGAAAAACATGGAGTAACTGACTGGCCTGTAAGGAGTGCTTTAATTCGGGGTGAAAAGGGTGTTAATGTAAAACATTAGTTAACAAAGACAAAATTTGCTACTTTGAACTGAGAGAGTAGGGGTTTTCGGCATTTGAAAGCAAGGCAAAATTAAAAGAAGGTATTTTTATTGGCCCACAAATACGCAAATTGATGGAAGACAGGCATTTTGAAGAACTACTTTCCGAAAATGAGAAAACAGCATGGTTGGGATTTAAGACAGTATGCAAAAATTTCCTGGGAAATACAAAAGCTGACAACTACAAGGAAATTATTGAGAACATGTTAAAGGCATATACAAATTTAGGGTGCAATATGTTCTTGAAAATACATTTTCTGCACTCGCACTTAATTTCTTCCCTAAGTGCCATGGAAAAGCAATACAGCGGAAAGTGGTCACCTAGTATGTTAGCTGACTATTGTTGGCAGCTCCTAAGGGAGGTTCCTAATGTCAGCTACACTTTTAAAAAAGTGATTAAAGTAACAATATTTTTAAGTTTTTGCATGAAAGTTACCTAAATATGGATTGAGTTCACTTTAACGCTAGTTTATGGATTCTACATAACTTTTTTGTTATAATGTTGAGCTATATGAAATTATTTCACCTCAGGATTGATCACCTATTGTGTGTGTTATTTTTGCGAAACATTGAAACCGATTGCTCCAAAAAAACAATACGTGATAGAGAATTTTTGATTTCAGATTTGAGTTCAGCATAGTCAATATGTACAAAGTCACCTATTTTCGTTCAAGTGCAAAAACAAAAGTTGAAATTTGTTGTTCAGTGATATTTACAACTTCTTAAAAATATGTGTATAAAAATCTGATGTGTTGCACTCACATGACATTCTCTACTCTTGTGCTAACCATTCTTAGACACTCTTATTATTCTATCTTCTTCGTGTTGGTTGAGATAAACATTTGCAGAAATTAACTTGTTGCTTGTTTTCTTGCATGTGCAACGGGAATATGGGAATAAAGTAGGCTTTGAGCGAGTCAAATCTTTTAAAGCTTTCAAATTTTGTTTTCTTTGCACAGTTAACATATAAAAAATAAATAGCAATGTTTCATTTAACAGAAGTATAAGTTCTCCAAAACTTACACAAATAACGACGAATATCTCAGAAATGATCCAGTCTACAAAAAAAAAATTTAGACATAAATTCTGGTTTAGCAAGATGTACATGTTTTGTATAGTATTATTTGGTCTATCTCTTGCGGTTTATCAGCTATGCAAAAGTCATCCAGAGTAAATAGGACTTAATGGGCTATAGCCAGAAAATTCAAGATATATATTTCGTTTGTCAGAAAAATATCTCAAACATACAGTATTTTAATCAAAATTGTTAGAGAATTGTAGAGAAAGTAAAAAATCTGATGTGTTGCACTCACATGACTTTCTCTACTCTTGTACTAACCATTTTTACAAACTCTTATTCCTATATCTTCTTCATGTTAGTTGAGATAAATATTTATGCAAATTATCGTATTGCTCATTTCCTTGTATGTGCAAGGGGAATATTGGAATACAGTAGGCTTTGAGTGATAGTAAAATATTTTAAATCTTTGAGATCCCGTTCTCTTTGCACGCTTAACATATAAAAAATGAACAACAATGTTCCATTGCACGAAAGTTCTAAGTTTCCCGAAACTGACACAAAACAAGGAATATCTCCAAAATGGTTCACTCTACAAAATAATTTATCGGCACATAAACTATGTATTTTACCAAGATCTACATTTCTTGCATAGTAAGATTTTGTCTATCTCTTACGGTTTACGAGTTATTAAAAAATCATCCAGACTAAACAGGACTACATAGGCTATAGCCAGAAAATTCAAAATATACATTTCATTTGTCATAAAAATATCTCAAACATATGGCATTTTAATCAAAATCGTTAGAGCCATTTTCAAGAAAATCAAAATTTTCGAAAAATGCTCCATGTAAAGGGTAGTTTAGGGTGGGACTATTTTCTTCAAAATCTTCGTGTCGCATCCTTTAAAGACATTAAACTTAAATACCAACTTTGGTTTTTAACCGACTTCGTTTTTTAGCTATGCTGTCAGACTGACACACACATGCACACACACAGACCTTTTTCCGAAAATGCGTTTTTTGGATTCAGGGGGCCTCAAAACATATATTTCCGGTGAAATCTTGACATTGAATTTTTGGGTGGAATACATACTTCCTCTACTTACCAGTAGAGAAAGTGAAAAGGGATGTTGTTGTTCTGCAGCTGAGTGTGAATGACAACATATCTAGTGAGTACATAGATTTTACAGGAAATTAGATTAATCAAATTATTAGTATTACCTGGGACATTTAGGAAGATACTTGTTTACGCATGGTGATAGCCGGAACTAGACGTGTTGCAAGTTATGGCTACAGGCTGCATATTAAGTTGTTAATCTGGTTGTGAACTTTGGTGAGTATATTGGTGTGGTGTAGTGTCATATGACAAAGTGGGTATCTCAAATAGCAGTTTTTAAACTTGGAAGCTCCGAAAAAGTCACTGCGGAGGGTTTTAAATTCTCCAAGCAGAAACAGTACTCACAATGCTTTCCAGTTCTGCATGGAGGAAAATAAAAGTGGCATCACGGAAGGAACAGATTATTGCATTATTATTTATTTATGCCAACAAACTTACTGTTGGTGTTTTTAAACACACAAGCCGTGTGTGGGCAAAGTTTAAGAGGTAGAACTGGAACTTAAAAATTCAATGCCACAACTGGGAAGCAGAAGGTCTGTGGTTCAAATCCCAGTTGTGGCATTGAATTTTTAAGTTCCAGCTCTACCTCTTAGATTATTGCATGTTTGAAGGATAATGGTTTGGATTTTGAAGAATATTTAACCAGAAGCGAGATGTTGGAAATTGTCAAAGCAAACAAACCCCCTCCAATGTATACTGCAAGTAAACTTTTGAAAGTTCATGGGTTTGAACCCCTCAGATTGCCACCTTATCACTATGATTTAAACTCCATTGAATTAATATGGACTATAATGAAGCAAAAATAGCAGAAAAAATCTGATGTGTTGCACTCACACGACTTTCTCTACTCTTGTACTAACCATTCTTACAAACTCTTGTTCTTCTATCTTCTTTGTGTTAGTTGAGATAAACATTTGCAGAAATTATCTTATTGCTCGTTTTCTTGCACATGCAATGGGAATATGGGATACAGTAGGCTTTTAGTGATAGTGAAATCTTTTAAAGCTTTCAAAGTCCATTCTCTTTGTACGATTAACATATAAAAATGAATAGTGATGTTCCATTTGACAGAAGTAAAAGTTCTCCAAAACTTACACAAATAATGAGGAATATATCAGAAATGGTTCACTCTACAAAAAAATTTATTCAGACATAGTTTGTGTGTTTTAGCAAGATTTGGTCTATCTCTTACGGTTTATCAGTTATGCAAAAGTCATCCAGAGTACATAGGACTTCATGGGCTATAGCCAGAAAATTCAAGATATAAATTTCGTTTGTTATAAAAATATCTCAAACATATGGCATTTTAATCAAAATAATTAGAGCCATTTTCAAGAAAATCAAAATTTTCAATGTAAAGAGTAGTTTAGGGTGGAGGAATTTTCTTCAAAATCTTTGTGTCACATCCTTGAAAGACTATAAATTTAAATACCAACTTCGGTTTTTAACCAATGTTTCATTTTTGAGTTATGCTGTCCACAGGCACACACCTGTTCTTTAAGCATGATAGAGAACCTGCTCTGTAAAAGCGAACAACACACTGTCACACCACTTGCCAGAAATACCTGTAGTATCTTAAATGAATGAGGAAAGCAAATAACCTTAGTGTCTTCACACAGTGCAAAATGGAAGTGACTGGAGTTGAGGGAGAAAATGTGTTTATATCATATAGCATTATCACTGCATGGTAATGTTTGCCTAACGGGATGCATTGAGGTGGGAACTCTACTTTCTGTGCTACTGTTTGAAGCTCTGTCAAGCTTTATTCTAGCAGGTTTTACCTAACATTTTAATTTCTACCAAGTACGGAATATTTGCTCAATCCCTCCCTCTCTGTCGTAATGCATGTAAAGACTGGCCCCATTGTTGTAGATGACAGTACTCTTCTGTTGGTGGTTATAAATTTCCAGTATGTTAAGCCCTTCATAGAAAAATCACCACTAACTTCCAAAGAATGCAATAGTTCACATTCAACAAATCTTTAAACAGGAGGTGGACTGTAAAGACTGTATAGCAGAGATGACTGTCTTCAGACAGATGCAGTAGAAGCACTTATACTTAAACCTCATCACTAAAGGCATCCAGCAGTGATCAAAAGCAAATTTAAGTAACGTACAACATGTCATGAACCCATGATATGCAAATTTCCTGTATGTCAAGCGCTTTAATCCAATTTTTCAATAAAATGGGGTTCTTTTCTGCTCGAAAAAATGGAAATAGGCATATGTTTAAATAGGCACACTTAACTTTATAAAAAAACAACTCCACTGGTAGTGAGTTGAACTAAAATTAGGTCATTTTTATGATAAAATAAATATTTTGTTGTTTAACGATGCTGTCAATTGCCAGGATCATATCAGCATGGCCGGTGTGCCGGAATTTCATCCTGCAGGAGTTTTTACATGCCAGTAAATCTACTGACATGGAGCTGTCGTTTTTAAGCACACCTAAAAACCATTGGTCTGGGCCGGCTTTGAATCTGCGACCTTGGGATCAGTAGGCCAGCGTCTAACAAACTGAGCGACCCAGACCACTTGTTTTTATGATATCTATAGTGATTAAGAATAGGCATTTTGTCAAACATCTGGCTCTACCTATAATTAACAACACATCATTCTGATGTATATCTATACTATTTAGGCAATAGTTTCTCCTTATCTTAATATATAGGTGTTACAGAATTCAACCAAGGAACTATAAAGGTGTGTTGGGGGAACAATTTGAGATAGATCACTTGTGGTCCCAGGGCGCATGATTTTGTGCAATAAATTTTAACTAGTATGTCACTGATATGACCTCAGTGGTATACATAAGCATTTGCTGCACTGTTAAGCATACAGGTGTAGTTCAGTGGTAAACTAGGGAGTTCCCTAGTCAATGACACCAGATTCCAAGATTCCCCCTCAAGGGTGGAGAAATGTAGCTATTCAAGGTGAATGTTGGAAACCATACATGCTCATACTTTGTAGAGACGAACATTTTGTGAATAAGAAAGTTTAAGGAAGAGTAAAAAATATTAAAATATAAGGGTCGTTCAAATGAAAGTGGCATTGTTGTAATAACCCTTCCATTTGGTGAGAAAGATGACAGCACAGAGTGCTGGGAGTGCTTGCAATATCGTCCGATCCTGCCAGATGCATGTGTGATAGCGTCGGAACACATTAAAGACATTCGTTAGTGTCATGGATGCCTCCAGATGTCAATGCACAGTCGTGCAATTTTTAACAGTGGAAACTGTAGTGCTTCCAAAATCTATCGTTGAATGCAAAATGTGTATGGCATGGAATGTGTGAAATGCAGATTGATGGTGTAGGCAATTTTGTAGTGGAAGAAGCAGTACTGCCGGCAGGCCACGGCCTGGTCAAGTGAACGTGGCTATCACCCAGGAAGCAGTTGCAGATGTGAACTGTCTTGTGAAAATGAATCTGTGAATCACCACTCGAGAAATAGTGGAAGAAATGTGTGTGATCATAGGATGTGTGCACAGAATATTGAGTGAAAGGTTGTGACACCTCAAGGTTTATGTTCAATGGGTGCCAAAGCATTTGACAGAGGAGCAGAAGATTCATCGCATGTCTGTTTGCATGCAACACCTTATGTGGTGCCATGAAATGGGGCAATAATGAGGTTCAAGCTGTTGTTGAAAATTGGTGCTTCTTCACCCAGGGTATCCATTGTTTTGTTGGCAGCTGGGACACTTGTCTCAACCTATAAGATGACTATTTCTAGCCTGTGTGTTACGTCTGTATCACATCTTTCTTTTGTATATTAATATCATTAAAGCATTTCTCAAACTGACTGTGGTGTCACTTTCATTTGAATGACCCTTATAGTTATTGATACCTTGGAGTGGACGAAATTAGAAAATGACTAGAGGGAATTAAGAAAATAAGGTTTTTCTCAACCTCAGGCTGGTGAAAACTAGGTGTAAGCAATAATGAAGAACCAGAAGAATTAAATTTGTTTATCCTTGAAATGGAGGAAGCTTGAAAGTGATAGATAATAAGGAAATGATGAGAGACTGTTACTCAAACCTCAGGCTGGAGGAAATGAAGCACATTACAAATCCACGAGATCATAGAAAATTGATGCTTTTATTTATTCCTACACGGAGGGAACTGGAGGATAAGAACAAAAAAAAAACTGTTTTTGCAGTTGCAGACATTGAAGATGATAGAGGAAAATTACATTTCTTATTTTCTTTAGACTGGAAAAAAATGATATAAATCAAGGCAGATAAAGAAAAATTAAAGTTCCTAATTATCCTGGGAGGGAAAGAAACTTGAAAATTATAAGAAAAAGTAAAGCAAACTAAACAAGTTATTCATGCTTTCATGCAAAAAGCAGTTCAAAGAAATAGTTGAATGTCATGTCCAACTTCAAAGCATAAATTAAGAAACAAATAAATGTGTCACACTCTTTTGAAGATGCCTGGAGTGTCATAGATTACATTACAGGCAGCCATTATTCTTGCCAGCAGTTCCTCTTGTGACTTTATTGGAGTGTCGTATACAAGACTCTTAAGGGCATTGGGAGTTTAGCTTACACCAATATTTAAAATTTAAATATAGCAGCAACTAGTCATTAGAATAAATTGAAATTTGTTGTGATTATAGTTTAAGTATTTGTGTATTAACTACAGCATAAGAATTAATTGCCTTCTCAGAATTCCGTGCAAAAAGAGGCATAAAGCACACTGTATCCTGAAAAAAATGTTACTTCTCATACTTTTCCTGTAGGAATTTGAAGGTACAGGCCCCAAGTATTTTTTCCTGAGTAACATAAGACTTGAAAGTGTATTCTAGGCTAAAGAAGAATCCTATATTATATTTTGCACATAAAAATGATTTGATTATATATAAAAAAAAGTGTTAGTATTTTTAAGCATTTAATTTTTTCTCTCCATATTATACCTCAAATTAGTAAAAACGTTAGCCCAAGGAATTCAAGAAACATTAACAAATAAGCACCAAAAATCTAATACCAATATCTGTTATAGTTTTTGAGAAATGTGCACCTGAAGTATGAAAAATCAATGTTTCAGGTAATTGTGAGCATAAATGAAGTGCCATTCTTTTCAAATTATACATATTCTTCTGCTTCATATTCTTGTTCATTTAGGTTTTCTTTTCTTAGTTCTAACTGGATAATAATGCCAATGCTACTTGGCTTTGATATCCAGATTTTTGGCAATGCAGTCTAAGGCACAATAGGAGTAGCTAATCTAACCGAGGATTGTAGGATTGAATCCCAGTGAAATGTGTGTTCTGCATTAAAGATAAACTGTGGTAAAGGATGAGGAAGACCCTACTAAGCAATCAGTAAGGTGGCACAGTTGAATGCCGACAGGTTTTGATTGAATGCATATATATCCATTCTACCCTTTCGCTATGTAAAACAAGTGTCCCTCATAGTATTGTGGAATGTATGGGCTCAGATAATGCTGCAAGCATCACATGCTCTGATGACAAAATGGCTTAAGACCTGGCATCATAGGTTATTTGACATGGTCAGAGGTTCGTGCTTGAAGGTAGAAAAAGCACTTTTATTTACTTTCTTTTTTATTCTTCTCACTTGCCATCTCAGCCTATGTTTTATATGTGTATGATGAACTGTATAATTTTTTAAAATTAAAAACCAAAGCTGGATTTTTCAAAAGCAATGCACCTTGTGGTGTCCTTAATGTGACCCCCATAAAAAATAATCTAAAGAAATAAGATCAGGAGAGTATGGCAACCATTCCATTGTCCTGGGAACGTATTATATAGATGGTTTTTAATGACCTGGTCAAAGAAGAGAGGAGCTCTGTCGTGGTGAAACCTCATATGGCATCGGAGGACCGGAGGAACGTCCTCCAGAAACCCAGGTAGAAAAGGAATCAAGAACTGGTATGCACATGTCCATTTAGCCTAGGTAGAAGAAGTAATTGGTAAGTATACCAGCCCAAATGTTGACACACATGTACTGGCTGCTCCTTTGCACAATGACATGTGGATTATTGTGGCTTCACACATGACTATTTCTCTGAATGAATGCCATTCCATCCTGTGTAAAATAACACTCATCAGGCTTCAAGAGGCCTCAGGGAGAGTAATCAGGCTTTTCAATGTGCTATTCAGAGAACCCGCCACAGAACTGCATTCATCAACCAAAGTCTGCTGGTGGTCCTTTAAAAGATGGAACGACGAAGTTAGTCATACACTTGAATGATGTGTGCCCATTGTATATGGAATAGCATGTGTACTAGCTGTAGTGATCTCTCTAAACCTTCTGAGTGTGTTCTTCCTCAAATATTGGAGTGCAACATGACTTCTGTTAGGATATCTTCCTCTGTAAAGTCGGGCAGCTTCATATGTGTTGCCTTTAGCTTCCCTGTCAAAAATGCATGTCTGCTACCTCCACAAAACTGTAGTCATTAGCAATTATTCCATTGAATACAATCAACATAACACAAATGACATAGCAAGGCTGTCAGCTGTAGTGGCCTACAAATTTGGGCATGCACTTAGGTATTGCAACTGCACTGTGTAAACAGGAATATTGCAAATGTTCCTATACAATTAAACTGTATAATAAACTCTCTTTAAATATGCTTTCTATAATAAATGTAAATGTGTTTCTTCAGGATTATTCAGAAATTAGAATTAACATTACTATTTGTGTATACATTCACTTCTCATCTTAAAACACAAAAAGAAAAATCTGATGTGTTGCACTCACATGGCTTTCTCTACTCTTGAACTATTTTTAATTTAATTAAATTAATACATATTTGAATATGACATTCAGCCCAGGCTCTTAGCCTGTCATGTCCACCCAACAGAATTTCTCATTATACTATACATTTTGCTTCTCTATTGCTATTTAACACATAACACAAAATTTTTAATTCTGTTCTCTTTGTACAGACCAATTCCATTTTTTCTTAACTCTACTTAAAAACTGACCTACGTTCCTGGCCTCCTTTCTAAAAGTCCTCTTAAATGTGGTTATCCTATCTCCCTTCTCCCATTTCTGCCCCAGAAATTCTTTCCTCCATACCTCCGTTCCTTGGCACTCAAAGACTATGTGCTCCAGATCTTCCTTCCACCCCGCAAATAGGACACAGACTCTGAGGGATATCCTTTCTTAGTCCTCTCAACCTCCAAGCACCAGTTCTTAGCCATGCTATTGCCTCCCTTTGTTCTTTGTTTACCTTATCAACATGTTTCCCTTTCCCATGTTTCCTTCATTGATTTGTAATCTACCAGGGACCTTTTTTCCATTACACCACCAAACAGTTTTTGGATATCTATGTCTTCAAACATCTGTCTTATTATTTTCCAAAATTTGTTACGATTATTCTCCCCTCTCCTCCAGTAGTCCCCCATCCCATTTACTTCTAAGTTCTTTCGAATACTACTTGTCCGTCCAGATTCCCTAAGACTTTTCCTGGCATTCTACACACTGCCTTAACAAATTATTTTTATCCAAATTCAAAATTCTGTACCAAAATTTCAGAGCTCTTTCTATAATAATGCCCTTCCTCGACACCCTTCCCATGTCCATCTGCGCTACTTCTCTTGCCACCGCACTTGGAAGACCCAACACTTTCCTGCAAAACATCCTATGAACTGTATGGTTTCCTCCCTCTCATTCAGTCCCCGTATTTCTATACTATAGAGCATTTTTTGTTCCACCACATTATAAATTTTTTCCAACTATTTGACCCCAATATTCGATACTCTGTACTTACAACTTCTTATTGCTGACAGCTCCTTTCCCCTTTGTCAGAGCTAATTTCTTTTGTTTTCCCCACACCCCCCCCCCCCCCCACCCCCATCTAATTTTACTCCTAAATAGATACATTCTCGTATTTTATACTGCTTATTCCCCTTTTTCCACTTCTCATGTTTACTCAATTTTGCTCCCTTCTCAAATACCATTATTTGTGTTTTCTCCTGATTAACAGTTAGGCTCCATTCATTGCAGTATTTATCTACCTCCTGCAATGCTTGCTTCAGACCATTTACTGCAATTGATCCTACTACCAGATCATCAGCGAATAGTAGCCTAGGGATCGTGATATTATTTATTGCAGGCATACAACTATTATTCTTGCTTATCCCCAGCAGGGTATCATCGATAAGTAAATTAAATAGTATAGGGCTCAATTTACACCCTTGCCGTAGTCCTTTCCCTTGTGCTATTTCCCGAGAGACTATTCCTTCCCCCACCCTCACACAGAGGGTGCTTTCTTTGTACAGTGCCATCAAGGTCTTTACCATCTGTTGACTCAATCCTTTGCATTGCAAACAACAAAATGTTGAGATTCAAGTGCAGTTTCCCTCCCCACAGATATCCTTTATGAATTTTGGCATATGTATGAAACACATATGTATGTTCAGAAATTAGTATGTTTTGGTACCAAGTGCAGATTTTAGAAAATTCTCTAGGGCAGATCTGTTGAAAATGCATCGGCCATCTGCAACATTGCCACATTGTACACTCTGGCCTGTGTGGAGTTGGCCGTGAGTATACAGTTGTCCGAAAAAACTACAAACACACACTGTTTCTTATGTTAGGTGCACATGGGAGAAGGTGTTACAACAGAGGCTTTGAAAATGCGTTGTTTCCTCTTCTTTATTGTGTTAACTTCCTTCCTGCACCTAGCTCTTTTTGTGTTCCTATTTGCAATCAGAGAAGCACCACAGTGTGCACAGCTGCGAACATCTGACAGTGCACTGCGGTTGATCAAAAAGTCTGCAGTTTTATATTTGACTCGGTTTGTATGAATGTCATAGCTGTAACTGCACAACTGTTGCAGGAACTGAAGTTGTGTCCTTCTGAAGTATTTGGTTCCATTTTACAAATGCTACTGCTATGTGTTAACTTTTATGCAGTGTGACGTTTGGACAAGCACATGTTATGTACTCTTTGAACTTGTGATGTCATCAGTTAAGTAGTGCAGGTTAAGTGAACATAGGGTAAACAAAGTCAAGGATTTAAGTAACCTCTCCTCAAAGCAAAGAGGAAGTAGCATTACAATTTGATGACCTGAAATTTCATGAATAAAGTAAAGGAAGTAGAAATTTATGCTGCAAGTAAAGTACAGCTTTATTTCATAGTTCTTGTGTGTATCATTGAATGAGCAACATGACAACAAGCTTTCACAGCTTAGCGGATATATTCAATTGCAAAGTTGGAGCCTGTCAAATCGAATCTTCTAAATTTAAGGTGAAATATAAAATTATATGTGTAATTGTGTAATATAATCTGTAAAGGAAGGAGAGGATATAAGGAGGAAAAGGGGGAAGGTAGGAATTAGTTTTTCTTTATGACAGTTCCCCACTCAAAACCACTCATTCCCATGCTTGTCCAGTTGAGAGTGCAAAAACTGGCCTATGTCATGGTAAAAGAGTTAAGAGGCCCAAGTTGTGCATAATTACCCAAAGAATAACCAAGGTTATGCTGATATTGCTTAAAGTGGTATTATTTCTTCCCAGTGAGATTTTCTGTATAAATAGCAATGAGGTAGCTTAATGCAAGAATGTGGAATTCATACAACTGCATCAATGAGAAATCATCACAAACTGTGGTGTTTATGATTATTCAACAGTGCTTTTGCATAGTATTTTCTCGGTATTTTTATTATACTTAGTTTTTGTATTTATAGTGTCTTGAGTGTTTTAATTAATTCTCTAGGTGTTTTGAACATTTTTGTAAAACCCTCCAAGGAAATGCAAGGCTATTGGGCAAGTGCAACTTATGGCTAAATGTTGTAGGGATAAATCGTCAAACCACGGGTAACACTTGGTGATTACTGACAACCTTATTTATAGAAATTTCTAAAGGGTACCAGATAAAACAAAGTTTTATTTTTTTAAGGGCCCTGGGATCTTGTTAGGGAGCTAAGTAAACTAACACATGTCACTACTATAAATTCTGGCTACACAATAACTACTGAATGAATGGTAACCAAATTTGGGTTGTTTATACTTTGTGTTTCTCCAAATAATAATAATAATAATAATAAGAAGAAGAAGAAGAAGAAGAACACAACAACAATAATAATGTTAACACCTAAGGTTGTGTAAAAGCTGTATAAGTCACACTGCTTTGTAATGTCAGTCTGGGTGGCTCAGTGGTTAAACGCTGGCCTACAGATCCCAAGGTCACAGGTTCAAATCTGACCCAGATTGATGGTTTTTAAGTGTGCTTAAACATAACAGCTCCATGTCAGTAGATTTATTGAGATGTGAAAGAATTCCTGCAGGGCGAAATTGCGGCACACGACAATGCTGATGTGATTCTGGCTATTGACAGCGTCGTTGAACAACAAAATAATTTAATTTAACTGCTTCATTACTCAAAATGTTATAATTCATATTTCACATGCACTTTCCTCCTGTGGTATTTATGGTTGTTTAGCAATGCTTTTGCTTAGTGTTTTATCAGTGCTTTTGTTCATTTATTTTATTTTTTGTTCTGTATAGTGTGCTCAGGTGTTTAATTAACTCTTTTAATGTCTTAAGTAATAATTTTTAAATGTCTCCTAAGAAACAATACTATTGAGCAAATGTAATAGCAGTATAAAATTTGTAGGGATGAGTTGTCAAACCATGGACATTGCTGGGTATTTCAGCTGGTATGTTTATAAGATGTGTGAATAGTGGTCGTATCTAATAAAATTTGTTTTTACAAGTCCTTTTTCTGCAGATGAGTGGTATGAATGATACTGTTCCATATTGATATATAACCTCTGTGTATATTATGTCTGTGTGTGTGCGTATGTAAATTGGCATTGTAAAAGACAATTTCTATGTTCTTTACGCCTCTTTTGGCTTTTATACTAACTTAGAGAATGCTCCTCAAACACTCTCCCATACCAATCGATATTTCTAAACTTCTATGTTTGTAACTTTTTGTGTTTGGTGCTGCCGGCTTCTATCTAGCTTATGCACTAATGCCCTTGAGCATATTTGAGGTTTCAGTTTATCTCCAGTTGTTTGTGAGTGAGAGCTATAGCATTCTTATTAGTGTGTGTGTGTGTGTGGCCTGTGTGACTTACCTCACAAGTTATGTTATGTCGAGCAGAGTTAAACTTATGCATAGCAAGGCTCATCCAAGCAATTCAGACTTTGATTCTGTGATACAATCTTGGCTAAATGATCAGGTGATTTTGGTGAATGTGAGGACGACTCCTGCATGGAGGTATGTGATAATTCAGATTCTTATTCAGAATAGTTTAGATTCTGAAATTTTGAGGATGATAGCGAAGACATTGTAGTAAGCAATATTAATGGTAAGATGTATAACAGGAGAAACCGGTTTAAATGGTCATGTGAACCTTTTATCACAAGAAACAGGACAGAAAAGCACATGTGATATCTATGAATAATAAACCCACATGTTTTTGTTTTCTTTCCAAAGTGTTGCATTTGAACATGATCAGTAACAAATGTTTTTGTAAAAATGTAAAAGACAATATTTTTTTTTCCTGTTGTTCAATTGCACTCTTTCAATACTAAATGTGCAATCAAGTGTTTAATTTTCTTACTAGTCTAGTTAGCACAACAGTTGGAATAAGTGTCTGTAATTTTCTATTAACTATTTTAGTTGTAACACAAGTTGTATAAGCATACATGTATAGAGTTGTGTCAACATATAGCACTTTACTATACCACTCGCAAAAGTTAAAGGCATGTGAGCACTGGCCAATGATCAAGCAGAGCTCTGCTGCCAAGCGTAGTGCGTGTACCAGTAGAGGTTCTGTACATAAGAGCATGTTAGATGCATGTACCACATTCGGCAGTGCTGGTAGGAGGGGCAAGCTTAGGTTTCGCTGGAGTCTGCAGTACGGCCCGCCTCCATATGCCTTTAACTTTTGCAAAGATTATAGTTACTATTGGTCACTAAATATTATCTTGTATAATCAGGACATAAGACCTGAGATATTTGTAAATCTCAGAAAAAATAAAGTAAAGCTCTGGTACACCTCGCCTCACAAACTATGTCCCAATAAAAGTACCTCACAAGTTAAGGGTTACAGAAGTTATTTTTAAAGCTAAAAAGAGGTCCTTGGCTTACTCATTTCACCCAGTATATCTTTCACACATAATTTAAAATTTTCATAATAATGAATTTTTATTTTTCTAGGGAAGATACTTCAGAGCGCAGAATCCGAGATGCCCTTGAAAATGATAACATTGATGCAAAGTATGGCTTTGAAAGAGTTACAGACCACCAGGAGCGCACTGGATTTCTGATTAATATGCATACAGTTAGTATACTATTTATTAATTATGCTTTAATTGTGGAAGTGGCATTCTGAGATGAGATGCCAATCTCATTAAATACCAAAGCATTCAATGGAAGTCTAATTTCCATTATTATTAAAGAAATTTCTTTGTCATACAAGGACTGAGGTAAGGATTAGGTACTCTAAGTCCTTTTTGAAGATTGTCTGGATTGCACAGCAGTTTTAAACAATTTGGAAGATTACAGTATGCCTGTAGTGCAGAATTTTCCATAGAACTGCAGTAGGATGAATATTCTTAAATGGGCAGTCATGAGTAAAAGTGTGTATATTTGTCTTTAAGTTTTTTTCTTCTGTTTTTCTTTCTTTGAATGCATTTGTTTCTGGTAATGAGTGCTCTGATAACTATTATTTAAGTCCTTATAATTGTGCTTAAACATTATTTTTGTCTAAGGTTTGTTAATTTTAAAATGTAACAATAGTACTATGCAAGCACTATCCACAACCACTATGATAAAAAATGTGCAAATCACTTGCAAAAAAATCAGTAATTATAAATTAGATTGGATTGCATTCAGTGAGTTTACAAGTAGCCATAAAGGCCTGTAAACATTGAACATGTGAATGGAAATGTAGCATAAAAATCTGATGTGTTGCACTCACATGACATTCTCTACTTTTGTACTAACCATTCTTACAAACTGTTATTCCTATATCTTCTTCATGTTAGTTAAAATAAACATTTGTACAAATTATCTTATTGGTTATTTCCTTGTAGGTGCAAGGGGAATATTAGAGTGAGTGAGTGAGTGGTTAGGGTTTAAGGGCCCGTCCGGGGAATATTAGAATACAGTAGGCTTTGTGCGATAGTCAAATCTTTTAAAGCTTTGAGATTCTGTTCTCTTTCTGTTCTGTTTCTCTTAACACATAAAAAAAATGAACAACGATGTTCCATTTCACGAAAGCTTTAAGTTTTCTGAAACTGACACGCATAACAAGAAATATCTCCGAAATGGTTCAACCTACAAGAAAATTTATTGAGACATAAATTGTGTATTTTAGCAAGATCTACATTTTTTGTATAGTATGATTAGGTCTATCTCTAATGGTTTACCAGTTATCAAAAGTCATCCAGAGTAAATACGACTACATGGGCTATAGCCAGAAAATTCAAGATATACATTTCATTTGTCATAAAAATATCTCAAACATATGGCATTTTAATCAAAATCGTTAGAGCCATTTTCAAGAAAATCAACATTTTCGAAAAATCTTCCATGTAAAGGGTGTTTAGGGTGGGGCTATTTTCTTCAAAATCTTTGTGTCGCATCCTTGAAAGACATTAAACTTAAATACCAACTTTGGTTTTTAACCGACTTTTTGTTTTTGAGTTATGCTGTCCACAGACACACATACACGGACCATTTTCTAAAAATGCTTTTTTTTGGATTTAGGGGGTCTCAAAATATATATTTCCGGTGCAATCTTGACATCAAATTTTTGGGTGGAATACAATACTTCCTCTACTTACCAGTAGGAAAAGTAAAAAACACATATACAGGCAATATGAGAAAACAAAACAAAAAGAAACAAGAATAACACCAAAGCAGGGATAATTCAGAAACAAAATCATATCTTCCTTGTAGTTGAATGAATATGAATATTTCTCATCTCTCACAATTGCACAATACAATTTATTCCCCTCTCTTGGAGTTGCTTATTTTTTAACATTTCCCCTTATAATTAACATTTCATTTTATATATAATGGGGAAGTGTATTCTTACTTTTAACTCTCAACTTTCATTCTGAAACCAACATATTTTAAGCTAAATCCTATTAATTCTAAAGCTTGCTTAATTTCCTATATTTACTATTTTTGCTCTTCTTGAATTTAATTCTTTATAAAATATTTCATACTTTTCTTCCCTCCAACTATGAACTTCTTTTCATCCATTACAAATCATGAGGTCATTTTGCTCACAAAAACCAATGTTTCCTTCCTTTAACATTTGTAACCTTATCTTTGCTAAGCCTATTCTCTATTTCATATTCCTTATCATACACCTCAGTTGGGTTGCTGAGCTTAACCTGTTGTTCTCCTATCCTAACATTAGGATCCCCAACAATTATTATCCTCACTTCATCGTATTCAGGTGGATTATAACCAATAGTAAAACAAATACAACCACTTCTGCATAAATTCCACTTAGGGTGAGCCCCAGCACTGATTTCTTTCACAACTCTTTTACCTTCAAACTCAGGTGTTTGTAAACTCAACTCATTTTCCAACCATGTTTCCACTTCCATTATCACATCACTTTTTATCAATTGCCCATGTAGTTAAAAAAACTAACAACGTGTATTTAGAAATACAAATTTAACTTCATTTTAAGCTTTCACTAGGCTTTTTCTGCCATGTCCCATTATTTTGTTATATAATTAGTAGACATCAGATTTACATACACTAAAATATTGTAATATGCACTACACATATATAAATGATTTTATACATCTACTCACATTGAGTCTTCTTCCTTATATTATGTCACCCTGGAGGCTATAATTTGATTTGCAGTATACGATCATAATTTTTTCCAAATGTTCAGGGATACATTTATGACGTTTATCAGATAATATGAGGTTCTATGCAGAAAAGGACCTCTCAACATCCACAGACGTGATTGGACAATATTTATAAGCACTAACAGGCTCAAGAGGAATTTCCCCTGGAGGTTTCATACTGTCACTTTGGAGATATTTGTTAACAGAGCATAAAATATTAAAATAGGTAATTATTATTTGTTTATGCAAACAAACTTACTGTTGGTGTTTTTAAACACACAAGCCGTGTGTGGGCAATGTTTGAGAGGTAGAATTTTTCAATTCCAATTCTACCTCTCAAACATTAGAATAGGTAATTATTATTTATTTATGCCAACAAACTTACTGTTGGTGTTTTTAAACACACAAGCCGTGTGTGGGCAAAGTTTAAGAGGTAGAACCGGAACTTAAAAATTCAATGCCACAACTGGGATTTGAACCACAGACCTTCCGCTTGCCGGGCGGACGCTCTATCACTGAGCTATTGTGACAAACTGCCAGAATGGCATTAAATTCTCAAGCCAGTTCGTATTTTTCCTGGTATTAGAATAGGTATTTCTTTGTAATACACTACACAGTTTTGCACTCAGTATTTCTTCATATTTTGGAGGGGCACACTGAAGTTCACTCTTCACTTCCTCGAATATTGATATAGACGGATGAAGGGACATACCACGCGTTTCTAGTTTTTCTATTGCATGAGGTATTATTTTGAAATGCTCCTTGTAATAGCCAAGTCCCTGTGCAATATTTCATTTTTGAAAGTGTCTTGTGAACTTTGAATTGCCACAGCATCATTTATATTTAGACTGCAAACACCTTTTTTAACTGGAATTGTCAGCATAAAAGAGAGCAGTGTTTATCCATGTACCCCAGTGGGTAAGAATTGGTTCCAGGGGTACAGAATTTCCAGGGCTTTTTCCCTATAAGCATCTACTCTGCCAGGGACTTTTACAAAGACATTTTTCGTAGTACAAATTAAGGCATTTACTTCAGGAAACTGTTCCCATATGACTTCTGCTACCCTTTGAAGCCCATGCACAATACATGTAATGTGGATTAAATGGGGATAATAAATTTTCAGAAATGAAGCAGCTCGCAGCATATAGTGTGCAGCATCTGAAAGTAAAACCCAAAAATTATGTTTGTTACCTTCTTTCTTTTTTTTGGCTATAACATTCTTAAAGCATTGTAAACAAAGTGAGCAATGGTGGACTTATTAGTTTTCTCCAATATCCTCAAAGTGATCAAAAACAGCTTTCCCAGCTTACCTTCACTGAGTTTACCCACTAGAAAATTTGCCATGTGACATCCGCAGGAGTCAGTAGTTTCGTCTACCACATCCAATCCAAATTGTCATGGATTTCTTTAATGATTGTATGGTAACAGTCTTCAAGATAGTTTTTCCTGAGGGTTGATTCATTTGGAATGGTATGATTACAATATTTAGCTACGAAATTCTGGAATGTGGGCTTACTAAGTGAATTCCACAGTATATTTGCTACAATTAGTGTGTGACATAAATCACTGTGGTACGGTTTTTATGAATGGGTCTTTATCTAGCAGCGGGAATATAGCAGCAGGAATAATGTTTTTACTGAAAGATGGAAAGTTTGATTGATATCTGACGCTACTCTTATCTTCAGGGTCGATTGTTGCAGAATGGAATGCACAAATCAACGTTCCTTTTTCACAACATATTTATTCGTTCATCTACACTTTCAGCACCATACCAATTAGTTAACAACTTTCAAAATTCGATAGAATCTACACTGGTTAAAAGTTTGGGTGTAATTTACATGTTCACACGCTATCAGCAAAAATATTGTAACTTTTTTTGGTGTGGGTGTGAAGTAAATACGACAGATGTAGTCTAGATAAAGAAACACTTTTATTTCCGTAAACAGTAACTTGTACACTCGTTGCAACAGCACGAAAGTCTTTTCCGATTCTCCAACAGCACGGCTCCGAATTCGTAATACAAAGACTAACTCTTCTTCGTCGGCACAACTCTTCACATACGTCTGACCGTCTCCGTCGGCACGACTACTCAACCTTCACATACGTCTGACTGTTCTCCGTCGGCACTACTCAACGCTTCACGTACGTCTCTCACTTACGTCTGACTCCTGGACTGTCCCTTCTCACACTTTACCGCTATTTATATCTCCCCGGCACTATTCTGGAAGCTTCAAGAACGTTCACTTATTGCGCTGGGGTACAAAGTAGAAGATTCCAGTAGCCTCTATCCTTTTCTCTCTTTCGGCAAGCGCCCCAACAATGCGGCCATGCTCTGTCTCTTTCCTTCGGCTCCTTTGCGGTAGCGCCGACAATAATGCGATGCGTGACACTACGGTTGTCGGCAATTAGATGCGGCGGGCGCGGTGACACTGCTCCCTCCTCAGAGCTGGTCGTCCCGACCAGCACTATCACTGCGGCATCTCCCTTGCGTCCTGGTGGACTAACCCATCGAACCTCTTCTCCAGGAGGCACGATCCTAGGTATCGCTGTTGGATAGTGTCCCTTGGTCTGGGTAGGACGATGTATGCCATCCTGCTTCGAAATTCTGCAACAGTACCGCCGGTCTTGACGGTCCCTCGTCCAGTTGCCCTTCTTCCTGGTGTGTTGACGGGCCATCCTGCGCACTTGGAAACGGCTCACTGGGTACCATGTCCGCCGACCTCTCTGGCGCACCTTCGCAGCCACCTTGCTTCCGATGGGTCCGGCAACAAGCCCCGCCACATCCGCGCGAGTCGCGTCCACCACTGCACTCGTGTTCACTCGTGCTCGGCACGGCCTCTCCTGTACCCTGCCGTCCAAGATGATGTCCACCATTCTTTCGTTCACGGCACTATGCGTCAGGTGCTTGGATGGCTCCGACGGTCCTCCCATGTCACACGCCAAGTCGGTTCTCGCGTGTTGCTCGCCTGCTTGTGCGCTTCCCTGCTGATCGTCCTCCACGTCATATCCTGGTTGGTTACGTACCCGACACACTCCTCCAGGGGATCCTCGACGACGTCCCTGAACTGCCCCTTTGTCTTCCCCGAGACGGACACTTTCGTTATCTGAAACGGGCACAACTGTCGCCTCGGCCACTAGGTGCTCCCTCCCCGGGTCTGTGCTATTCCGTCTGCCCCTGGCATCCAGTACTTTGACGCTCTCGTCAACTCTTACTACCAGGGCGCCAAGACGTTCCCCGTCGTCCTCCACGACGTCCACATGCTGGCAGAGGTCTTCCACCTTTTCGCCGAGTTCTTCCACGCCTTCCGTCATGCCAATCAGTTCGCCGAGTTGTTCCACGTCTTTCGTCACGCCAATCCGTTCGCCGAGTTGTTCCACGTCTTCCGTCACGCCAATCCGTTCGCCGAGTTGTTCCACGTCTTCCCTCGCGCCAATCAGTTCGCCGAGTTGTTCCACGTCTTCCCTCATATCATCCGAAACGGGCGCAACTGTCGCCTCGGCCACTAGGTGCTCCCTCCCCGGCTCCGCGCTATTCCGTCTGCCCCTGGCATCCAGTACTTTGACGCTCTCGTCAACTCTTACTACCAGGGCGCCAAGACGTTCCCCGTCGTCCTCCACGACGTCCACGTGCTGGCAGAGGTCTTCCACCTTTTCGCCGAGTTCTTCCACGCCTTCCGTCACGCCAATCAGTTCGCCGTCAATTTTCGCCGATAGCTCCGTCTTCATCTCTTTCAGCTCGGCAGCGAGGTTGTTTCTCGTCTTTATTTCTGTAGCGAGGTTGTCGTTTGCCGCCTTCATTTCTGTAACGAGGTTGTCGTTTGTCATCTTCATGTCTTTCAGTTCAGCAGCGAGGTTGTCGGTTGCCGTCTTCATTTCTTCTTTCAGCTCGGCAACGAGGTTGTCGTTCCTCGTTTCCATTTTGGCAGCGAGGTTGTCGTATGACGTTTCCATTTTGGCAAATAATTCTTTCATCATTGCCATCATCCTGGTTTCCGAATCTCCCTCCATCTTGGTTCTAACGTTGCAACTTCTAACGACGATGTAACGAAACTAGAAGCAATTCGACGGATCCCACTTCTGACACCAGTGTAACTTTTTTTGGTGTGGGTGTGAAGTAAATACGACAGATGTAGTCTAGATAAAGAAACACTTTTATTTCCGTAAACAGTAACTTGTACACTCGTTGCAACAGCACGAAAGTCTTTTCCGATTCTCCAACAGCACGGCTCCGAATTCGTAATACAAAGACTAACTCTTCTTCGTCGGCACAACTCTTCACATACGTCTGACCGTCTCCGTCGGCACGACTACTCAACCTTCACATACGTCTGACTGTTCTCCGTCGGCACTACTCAACGCTTCACGTACGTCTCTCACTTACGTCTGACTCCTGGACTGTCCCTTCTCACACTTTACCGCTATTTATATCTCCCCGGCACTATTCTGGAAGCTTCAAGAACGTTCACTTATTGCGCTGGGGTACAAAGTAGAAGATTCCAGTAGCCTCTATCCTTTTCTCTCTTTCGGCAAGCGCCCCAACAATGCGGCCATGCTCTGTCTCTTTCCTTCGGCTCCTTTGCGGTAGCGCCGACAATAATGCGATGCGTGACACTACGGTTGTCGGCAATTAGATGCGGCGGGCGCGGTGACAATATACATCCTTTCACCTTGAGCTCACAGACGCTAATGATAAAAGAGTCCCTAGCGTCTCTATGACGCAACACCGCCATTCTTATGTATTCATCCGCGCAACAGTTCTCATTGGTTGAACTCAAAGTGACGAGAAGACATTGGATTTTGAATATTAAAAAGAAATAAGTCCCTGATACACCCAAATTAAAAGAATTAGAAATTTACACTCTCTTACAAAAATATTTACATGAACAATTTTCTATTGATCAATATTCTGTCTCATATGCCCCTTGTTTTGTTTTTCAAGTTGTCACCTTATTTACAATCTTGAAACACAATACAATACTTCTCCCTACTCCTATGATTCAATCACTTTGTACAATTTTTTTTTTTTTTTTTTTTTTCAGTCTTCTTCACTGTTTGTCCTTGTCCTTCGTTTTGACATGATACAGCATGTCTTTATAAATTTCACATATTCGATTACCACACAATACATTCAGTTATTATACAATACATATCCAGTTATTGTACAACACATTTAGTTATTACACAACATGTCCAATTATTATACAATACATATTCAGTCATTGTACAATACATCCAGTTATCATAACACATATGTTGTTATTATACAATACACCTTCAGTTATTACACAATACATATTCAGTTATTGTACAATATATCCTGCTATCATAACACATATGTGTTTTGTTATTATGCAATACATATTCAGTTGTTACACAATACACATTCAGTTTTTGCATAACGCATTTAGTTATTACTCAACATATTCAGTTATTACACAATATATCCAGTTATCATACAATACATATTCAGTTATTGTACAACCCATATTCAGTTCTTATACAACACATACTCAGTTATTGTACATTTGACATTGACACAAATATAATTTAAGTGTTTCATGTGGTTTTTGACTTGTATTCATTGCTATGAGGAGAGAAAAACAGGATACAAATTTTGAGCTAATGATTATGATCATGTTTATGGCAATATTTTATTCAGTTCTTTGCCTTCTTTGTCTTATAAGCTTATTATGTATAGGCAGGTTGTTGAGTCGGTTCTTAAACTCTGATGTTACTTATGATACTAATTTTCTTAATTGGGTAATTATTCATTGTTGTTTGGTTCAACATTTCTTCGAGCTTAGCATTGGCTATATTCATCTCAATTCATGGGCATTGTTTTTCTGGTTATGGTTTTCCTCATTTCACTAATTGTCATTTCTTTGTCTCTTATTTCTATAAGAGAAAACTTCTATACTTACAATTATTCTGTAATTGTATTATTCTTCTTCTCAATTTACCCTCGACATCTTTGTGTCGAAATATTATATCTTTTTCATCATAATTGATTCATTTTTATTTTTGTTCCTGACATCCTTATGTCAAAAACATATCATCTTCCGTCGCTATGATTCATTTCTTTAATGACAATCAGTGTCCTCGTCTGTTTTTGTTGACAATGCTCTTTGTGGTCGATATAGCCAATGACTATGTTGATTTTCTTCCTTGTTGTAATTCCTAATCTGAACATAATTTTCTATAAGTAACCCATTTAAAATTGTTATCTTCTTTCATCTCTACTACTCCTGCCTTACACATTCGTTGACAAAGACTATTTGGTCCTTTCTTTGTATGGCTTCAATTTATTTTTATGGTATCTTCCTACCAACTTGCCATTTGTATTCTGTAGCTCATACGTGTGGTCACCCAGCTGTTTTGTTATGACCAGTGGTTCCATCTTTCTCTTTGTGTAGCCATCATGGTGTCGATGTCAATTGTAAGTTGCTGAGATTTTGTTGTTTGTCATCCAGCCAGTTGGGACGAACTTAGTTGTTGTAATTTCCCTGAGTGTTGGTGGTGGTGGTTATTTCTGTATTCTGTGCAGCATCTGCCCTATTTGGCACATCTTCATCTACTTCCTGCTGTCTTGTGTTGTCAGTGTACCATCGGTCTCTGCCCCTTTGGTGTGAACCTCTGTCGTATGACGGTCTGTGGTTGTTCAAGTGTTCCCTACTGAATCGTATGTGATTTACTTGATGGGTATGGTCTCCTGGTCTTCCACGATCATATGTATATGTTCTGTATCTCGATTCACCATTCGGTATTGTGTCGTGGTACCGCTGTCTTGTGTTCTCCATCCTCTCGCCATGATTTTGTAGTTGTGGTAAATGGTGTGCCCCTCTCCCCCTTTCATGGGTACTCCTAGTATTTCTATGTTCTCCCTCACTCTGGTTGTTCGTAGTCGTGTTTCGGTTTAGGATGGGTGAGTTTGGGTGACCGTTCCTATGTCTATGCTCATTAGGCCGACCATTTTGTGTTTCGAAGGCTGTCAGCAGTTCTATCATATCTGCAAAATCTACTGGCCTCGCAACAATTAACCCTGTTCTCACTGTGTCTGGGAAATGTCTTGTTATGCTGGTAATTAGTTCTGCCTCCGACAAGTTGGGGTCTAATAGCTTTCCTTTGTTGGCTACTTTCATAAAATAATCGACTAACGACAACCCTTTGGTTGGATCGTACCTACCTGTCGCTAGCTCTACCCTAGTTTGGTTTTGTTTAGCTGGGCCCCAATACCTTGATAGGAATAAATTTCTGAATGAGCTATACGACTCATGACCAGCTAGGGTTAACCTGAGCCATTCTAATGCCTTGTTTTTTAAGCTTTTCTTAACTATCATCATCCTAAGCTCGTTTGGTATCCTTTTCACTTTAAAATATTCTTCCATCTCTTTAACAAAGAGTTTTGGATCGTCTCCCTTCTCCTCGTCAAATGTAGGTGGTGTGATTTCATGTAATATGCTGTTGGTGTAACATGTGTTATGTGTTGTGTCATTGTTTGGTTGTGAACCTCTTTCTCTATATGGTGAGTCAACATTTTGTACATTATTCAAATAACTCTCATCTTGTACATTACTTACATCTAAATCATCTTGTCTTTGTAATGCCTTCACAACATCATTTACATTAGCCAAACTTTCTTTCCCTTTTTTCATTTCTTCACAAATTGATTTTAAATCATTCTTTATTTCTAAGTGGCTTTGTTTCATATCATTTATAGCATCCTGTTGTGAAAGCATCACATCATTCATTGTCTTAATTTTAGGAATTACAATTTGTTCTACATTTTCATTAATAATGTCTTTCTTTACTACCTCAATCTCTTTCCTTAATTCCTCAGTTATTTCCGCTTTTACATTTGTTATCTTACAGTCTACACTTGTATTACATTCTGTTATTTCATCCCTACATCTAGCAATTTCTCCTTCTAACACAATTTTATTCTCTCTCATCTCTGATTCTATCTTTCCCATCCTATCTCCTACAATTTCTATCCTAGCTTCTAAGGCTTCCTTTGTTTCATTTAAGTTTTTATGTACTAATTTTAAATTAGTTTCCATTACTTTCATATTCTCTTTACACTCCTGTCTTCCTAATTCTATTTTCTGTTCTAGGTTCTGTCTACCTAATTCCATTTGCTGTTCTAAGTTCTGTCTACCTAATTCCATTTTCTGTTCTAAGTCTTTTCTCACTTCCTCCATTTTTTGACCTATCTCTTTTTTATTATTTTCCAAGTCCTCTCTCACTCCCTCTATTTTTTCACCTAAACTTTGTTCTATATCCTGTTTTAATTCTGCCTTATTCTGTTCCATGTCCTGTTTTAATTCTGCATTATTTTGTTCCATTTTCTGACCTATTTCTACCTTATTTTGTTCTAGTTTCTGTTCTAGTCTTTCAAACATCATCATCATTAACCTTTGGTCTTTGCTTATTTCCGCCTGTTCCTCACTCTCTAATCCTATCTGATAACTAGGCCTATCTGCCCCTTCCCCCACTCCTGTTTCTATCTCTTTTCGCGACATTTTAATTCCTTTATCCAATTCACTTAATGTTGAAAGTCCCAATATTTTTCCACTTCTCAAAAACATGTACAATGGAAATAAAATGTATGTAAAAACAAAAAATTTTGATCCTACTTTCTTTTCTGTTGGTTCTTCGTCCAGTTATTTACGTCTCCTGGGTAGTTGGCTTCGCCAGATGATCTCTGGTGTTTTTCCCACGTTGATTCTCCGTGTATCGATGTTTTGTTGATATCAGTCGATGGTCTAATGGCATCTTTCTCCTGCGCGATGGGATGGCGTCATTCGATGTTAACACTTCGTAATTTTGCATTCCATTCTAAATTCGCGCTCCACGTTGGGCAAGCCATTTTGGTGCAGTTTTTATATTATTTTTACGTAGCAGCGGGAATATAGCAGCAGGAATAATGTTTTTACTGAAAGATGGAAAGTTTGATTGATATCTGACGCTACTCTTATCTTCAGGGTCGATTGTTGCAGAATGGAATGCACAAATCAACGTTCCTTTTTCACAACATATTTATTCGTTCATCTACACTTTCAGCACCATACCAATTAGTTAACAACTTTCAAAATTCGATAGAATCTACACTGGTTAAAAGTTTGGGTGTAATTTACATGTTCACACGCTATCAGCAAAAATATACATCCTTTCACCTTGAGCTCACAGACGCTAATGATAAAAGAGTCCCTAGCGTCTCTATGACGCAACACCGCCATTCTTATGTATTCATCCGCGCAACAGTTCTCATTGGTTGAACTCAAAGTGACGAGAAGACATTGGATTTTGAATATTAAAAAGAAATAAGTCCCTGATACACCCAAATTAAAAGAATTAGAAATTTACACACTCTTACAAAAATATTTACATGAACAATTTTCTATTGATCAATATTCTGTCTCAACTGGAAAAGTCATTTTTCAAATTAGATGAAGGGGGGGTTTGTTTCATCAGTAACATTTGCTTCAGGGAATTATGTTTCTTTTTAGCTGCAAGAAGTTTATTTGTATTTCAATGTTGGCTTAACTGAAACTTTTTCTCGCACACAATTTGTTTATTACATACTTGACAAAAATTAATTTTTCATCTGTAGTATAATCCAATGGTCCACACTCTTGAACCCACTGTTTTGAAAGCTCACTTTTAGTGTATTTATTGAATTTGGCATTACAACATGCACACGGGACAAATGCTAACTTAACTGCAGAACTAAGCACTATCTACTGGTACTGATATACACTTTGTGCGGGGAATCCTATAAACATCTAACTTGTATCGTGTGAAGTTGAGGCATGTACACAAGAGGCTCAATATGGGTTGCCTTGCTTTTATGAAGAACAGTATGTTATAAACAAATTAAAAAGTATTTGTATTATTCATTTATAAAACATGAGTCAATATTATAAAAACACTTGATATATGCACGAACATGCCATAATCATTAATTATGCAACAACACCCTAAATATAGAAATATATGCACCATAAAATTTTACACATGGAAAGAGGGGACTTCAAATGTACTCCAAACATTGTTTCCATATCATATATAAAAGCAGAGGAGTACTGAGCAAGCAACGAGAGAGTGCAGACATGTGTCGAGAATGCTCCCATGAGTAAGAGGAAAAAGGATGCAAAGGACATGGCCAGCAAAGATACTACAGATGAAGCAATAGCAGAGCTAGGGGAAATAGTAAAAATACTAACAATGGAAGATGGGACAGTGGGAAATAAAGAAGAGAACCAGGCAATAAAGAAGAGGAAATACTTAAGAATACAGAAACAATAAAAGAAAAATTACAAAACATTTTAGAAAGAATGGAAACTTGGGAGGACAGAAGTAGGAAATATAACTTGGTGTTTGTAGGAATAGAAGAAAAGATAGGCTTCCATCCAATTCAAGAGGTAAAGAATGTTCTGGAGAAGAAGTTACAGATGACCATAAGTAATGAAATATATAAAGCATTTAGACCTGGAAGAAGAAATAGAAAAAGAAACATTCTAGCAACATTTGCAAGTACATATACGATTGAGAACATACTAAAACAAAAAACTGAAAGGATCAATAAAGACCAATCATATGACCAAAGGCAGCAAATGAAGAAATTAATAGAGCAGAGAAGATGAGCAAAAAGTGAGGGGAAATGGGCATACATCCAAGGTTTAAAATTATGGACAGATGAACAAATTACAGAGGAAAAGAACAGACTAGAAGATATAGTGGTGGAAATTCAAGAAGTGATGAATCAGGAAACACAGAAAATTAGTCCGCTGGATCATATTTTGTAGAATCACTGAGATGGGAAAGGCACATTACCTCAAGGACAGATGGGAGTTAGAAAAAAGAGGGAAAATTATGAAGTGACAAGGTGACAGTGAAGAAGGAGAAGAAAGAAGCTGTGATTGGCTACAGCAGTTTGACAGAGAAAGAAAATGGTGGCGGGAAAACACAAAAGTTAGTGCACGACCAAGAATCAGTGAGTGGCCACGTAGGTGAAGATAGTGCAAATTACCCAAATAACTAAGGGGCAATTTGAAAGTTGAATGGAAATAAACTGAGTAAACAAGATGATGTGGTATGACCAGTGCTCTTTTTCTTGGGGAACGCTGGGGGACGCGTTCCCCATAACATTTTCTGAAAACAAAATTTAAAAACTACTTATTTTCCTGATTAAAAAGTAGAAAATGTGATTTCATAGCTACCGATTGGTTTTATTAATAATTTTGTTGGGTTGGTTTTTCCATTTAAGGAGGTTATAGTAGAGTTGCAAGCGTCAAAAATAAATGCATAACAAGATCAACCGCTTCGCTAGCTATCTTCTCAGCCAGCTTCTTGTTCACTGTTGGTTAATTCGTGTTTATGAATAATAATTTGTGTGTATGTGATCTGAGCAAAGAATCGAAATCAGTACTCTTTGAATCTGAGCCGATCTGTTCCATGTTCGTGGGTATAGTCCAATTCCTTGCAGTGATAGAAGTGGTAATAAGTTGTTTCTTGTTTATGCTTAGCAACTTATCCACGCTTGGTGTATTGTACAGTGTACATGTGGTTTTTCAAGTTAGAAGACGCGGTGAGTTGAAAAATAACTATTTTACACTGTCTCCAGCATCGAAGAAAATTAAACGGAGCAACAATGAATACATTTCAAATTATAATGCTGGAAGTTTGATGACGGTGGATAATAGTGCAGCCGAAAATGAAAGCAGTGAAAGCGTGTGTGAAGCTGATGAAACCTTGAGTGAATGTGTGTGTGATGGAAAATTTGATCAGATCCCTGATTGGTGGTCTTTAGATAAAAAAAATGTATTTTGTGCAAAACATGACTGGTTATTTATTAAAACCAAGAAACTTGGTTGCAGAGTATGTGGAGAAGTTGTGAAACTAAGATGAGATAGAAACAAACAAGCGTTGAATATTGCATAGACGTGGGCTACAATTTCTGTGTCATCTTATGGGGATGCGAAGAAAAATGAGATGATCTCTCAGCAAAAGAAAATCTTGAAACCTATGGAAAGTTCTGCTCATCAAACTGCAGCTAAGATTTTACTTAACTCCAAAGAAAATGCTTTAGGAAAGGCTTGCATGAGAGCCTTCAAAAATGGAAAAAAAAAAAGAAAAAGTGACTGCAAATGTGTTTCGTACAGCATACAAAGAGCTAAAAAGAGCCAGGCTTTTAATGATTTTCAGTCTGAGATTGTACTTCAAGAACTAAATCTAGTAAACATGGGCCGCTTTATACACTCTGGAAGTGCTTACACCAACATTATTAATCATATTGCATCAGAGATGAGAAAGACTGTTCTAAATAAAATAATTGATTCCAGAAGCAAAATATCATTAATGATTGACGTAAGTACGACGATTAGCCAACTGACATCTTTGATAATTTACATAAGAACAAAGCTCCCTGAAATGGATGACCTTACAAATCCTTTTGTGCATATAGTTGAGCTGCATGAAGTGACTGCTGAAGGTATATGCTGTACATTGTTAAAGTGTTTATTTGCCCATGGCTCTTCGGATAATTTTCTCCGGGAAAATCTCATTGCAATTGCAGCAGATGGAGCTGCAGTAATAAAGGTGTTATATGACTACTGAAAAAGAATTTCTCACTGATTTTAGTCTGGCATTGTGCCAACCATAGACTTGATATGTCTGTTGGGAATGTGCTAAAAAAGATTTCCCACCTCAAGTAAATCACTTAGTCATTTTTAGATAAATTGTAGATAAACTGTACTCACTGTACCATCAGTCAGCAAAGAATGTACGAGAGCTGAGACATTGTGCTGAGCAACTTGGAACACCTATTGAAGGTAGGTAGAATTTTAGGCAACAGATGGTTAGCCTCAAGTTTCAGAACTGTATCAACTGTTTGGAACAATTTTCAAGCTTTGATTGCTTACTTTATTGGTGCTAAAGGTGATGAAAACAGAAACCCTACTGAAAGAAGTATAAATGATAGCTTGTTAAAGCATATTACAAAAGTTGATTTCATTCTTGATCTTGGATTGATGTGTGATGCTCTTCAGAAATAGTCAGAATTACACCTTGAGATGCAATCACGAGATATGACATTGTATTCAGCAAATCGAAAGATTAAAAACCAACCACTAGTCTTTGAAGAACGGAAAATGAAGAGTGGACCTCATAATAGTGAAGCACTTGAAGTACAACAACAATTGAGCTTCAGAGGCACTGTTCTAGATAGTGGATCAAAAAAGAACTGTCTTAGCCCTTCAGAACTTAATGAATCATTGAAAGGAAGAATGGAGAGTCGGCTTATACAGGCAGCAGACACAGAAATTTCTGAGTGTGCCCAGGTATTAGAAAGCTCAACTTGACCAAATAATCCCGGGATTACGTATGGTGAACAAGAAATAAAATCCTTATGTAAATGTTTTGAACTGCCTCAAAGAGAAATTTTGAGGGGTTTCAGAGATTATATTATCGAAAAGAAAGTGCCAGAGTCACTATTTCCTCTTGTAAATGTATTGAAGTGTGTTCCAATTTCTTCCTGTAAATGTGAACGGGGATTTTTCCAAATGAATCTGATCGTCACTCCTACTAGAGCTTCATTTCACCTTTCTACAGTCAGCAATTTAATGTTTATTAAATTGGTTGGGCCTCCTCTCCAACTATTTAAACCAGCAGTTTATGTAAACTCTTGGTTTATGAAAGGTCAGCACCTTGCAATGGACGCCAAGAGCAAGGAGAGACGGTGTGATGACTGAATCAAAGATGAAATGATGCCACTGTGGAAGCTGCTGTGATAAGGTATTTTTAATTCAATAAAGTTTAAAGGGAGAATCTGAAAATATACCATTGATACCCCCTGTTGGTTTATTAATGTCGGTACGGGTGGCTCAGTTGGTAGATGCTGGCCTACTGATCCTAAGGTCGTGGGCAGGGGGGCCTCTTCCCGCTTCCCGCGCAATTGCTCTTCCTAGAGCTGTCTGCTGATGATGTTACACGGGAGTCACGTAGTACCGATATTCACATGTGCAGCTTACATTTTACGATATAATTCAAATCCCATCGTACTAAGTATCTCTACTCTACTTTCCTTGTTTTCTGACATGAGATGTCAACGCAGGCGTTTTAATTGAACAAAAACCAAGGTTTTAATGTGTAATATTTCGTAAAACAGAAATGAAAATTAATCTGTAGGAGGAAGTACCAACAGTGTGCCAAATAATCGTGCAATTATTACTTTGTTAAGAGCTTTCAACACGCTTTTTTCACTTTCTTTAGGATTTAGGTTATAATTGCAACGCAGCCCATACTAAAAGGCCTTTTAATAATGTAATAAACGAAAACAGAATGTGACACTGACATTCTTTCCCTATTAAGACAGTATTTTATTGACTGAGCTGTTCTTCTAAGAATAGCTGTGTGGCCACTCTTTTTCAACAATATGAAAATGCAGCGCAGAGGAAAATGAAATAAATAACACAATTACGACAGCTATCATTTTTGAAAATAGCAATATATTTGAAACGGAGAGAGAGGGGGGGGGGGGGGGGAGAAGGTTTGTCTATCGCTTTCACCTATGAATCCTTTATAATGTATAATGCAATTTTATCTCTGTTAACATGAATATATAGAAGGATAAGCCTTGGTAAGAATACTTTGCGCAAGAGTGAGCCAAGAAAATCATTTGTATATAGCACATCAGATTTTTATCATTGAAATATATGCTGTGCATATTTTAATACATTAAACAACTATAAATAATTTTAGTTATACATATTGCGCGTTTTCATAGATGACTTCAGTGATCCAAACTAGAGAAAATCTGATTTGAGGTTGTAAAATAATGTGATTAATTGCAATTTATGTTTATTTGTGAAATATCATAAAAGTATTGTATAATTGCAAGGTTATTCCAGCACGGGCCGATTGCTCCTTTTCTTTAAAATGGGAAAGAAAATATTGTCCATATTTCCCAAATGTGAAAGAAGCACTGCATAGCTATACAGGAAGGGTCATTAGCCTTTCGTTCATGTTATACCTGAATTTCAGTGCGGTTTGGGATAAGGCGGTGCACACCCTTTGACAAAGAAAAGGTCATTGTATTTCGCTTCCTTTTATCTTTCTGTTTATCTTAAAAGGGTTGGAGTCATTCTGTCTCAGCCATGGCACATTTAAAATGGCACGAAGTAGCATAATAAAACGTGCCGAATTTCCCTATGAGATGCATTTAGTGGCACGTGTTAACACACTAATTTCTAAGACAGATAATTTCGTATTTTCTGGAAAACACATCTTGAAGTCATGCCTATGCAATTATTTCGACAAATCACAGAACAATATTTTAAATAATATCTTTAACTTGGGGAACTTGTTCGGCCGACTGAACAGTGGTACCAAAAAGTGAAGGAATTTGAAGTTATATTTGCGGGATTTCATTGCTTTAACGTTTCAAAATGTCCTGGAGGGATGAAAGCGCTTACTGGCATGATTTGTTCTAAATTTCCTAAATTGGATGAAAGCATTGTTTCCCTATACGTCAGGACCCGCACTTTCATTAGGATACGGCATTTAAATAACAAACTAAAAGCTGTAAGTATGACAAAATAGAACGCGAGGAGGTATGGAGCAGTGGGCGTCAGCTACTTCTGCAACAACATGACCAAATGTAAGTCTACTTTTAAGATCAAACAATAATTTGTTACTTCTTATTTTGATTGTAGTTTCGATGGCGGTGGTAAGATTGGTTTGTAATTAGTAGAATGTATTGACGAACGTTTCTAATGTGTTTTCAGTTAAGGTATCTTTTCTATCACATATCACTGTATTTTTCTACACTTTATTAATTATTGCTTAAGTGTTTACGCACTGGAACTGTCTGTCAATGCTTTAAATGGTATATGTCGAAACGGGTTTAAAGCGCTCACTTTCTATTGCTGTCTGAACTGCGCGCGCTCTCAGACCTCCATGTGACGTATATTGCTTGCAACCAATGGCAGCAATTGTGCCGGAGTGGCCTACCTTCTTTCTCTAGTTACCTTGGGTCGTGGGTTTAAATCTGGCCCAGACGACAGCTCCATGTCAGTAGATTTACTGGCATGTAAAAGAACTCCTGCAAGACGAAATTCTGGCACATCGGCGATGCTGATATGATTCTGGCAATTGACAGCATCATTAAACAACAAAATAATTAATTAATTTAATTATTATTATTTAGATGATTGGAGCTGCAGTGAGAAGTTGAAGATAATCGCAAACAGTTAATATTGAAATCTGGCCTATTTATGTCATCATTACTGACAGTAATGTTATCTGCTCGGCTTACTTAGTTTCTTGCGCAACATATAGGCTACTTAGACTTTAAAGTAAACAAGTCCGAGAGTTCCCTTAAACCTTTTTTTAGAAAAAGAGCACTGGGTATGACCAGGTAGAATGAGAGGATAGAGAAACAGGCATTATGTATGTGAGTAGAACGGAATGCAATGTATTTGGAAAGATAAAAATTCATGAAAGTGGGTATTAGGTATAGTGAGAAAGTGTTAATGTATAGGAAACCCTCCAAAAAAAAGAGAAGAAAATGGTATCTTGCGCCCGTGTGACAGGGACGAATAAGTGATTAAGTTAACCATGTTCAGGGTTGGTAGGAGGGTTGGAAATAAAAGTTTAGGGATAAAGTCAAGTAGGTATTATAAAAAAAGTGAAAGTTAAGTTAGGAAAGGAAGTGGAAGTGACAAAGAGATGGGAAGAAAGTGAATCAGTGAGATGTAGGAAATTATTAGCCAATGATCATGAAACATTAGAAAAAATGAGGGTGATCATGAAACAAGAAAAACTGAGGGAGGGGTGGGGGAATAAATTTTAGAATGCAATGCGTAATTTAAAATAATGAACTTAAAGGAAATGGAAAGTATAAGATGCTTTGGTGAAAATAAGTAAATCAGAAGATGAAAGTTAAAAGAAAAGACAAATTTGAATAAGGTTAATTAACAGTAGTCAAAGAATAAGCAGCACACGTCAAAAATTATACATAGAGAATTTCAGAGGGCTGTGCAATAACAGAGAGGTTTGGGCTGAAATTCATGGACAGCCCAAGATATTATATACTCTAGTATTCAATAAATTCATATAAAAGCAGAAAAAACATGCATTTCCATATAACTCTGATGTCTAATATTCAGCAGTACATGGCATCTATTGCCAGTTGTTCAATACACGTAAATGTAAGTAGCTTATGAGCAGGCATCAAATGTAATTGACAATGACTTGTCATTAAAGCAGCTACACAATACTTACACAGCGGCATAAGCATTAACAGGATAATTTGTCATTCAGATGATCTTGTACAAAATAAAATTATTTTGAGCATAGGTACTCTTTAGCAGCAATTATTTTAAAAGCATTGCAATTGTCAACTTTTTCCTTAAGAGCATTAAATATTTTTATGGTTTCATAGCAGACACCTTTCTGGAAGCAAGAAAGTTTTGCACTTGGATGATGGATGTTGCTCTTTTGTCTAGTGTTTAGCTCGTAAATTTTGTTATAAATCTGGCTCAATTGAATATAAAGAATTTTAGGATTGAGAGTATACATGCAGGGTGAGGCTAATATAGTCTGCTATGGGTGATGGGAATAATTCTTATAACCTTCTTTTGCAAGAAGAATATTTGTTCACACTCTACTGGATTGCCCCAAAATAAAATTCCATATTTCATGATAGAGTTAATATATGCATTTTTGTAACAAAGGCCAGGTTTACTTTCTGTTTTAAGCAAATATTTAAAAATCGAATGTCTGCAAGAGTATGTGATTTTATCTTGTAGTTTTAAATATAATTTGATTTCATGCTTAGGCCCTGTAAATTTAGATTAAAGAAATGGTTGTTAAGTTCCAAATTATCCCTCATAAACAAAACAAAAAAAAATGCCATAACCAAGGGACTAATGCTTCAAACTAATTCAGTATTGCTTTACTGTTACAGCTTCACTTTTTCATTGAGTACAGTTCTGGAAATTTGAAGATTGTGTTAATCATTATCATAAGTTTGATAGAATCTCAGTTCATCCTTTACAAATACATTACTTTATTTCATTAGTGACAATTACATAAAATTTACAATAGAAGATATCATCCAGTGTTTCCGGAATAGCTTCACAACAATTTTGCAATTGAACTGTCTTAAATTCTTAAACATTACATGCAGTGCTTCTGTAAAAATCTGATGTGCTGCACTCACATGACTTTCTCTACTCTTGTACTAACCATTCTTACAAACTCTTATTCCTATATCTTTGTGCTAGTTGAGATAAACATTTGTACAATTATCTTATTGCTTATTTCCTTGTAGGTGCAAGGAGAATATTAGAATACAGTAGGCTTTGAGAGATAGTCAAATCTTTTAAAGCTTTCAGATCCCGTTCTCTTATGCTTAATATATAAAAAATGAATAGCAATGTTCCATTTCACGAAAGCTTTAAGTTTTCCGAAACTGACACAAATAACAAGGAATATCTCCAAAATGGTTCACTCTACAAAAAAATTTATTCAGACACAAATTGTGTGTTTTAGCGAGATCTACATTTTTTGTATAATAAAATTTTGTCTATCTCTTGCGGTCGTTAGAGCCACTTTCAAAAAAATCAAAGATTTTGAAAAATTTTCCATGTAAAGGGTAGTTTAGGGTGGGACTATTTTCTTCAAAATCCTCATGTCACATCCTTGAAAGACGTTGAACTCAAATACCAACTTTGGTTTTTAACCGACTTTTCGTTTTTGAGTTATGCTGTCCACAGACTGACACACATACACACAGATCTTTTTCTAAAAATGCTTTTTTTTTATTCAGGGGGTATCAAAACGTATATTTCCAGAGAAATCTCGACATCGAATTTTTGGGTGGAACACAGTACTTCCTCTACCTACCAGTAGAGAAAGTTAAAATTATAGACGTCCTAACCTTGGGGTACTCCATGTGTTGCTGTTTTCCAATTTAGTGTTTGTTTTTCATAATCAGTATCACTGTTTACTTCAGCACTGTTTTCTTTTATTTCGGTATGATATGAACCAACTTAAATTTTCATTTTTAAGTCTATGGAATTCCAGTTTAGCTTTAAGAATGTCATATTTTACACAATCAAATGCCTTAGCAAGGTCACAGAAAATACCACCTCATGCCTTTTATTGTCTAGGGTAGTTAACACTTTATGTTTAAGTTTAAAAGTTGCATTATTTGTTGAAATTCCTTTTCTGAACCTAAACTGATCCTTCACAAGTATCTTGTTATATTCAAACTATCACTTTCTCAAGGACGTTTGAAAAAACTATTAGTCATCTGTTCACCTGACTCAGATCGCAAAAAATAAATTGCATCAAATAAGTCAGGAAACAAAAAAAAACTTGAAAGAAAGTCTTTATATACTTTAGTAGCCCTTTTAAATAATTACCATCTGCCATTAATAAAATGTGAACTTAAATTGTGAATTAATTCAGGTTTTTATAGACTGCTTGTGCTTTGAATGGCTATGTTTGCATAAGATGTTTCCTCATGTTTTCAACAGTTCAAATAAGAATTTTCAAACGAAGCTGAAATACTACTGAATTGATAACTTTTTCTTTCTTGCAGACAGAGATCCTGGATGAAGACAAAAGACTGATAAGTGCAGTTGATTACTATTTTATTCAAGAAGATGGTAGTCGGTTTAAAGCATCGCTGCCATACTGTCCGTATTTCTATGTACTTACCAGAAAAGATTGTGAACAGGAAGTATCTGCTTTTCTTACAAAGAAATACAGTGGTGGTCTTGCAAATGTGGAGGTGGTTACAAAGGAAGATTTGGATTTGGTATGAATTTTTATATGAATCAGGTTTTCCATTGCTTTACATTTCAGAAAACAAAGATGGGGATTTATAACTGTTTACAGCGTGCAGTCTATTAGCATTCTTTTCAGCCACCAGGTGGGGTAAGTGAGGGGAGGACAAGTCCGTGCAGCAAGCAGCACGTGGCGGCATTCACAGTACGTATGTAAACAGTGCAGGCATTGTTGTTGGACATTCTACTCTCTATTACAAGTGAATAGTAAATACTACAACTGCAAAAACTTATAAAAGAAACATACAATAAGCACAAAATGCATAGTGTTGATGAACTAGCTCCTAAGCACGGCCATATAGTTGTTAGACTGTCCCCTTATTGTACTTTGAATCCCTTAGAATATGTATGGGCAGAACTAAAAGGAAATATTGCAGCCAATAATGTCTGAAAGAAAGAATGTTATGAAATTCGAACCTTAGTTCAAAATACTATAAAGGACATTGAAAACAAGAATCATTGGCCTAACTACATGCATCATGTTGAACTAGAAAACAAATATTGTTTCTTTGAAAGTATAATGGAAAACAGCCAGCACCTGTTAATCGTTCTACAAGATGATGACGGCGATACATTTTCAGAGCATGGCCATTAATGTTACATTAATTTCACGGTGTAACTTGTACAATAAAATATCATCATCCATATAAGTATTAGGCCCAAGACCTGTTACAGACTCGATGCAGGATAAAATTCTCCATCCATTGCTTTCTAGGACACCCCAGATATCTTTTTCCATTTGGATGATAATGAAGCATGGCTTTAGGGATTTTACAATAAAATATTCTGTATCTTTTACTGTTTTATTTATTCTTCATGTTTGCAGATTACTGCACGTCCCTGATATCTTCTCTAGCCTATAGATTCAGGTTTCTTACTTACAATCTCATCGAAGCAATTTTCAGCCAAATAGATACTGTAAACAAAGTTTGCGGTCATTTGCATAATAAGGATGACATTGTTAACACCTATATTTCAACTGCTCACAACTAGCACGTGACCACCTAACAGTGGGAAAGTCAGGGTAGCCCAACTCCTTTCCCTCCTTCACGCCCTGGCCGAAAAGAATACGAATGGACTGTAATGTTTGATATATACAGAAATTAGGTATTCAGAATTCACTACTGCTGTTAAACAAAGAACATTAATTTATTTTTTGGTAGATATTTTGTGCATTTTGAAGGAGGAAGTTATTTATTCAACACCTTCCATCTTAATAGATGACTCCATAATACCCAGAATTGGAAATCAGAATGGGAATGACAACTAAGATGTGTATGTTACAATGTGAGAATTCATATTAATGGAAAGTTTGCTAAAACTTGTAGGAAATTTGGTCAAGTTTCATCATCTTTCATCTAGTTCTAACTTTTTTTTCCTATCTTTTTCCATTTATGCCCCGCCTTTAACTGTAAGATCATATCAGCGGCCTTTGCTTTGGAACATATTGCTATGTAAGCAATGGCGTTAACTCATGTACTGTTGTCATTGTATTTCATGGATTTTATATGTTAGGTCAAACACACATTCTGACTGTCATTCATACTTCCAGACTCTGGGAAGGGTAGGAAATGACCTTGGTTAGAGAAAAATTCCTATCTCCATTTGAAAATCAAATCCAGGACCCCTCACACAGCAGGCAGGTGCACTACCAACAGCTATGGTGCCAGCCATGTGGCCTATTGTATTCATAGCAGAAATTATTTAAACAGGCCACGACCTGTAACATCTGCTAGAGTTACTGAAGTCAATAACTTGAAAGAAACAAAATCAGGACAAATGTGCTATTACAAATTTCAAAGTTTGACTAAGCTGCATTATGTTGGCTGAATTGTAAAGAGGTGAAAATACATCACTGGCCAGCTATAAACAAATCTATGGAAAATGCACTTTCCATGGTATTAGTCATAGTCATCAGTAGATGTTCCCTTCCTGTGTGTTGTGAACCAAACTTGTTCATATTTTATTATTTTCCATTCTACCTGTTCCTGGTTTATTACAGATCATCCTTTATTTGGTAGACTGATGTGAAGTTCTCATTGACAGAGGATACCTGGGTAGGTTTATCTTAGAAAAGGTGTGAACCAGACATGAGAAAAATCTAACTGTTGCACTTATGTGACTTTCTCTACTCTTGTACAGACTACTCCTACAAATGCTTATTCCCTTAATTTCGAGTTAAGTGAGATAAACATTTGCAGAAATTATCTTATTACTGATTTTGTTGTAGGTGCTAGGAGAACATGGGAATACATTAGGCTTTAAGCAGTAGTCAGATCTTTAGAAGCTGGTCACTTTATGATGGGTTTGAAACTCTGTTCTCTTTACATGGCCAAGAGCCAAAGAAATGAATGACTTCCCATTTGAGAACAGTATAAGTATTGGAAAATTCAGACAAATAACAAGGAATATCTCTGAAATGGTTCATTCAACAAGAATAACAACAAAAAAGTATTTTACAAATTGTTTTAACGAGATTCACATTTTTGTGTAGTAAGATTTTGTCTCTCTCTTACAGTTACCAGTTATTGCTAAAGCCATCCAGAATGAAGAGGACTCCCTTGAAATTCCTAGAAAATTCAAGATATTTTCATTTGTCATGAATATTAACAAATGGTATTTTTGTCAAAATCGTTGCAATTTTTGAGAAAATAAAAAGTTTCAAAAAATGTTCCATGTGAATGGTAGTCTGGAATGCAGGGATTTTCTTGAAAATCTGTATCGCATTCTTGGAAGTTTTCTGGCCTCGTGCACACCCTTTTTCTAAAAATGTCACTATCATTGCTGATGTTGCTGATGATGATGCTGATCATCATCATCATCATCGTCATCACTACTGTTCAGTGACTGATAGTTGCATTGTGCAGTCGAAGGGTTGGCTGGCGGCCTGTCTGATGGTTCCCAAGGGGATGTTGCTATGAAGAAGAAATCAAGAAATGGACAGATTGTAGCAGGCTGTAAATTCTATATAGTGAGATCTGATTCATTTATGTATGTGCTGCATTATTATTGTTACGATGGTGATTGATTGCTTTGTTTGACTGTTGTGTATTTAGTGAAAGTAAATCAAAATTATACAACCTGTGCTAATTGGTTTCTTGCTGGCAATAATCAAACATTTGATACAGTCCATTTTAGGTACTTATCCTATGCCATGACGGTAACAATTACTGTGACTATTATTATTCTGGGAGTCTCAAAACATGCATTTCCATTAAATTCATAGAACTTTATAAATCCTAGTACTGCTACTATAATTCTGAAAGCTGCTACATGAAATCTCAATATCATATTTTTGGGTAGAGTGCAATACTTACCCTGCTTACTATGCATAGTAGAGAAAGTAGGAAAATCAGTGCTTTGGCTGGGATTCAAACCACGAGTATTTGCCTTGGCATGCCAATGCTCTTTCACTGGTGATGGAACAGCAGGGAGCCTAGCGAAAGGGTTTAGGCAAGGAAGCTGAAGGTCCAGAGATTGGATTTCTGCCACAGCATTGAATTTTCCAAGTTTGAATCATCTTTCCATCTTTCATGTAAATAACATTTTCAACAAGTTTAATATATGAAAATATTTGCTGTGGTTTTATCCAAAGATGAAAGTGCAAATATGTGTTTGGAGGTTGAAGATGTTCGGATTCATTTGTGCCATCAAATGCATTCCATTAATTTTAAAACACACAGCAGTCATTGTAACAAAAATATGGCACATGCAAGTGTATGCATCTGGACAATTTTCAGAAGTTGCTTCGTGATAGGGAAAGTAAACAATGTAGTCAGAATAATCAATGATTGTCAGTATTTATTACTTTTAAAAGCAGAGTGCAGTTAGTTTTATTGTTTATCAGTGAGAAAGAGCAGACTAAAGCTTAAAGCAGGTTGACCCATTTTTTTAAATGGAAAGTTTGAATTTTGTATTTATTTTAATTTATGATTGCAATGTGCTAATTTTCTTTGTTTCAGCCTAACCACCTTATTGGTTTAAAGCAACGCTTCTTGAAGCTTGCATTTTTGACAGTAAATGATTTACTTAAAGTACGTAAAGATGTTTTGGCAGCTGCAAAGAAAAATAAAGAGCGCAGCAAGCAAAACACAGCTTATACAGAAATGCTTAAAGAAGCTTTAGCGGCCAAAGCAGACACTGGAACTACAAAGAAGATTTCTGATCAGATGGAAAATATTATAGATATAAGGTAACAATTTTAATGCATAAAATTTGAAAATAAAGTTATTTATAATTTAAAATAAGGATTAATGACTTCATTGTCAGAAGTCCAGCATTAGCTAACAACATCATTTAAAATAATCTAAGTATGTTCAATTAAATTTGCCAAGCTTTAGGAACATTCAGTCAGTGTCACTTAGCTAATATTCACAAGCTAGTCATTGCTAAGAGAAAATTTATCAAAATACCAGAAATAGAAAAGGCAGCAACCTTATTTTGCATGTGTCTCTATAACCATAGTGTGTTGTGATAAATTATCTTTTTTCTCATTATGTATTAGGTGTAGTAAAGTATACAAGTAATGAGTACATCCTGGAAGAAAAATGCCGCACATTTTTAACTGATATGAAAATAAAGAGCAAAATGTTGTATGAACCACAATTCTGGGATTAGATATTGAAATCCACGGATGCAAAATATAGATTATTTTATATATTCTTGGTGTACTCAAATCTTCTCTCATTGGAAGGGTATGAAGATGACAGACTAGAATATGGAAATAAAGTAATAGTTTTAGAATTTTGTGAGTTAGATGAAAATATTATCACCAGATGTGATGATCTTGAGAAGATCAAAGGGAAGGAAATTTTGTGAGATAATTCAGAAATTTTGCATGAAATTGGTATAGAATTTTGACAGTATATACATAGCCCCAAAACATAGTCATGGTTCATGAAGAAAAAATGTCTATTGTATGTATAGTATTACCTCTCTTTTACACTTTTCAGGGGACTAGAGGAAAAGTGGTGTAAAATAGGGGAAAGTGTAAATTGTTGGAAATGTGCAACAACTCCACAATTTTGTGATATGTAATGGTTATAACAATTTTAGTTTCTAATTTGTTCTGAATTTAGATTTAGATGGATCACTTTATTTAACTGTTATGCAGTTCAATCAAGAACACCTGGCCCTTCTTGAAGTAGTCCAAAATTGATATTTGTTTTGATTGTTTTGATCTAATGTCCTGTATTTGGTTTTCAAGTTCATAAAGTTTTTCAAAGTTTTTTCACCCCCTTCTACCAATGAAAGATACTTTTTCAGCACTTCCAAAGCTACACTCACCTCAGCACTTGTTGGCGCCACACTATCATTTTCATCATCATTGCTGTCTGAGTCCACTGCAGTATACTGATTAACAAAATCTTCCAAGGACTTCTCCTCTGTGTTACCAGTGCATCAACTGCCATGAAGTCCTCAACACTGCAGTCTGGCTGCAAAGCATCCCATGTGGTCAAAAGGGAGTTGATATCTTCTTCCTGTTCTTCAGGCTGCACATTTTCTGTTTTGAAGAACCCTCCTTTGCGAAAGTGCGGAGGGTGTGTGTGTAGTGGAGGGCATCAAGCAGAAATTCTGACGGCAGAAAGGTCTTTACCAGCATCCATTGCTTTCAGTATGCGCTGCACCACACTCTTTCTGTAGGCTGATTTGGAGGAATGAATAATTCCTAGATCTAGGGATTACAGTTTACTGGTGCAGCTTGCTGGCAGGAACTCCAACTGCACATTTCTTAAATGCACATCACCAAGATGAGCAGGACAGCGGTCAATGAAGAGTAGAATCTTCCTGTTCTGTGCACCCATTCTGGCACTGAGCGCAGAAAGCTGCTTCCGGATGTATCGGAGGTCATCCATGCCTTCTTATTGGCATCATATGACGTGGGCAGGGAACAGACATTTTTGAAGCATCGAGGTTTTCTTGATTTACTAATTACAAGTGGTTGAAGCCTTTCAGAGCCATATGCATTGGTTCCCAACATAACAGTAAGCCTCAATTTGCTGTGCTTACCGCCATGACATTTGTCTCCTTTAAACGCCAATGTGTTGTTGGGCAGAACGTTAAAAAACAGCCCAGTTTCATCTATGTTGAATACGTCCTCAGGATCATAATTTATTTACAGTTCTGGAAGCTTTCCATTGATCTACTGCTCAACACTATTGTCACATATGTAAGCAGACTCGCCACACACAGTAACGTTTGTAACATTTCCTGAAGCGGTCCTACCACCCATTTGATGCAGTAAAATCGTCTATTCTCAGCATAGTTGCCACATGAAGCACCTTCTCCCATAACAGCACTCCACTGATTGGAATATTCTCTGCTGTCGTTGTTTCGAACCAGCTTCTCACTATTTCCTCGAGTTTGTCGTAGTTTGAGTAACGAATGTACTTCCTCTTCTTTGCATGGGCAAAGAAGCACTTGCTGATGTAAAATGTCTGTTTCTTATTATAGTGTTCAACGTCGAGACAGTTATATTCAACCCCCATGCTAGTCCAACACATGTTCCATGAAAGGAGTCAGCTTTTTCCAGAATTTTAAATTTTTCTTCAATGGAAAAAGACTTCCTCTCCCTTTTCTTCTCCATTTGTGACTGTCATAGAACGGAACTTGGAATTGAATTGCAACTGGTAACACAAGATAGTGCAAATATCGGCATCTCCAGCATTACCACACCCACAGATATCAAGTAACTATGGCCGACGGTTGAGACTAAGGTTCTTTGAATTTCATGACTTGTAAATGCCGGGATTCTAATACATTGTGAGTTTAGGAAGTTTGAAGGGACCTTGAAAAATTGTTTAAATGGCGGGTAAATGTAACAGTGGGGACGTAAAAGTGGGGTAATACTATATTAATGTTTATTATTTGTATATGATTGATATTTGTCGATATATTAACTGAGAAATGTTTTTTGTATTAATGTTGTTTATTGCCATCTTCAATCCACCTCTGAATGCCTAGTGTTTCTTGCTTGGAGGAGGCATTTCAATTCACTTTGCTCAGAGCTTATGTTAACTCAAACTGAGACAGTTTGACCATTTCTTGCTTCAAAGGCAGAGTGTAGCACTGTTGGTTATTTACTTTCATGTTATTGTTCTTCAGAATCATTAAATGTAAAATATTAAAAGAAAACAGGAATATGGTATGTTGAGCTGAAAAAACTGACCTTGAAAACCCCAAAACTCCTAAGAAGTTTAAAAATTGTGGTTATAAAATGGCTTTATTTAATGTTGCAGAATTACTCCTCACTTAACTTTTACTTTTTATTTCCTATATTTATAACTGGCATGGCCTCACATACATAAATTCACGTCAATACATTTATTAAACTTTTTGTGCAGAAACTTTTGAATTAGTGAGACAGAATATATGGTTAGACCCCGAAAGGAAATCATTTATGTAAATATTTATTGCAAATGTAATTTATTTTTCATGTTGGTAAGGATTAGTTGAGTAATGAAAACGTGTTGCTATTTTTTCATTGTTATGAAAAATAGAATTGTTTAAAAACGTCATAAATGTTAAGTTTTATGTTTAAATTTAATATGTATAAATATAAGAACCATATATATTTAATGTTAAAAGAGTAGGGAGGATAGATAAAGATCGCTTCCCTAACATTACAGGAACTATTTAGCGAGGAAAGTATAAAATGAGCGCATACGTGCATGAATATAAAAAGAGCATCATGTAAAGAGACGCCAATTTTTTGTCATTAGCGTCTCTGTGTTTGAAAGGTGAAGACGCATTTCTGTAACGCGCGTGGACGTGGGTCTGAAAGACTTTATAAAGTGAAAAGACTGTCAAGAAAATACAAATAGGTGCAACAAAAGTCAATTCAATTATAACAAGTGTAATAATTTACGAAAAAAGTGTTAATAAAGTGATATATAGTGAAGTTACATCGAGTGTTCATTCATTTCACCCAGTACCACGCCCGGAGAGAAAGAAAAGAGTCCCATAGCTCAACGCAAAGTAATAATCTTTTAAAAACACAGCACCACTAGCATTCAAAATGCTTTTAAAGTTTTACTTTGCCTCCTTGACAACATAACGTCACCCATGGAACAAAATATAAGGCATGCTTCCCACAAGGAAGCTCGACGTCAAAATCACACTGCTCCCCCCACCCAACCAGTGCCACCAGTATCTTCCTTTCAAGCAGCCCCTGGATGCAGTAGACTGCATTGCCAATCCTCCCATCCTCCGAGTGTGGGTCTTGGTCTTCGTCTTTGGACAGCGCCCTTCCATCTGGGTGTGTTTGACAAGTCATCCCGAACCATGAGGTTCCACGACTGCTGATCTCTCCTAGTGCACCTTTGCTCACAAGTTGCTCCATGTGGACCTAAATGTTACCCTGCAGACTCCAACATGTTTGCTGGGGCTTCAGAGCATTACTTTGTCCTGTCTGACTCACAAGATCCTCCTGCTGACGTCTATCGCCATCTTGTGACTCCTAAGGGTGTCCAAACCCAGGACCACCCCAGACACCCTCACGACAAACGCCCACAGACTTGTAATGCTCTGCCGCAAGGTCAACTCCAGCAAGACCTCCTCCTCCACAGGCAAGGTGTTGCCCAATGCCAACACTCTTGTAGAGCCGATTTGGTTTCCTCGATGGCAAGTCCTCCACCATGGAAGGTCGCACAATGGTCACAGCTGCACCCATGTCCAATATCTGGTACCACCTCCCACATACCCATCCGTCTGCGATGATGTCATCCATTATCCTGCAGAAGGCGTACAGCATCACTTGAGGGGTCAGCGATGACACCTTTGACTTGTCCCACTTCATGCCGGTACTTATTCAATTTCCATTAGCTTGTCGGCCAGGTGTGGAGGGCCCCTCACCGAATGTCCTGGCCAGCCACACTCCCAACATACGCCTCTGGGAGATCATCGATGTCCTGGACTGTTCCCCCACTCCAAACAAACAGAATTGTCCGGATCTTCCAGACGAGGAAAGTTGTTACCTTGGCCACCTCCATCCTCAGCATGGCCTTCACGTATCATGGATGATCTCATATTTGCCGAGTAGTATACGCTGAGTATCACCCTGTCGATGGAGTAGGTAACTTCCTGATGCACATATCTGATTGGGAGGTTCATCACAGCCCTATTCACTAGATCTTTATTATCCCAGGCGAACTCCTGCAGCCTTGACTAGAGCTGGCTGTGATTGGTTACACCAGCCTGCAAAATTAAACTTTTTTTCTGCAGCATGGGGTAAATCAACTCTCTAAGCCTAAGAGATGGAATCAGGACTGAAAAATTCAATGCCACAGCCGGGACTTGAACCATGGATCTTCTGCTTATTGAGCGGCTGCTTTAACCACTAAGCTGCCATGGTCAACCTGCCAAGTGGTTAAAGCAGCCGCTCGATAAGCGGAAGATCCGTGGTTCAAATCCCGGCTGTGGCATTGAATTTTTCAGTCCTGATTCCACCTTTTAATCATTGCCCACACACAGCTCGTGTGTTTAAAAACACTAGCAGTAACCTTGTTGGCATAAATAAATAATTATCTATAAGCCTAATTTTGGTATGTTGAATTCGAATCTTTCTATTTTTTTTTGTTGCTTGTACTGCTTTTTTGCCATGCAGAAAGAAAATGTATAATATTAGAGTTTGTTTCTAGCATTTAAGTGCAATTTAAAATGCGAGAAATCATTCCAACAAAGAAACAACCTCAATTTTACAGATGCAACTGCACTAGAAAATTTCAAACAGACCTTATGATGTTATTTTCTCCTGCACTTTGCAGAAAACGAACACTGGGTTGACTTGTGTTCGTGGTTGTGACGAATGCAGAAAACGTAATTTTAAGCTCATATTGCATTCGAGTGCTTTTAACTTTTTGAGCATCGTTTTAACAATGTGTTCATTTTGGTCATCTTTAACATTACCCAAAAACTTGTTTATAACTTCACAGAATGAGTCCCAAGCTTGAACCTCTGTATATTATATTTCTAAACTGAAAGTCCTTCATGAATTTGCGAATTTGTGGGCCCTTAAAAATGCCTTCTTTCACTTTTGATTTAGAAAACATTGGAAATTTCTGAATAACATATTGGAAACAAGAACCACATGCTTTATTATCCCTAATTTGATATGCAAAAGGGATAGCAAAACCTTCTGTGAGTCAATCAGCGGGCGATTTATTATATTCTTTGCCCCTGGCACTAAATGTTTTCTTTTTGGCCAATTAGTGTTTTCTAGTGTGTTTCTCTGGCTTTGGATTCCAGTCACACAAAAAGCACAGAAATTATGTGCACCGTGCTTGTTGGCCCAATAAAATACTGCACATTTTAACCTCTTGAGCGATGGCCATTTAAACGTCCGCGAGCCGAGAACTGCTAGCATTTAAATTGTTAAATGCTCTTCGTATATACACATCTGTATTTTGTGTAAATATTAAGTTATTTTAATGAAACAAAAACTGGTATAAAACTCGTTATTTGCAGTATAAATGTACGTCATCAGCAAAGTTGAGTCGTATTTACAAAACGTTGAAATGGCACAATTTTGTTTCACTGTGGTGAAAAGTCAACTTTGCTCTGTCGAACGCATCTAATATAAGTTCTTGGAAAGATTCAGTAAAGAAACACCCATTGTATGTGTGGCTAATGCGTCAGCATACTGTGTAATAAAGCGCTACTGCATGCGTGGGCTCTTGAGTCATCAGAATAGATCAACATTACAACTTTTGCTTACGCGAGTTTCGTAACTGAGTAGAGTCCGTGTCTTTCTTTGTTGAAATACATACGTATTCTTTCCTGCTTGTAGCTGAAGGGAGAAGTGGTATAAAAAGGTGTTTTTGCACCAACTGGATATAACCGTATACAATTGTTTGGGGATTTGGACAGCTCTCTAAACCCACACAGGACAATGACCGACCTTGACTACCGACTATAAATAACTCGCAGCCTAATTGAACAATACCACGTTGGGGGTTGAAAATCCAAAACCCCTGCACCCCTCAGACTTCAAGGAAAACATTATCCTAAAAGGATACCACCAACAGCAAAGAAGTCCCGTCCATTTCGAAAGTGTTTTGTGTGCCGCAAGAAGGGAATTTGCGAATGTGGAGATGTACGTACCCTTGTGTGTTTATCCCTGTTTTGAGGTAAATCACTGCAGAACGAACATATTAAGGTAAGCCAATAAAGTATATAGACCTTACTAAAATGTTTCATAAAGGGAAAATTATAATAAGTTGAGTTGGATAAGGGATACATAAGGGTTAAATGCTTAAACGCACAGGACGCCCATATCGCTCATCTGCCATTTTAAATGGACGTGATTTCACGTCGATATCCCTCAAGAGGTTAAGATCATAGCGCACAAATCAGTTGTATTCATTATATTTAAGTTTTTTCAGGACAGTATACAAATTTTAGTATGTTTCTTTAAGGGATGTACAGTGAGCAATGGGAAGGAAATATATTACTGTTGTGCAGTAGAACACCTTTTAGACTTCTCTTGCTTGAGTCAATAAACAGACACCAATCTTTTGCTTCGCAAACCATTCCAAGATGATAATTATTATTTATTTATGCCAACAAGCTTACTGCTGGTGTTTTTAAACACACAAGTTGTGTGTAGGCAATGTTTAAGAGGTTGAATCAGAAACTGAAAAATTCAATGCTATAGCCGGGATTTGAACCACGGATCTTCCACTTATCAAGTTAGAAATATCAGAACAATACACTACTTCTTTTACATCATATTTGTTGAATTGTTTTTCTCATAGTCTGTACCAATAGAAAGTTGTTCCATGTGCTAAAGATTATCTTCTTTCAGCCTTGACCCTAAAAGTTCACATACCAAATCATTTAATTTTGACAGACTCAGTGGATTTGGATTGTTAAGTCTGGGGACCAATTTATTTCATCTTCTACACTCGAAGTACTAGTACTACTTTCTGGCAATACGATAGGTGGTGATGGAACAGGAACATCAGGTCTATGAGGCACAGGCCTAATTGCTGATGACAAGTTTGGATATATAATGCCCACCTTGTTTTTCCTATTGAATCAGATATATTACACAGACAAAAGTAAGCCATTAATATGATTTTATTGTTCGCACCATACCATAGGAACACCAAAGGGTATTGATGAACGAACTCCATTGTACTATTGTCTTAGATTTTCTAAACAACTTATACACACATTATGAGGAGCAAACTTCTTGTCTTTATCTCCTAATTTCATTTTAAAATAGGCCAGATATAAACTCTTGGTAAATGCGGTAATGTTTCTTTTCTGTTGCTTTACCACATAGTAACCACAGACATAAAATAAATTGTTAGGATTATTCATACAGCCCCTCCTAAATGTACCGCTCGAGCTTGCCATTTTTTTCACATGTAACACAACATGGCTTCAAAAGAGACCAGCTGAGAAGTTTAAACCTGGACTGCGAATTCCAAGAGAGGATCCTATTTATGTATTACGCAATAGATGTTTATGAGATAGGTTTACCATTACTTGCAAACAGAGATAAACGTTGGTACAATATGATGGCATATGATTTAGCATGTTTTAATCAACCACACTGGTGCAGTTTTTAAATTGATTATTAACATATAGCAGCAGGAATAATGTTCTTGCTGAAAGATGAAATACTGTGATAGCAGACGCGATTCCTATCTACAGGGTCGTGGTTACAGAATGGAATGCATAAATCAATGTTCCTTTATCACAACATATTTATTCATTAACACTTCGTTATTTTACACTCTCAGCACCATATTAAATAATCAAAGACCTTCACAATTAAATGATTTGGTAGAATCTACACTGGATAAAAGTTTGGTGAAAGTTCCATGTTCACACACTACCAAAAAACACGTCTTATCATCTTGAGCATACAGACGCTACTGAATGATCCCTTGGCGTCGCTTTGGTACGACACACCGCCATTTTTCTTTTCATCCGCGGTATTCATCCGCGCAAATAGTTTTTATTGTTAAAACACAAACAAACTATCTAGTAACAAGAAAACATTGGCTATCCTGAATATTAAAAATAAGTTCCTGATACACCCAAACAAGAACTAGAAATTTATACACTTTTAACAAACATTTATATGAACGATTTTCTATTGGGGTCTAATATTCTGTCTCAACACTATAAGTCGTATATTCAGTGATGTTAATACTAGCGTACCAAACTTTCGATTTTGTGTTGAATCAAAATTGTTCAAAATCTGTACGTGTGAAACAATATATATAATTCACCCCCAAATTATATTAAATACATTGTGAATTTGACTTATTTCATATTTGTAATTAACTTTGTGTTGCATCATTCTTCAATTATTGAGAATATTGCCTGTTTTCGATGTTATAATTGTTAACTACTATATTTCGATTATGTGTAGAAAATTAAGGGTTATTTTAAATATTTAATGCCAAAAACGTTAAAAGGTTAAATTAAAATCACTTTCTTAGCATTTTCAGGATTATAAAAATATGCGGAAAATGACCTCATAGTATGATGCTATTAATTGTGCACATATGCAAATGGATACATGCGCATAACTCAGAAATGTGCGGCAAGATCGCCCCTCTTTGCCATTAGCGTCAGTACAGTATGGACGCATTTTTATATGTGTGCATCATAAAATAGTGAAAGTAAAGTGATTAAGTGATTAAAGATCGTTAATTACAGGGAAATAAGAGTAATATTGATTAACTTTAACACGTTAGTCAACACAAAGTGTACAATTAAATGAAAGAACATAAGATTGAGGAAGTGTTAAGTGATGGAAAACACGTTTAGTGAAATATCGCTAAATTTTTAGACATTAGTTCTCAGCAATGCTAAGAAAGTCTAATTCACTGAAATAAACAACTAACTATTGTGATGTGATTTAAATACTGTGAATGAAAAGGTGCAAATAAAATAATTCACAGAAATTTAACCCTGAGTCCACAATTCATTTCACCCTGTACTATGACCCGAGATAAAAAAGATTTAAGAGCTCAAAGACTCAACAACGCACCCACCATATATAAAACTGCACCACATGATATGCAAAAGCTGTTATTTTCGGAATGACAGCATCCAAATTGACCATTATGATATAAAATATTCCATTTCGCAAAATCTTCGCAGGCTGATGTTATCAGCCATGCAGCTTCCTCTTCTGTGAATTGTCTGCGGGATACTTCAATGGTTGATGTGCCATCGTTCTTGGGTAGCCCGGTGTGTGGAGATGTGTCGCATCTTGTGGTCTCGACCTTCCAGTTCTTTTAATTTTTGTCGGGTATTTGTTCCACCTTGACGTTCAGTTGCATGATGCTGGCGTGGATCTGTCTGCAGATAATAATAATAATCTTTATTAGCTTATAGACTTTGTTACAAGTTTCATGCCTCGTCAGAGATAAACAAACAAGATTTACAATCTATATACAAGCAGTTTTATACAATCTAGTATTTCAGTTACAAATTATTTACAGTTCATCTATTCTATACAAGCATTTTTTAATTAAGTATGTTTTAAGCCCTTTTTGAAATACATTACCACTTAACACTTTTAATTCATTTGGTAGTTTATTGTACAAGATTTTACCCATTATTAAGGGATCCTTCTCTGTGGCTTTTTTATTTACATTTCCTCTGTAATAATTGTGTTGTATTCTAGTACCATACTTATGACTGTCTTTTATTTGTAGAGGATTCTTATTTACTACAAACATTATTACCTTATAAACATACAGTGACACTACAGTTTGTATTCTGGCTTTTACAAAACTATCTTTACACGATTCTCTATTCTGTAGATTGAATATACATCTTATACATCTCTTCTGCAATTTCAATACTCTATTTACATTTGTGATACTTGAGTTACCCCAGACCTCGATTCCATATTGCAGATGTGGATGAATTAGACCATAATAAACTGATTTTAAGTAGTCTGGATTCAGATATTTTGATAGATTTCTTAGTATATATAAATAGGAACTAATTTTATTGCAGATATAATCTATATGCATTTTGAATGTCATATTTTCGTCCAAGATTATTCCCAAAAATTTGGTGCTTTCTATTTGTTGAATGTTTTCATTGCAGATATATTTGAATATTCAGTTTTTAGTGCACATAAATCCTATACAGAAACATGACATGTAATATAAAGGTACGACTTTATGTATATTTTTTCTAGTATATGATAAAAGGGAAGTGTTTGTATCAATGGCATAGGGTGAGTTTGGGAAATGGGTATTCTCTCTGGTCTCCACCGGTGCCACTGCCACTGCAGTAATACAATAGCATGCAAGTAAAAAAAACTGACCTCAGTCACTTAAGCATGAACTCCATCCTGTTTTGATAACAGCATCAGTGAAGTTAAATGTTGGATTATTTTTTAGCTCCTCCAGTAGCTTTTGGTCAATAAGTCCACTCTTTCTTTCTTGTCCTTGGGTTGATCTGGCGTACGATTTGATTTTCTTTGAGGCAGAGAGTAAGCATTTCACTGTTGCCAGAATGGTGGGTGCAGCAAGTCTTTATTCACTACGTAACCTCACAGAATCAAAATGTCTTAGTTAACAATGTTGACTTAGAAATGTTGCTTTCATCTGCAGCAATGAATATATTTGAGTCTAGAAGAGTTACAAATTCTAGATTTTATAAACACTAAATCTGTCTTCAAGCTGAATATTTGTGTGTATAAAATCATTAAACAGCACCTTAAATTCTATTTAGGAGTCTTAAGTTTCTGGATTTTGATGTTTCATCAGTCTTCTGCGTTTCATTTCAAATTCTCTCAAAATATATTTAGACGCATCTCTATGAACAGCTTCTTGACATCTTCAATTCTTTGATAACAAATCACATTCCACTGTAAAATAATGTGCATTATAATATCTCAAAATAAAAATGTTGCTTTCACCCACAATTCATACCATCCATGGCAACAATAGTGGCTTCCTTAAGAATTCTTATTGCAAATGAGCATAGCATCTCCTGTGCTAGGGACAACCTTCACTGCTTACTTCACTAGTTCTACACATGCACAAATACACCTCTCGCTTGCCGTCATATCCCTGCTGCACTGTCTAAGGAAGCTCTTTCGTCATGAGATGGACTAGAGTTTAATGGCCAGATTTCATGTACATAATTGCTGCAATTGCAGCTTTTTAAAATAACATTTTATAGAATTATTTATGATTCTCAATGCCATGTAATATAGTGTTATCTCTATAGCTTTCAGCTAAACCATCTGGGCCATCTCCAGTTGCCTAGACCCCCTGAATATGAGTCATTTCACGTCAAGTCACACAACAAATTTACCTCTACCCCTCCGATTTTTATTAAATTTATTTTACACGTTCTACTCGGCATTCCATAACACCCATATTTTTTTGTTGCTCCAGAGGAAAACATTTCGACTGATATTAAATACCAAATTTCTCGAAAAGTGATGTGCTCCACATAATTTGATTGACTATATCTTCGGTTCTAATTGTCCAAATTACATGATCTTTATTGCAAATTTAAGATAAAGAAACACTCCTTATCTTCATTGGTTAAAATACTCTTTACCATGTTTTCTTATTAAAATTATCAATTATTTTCTTCAAAATGGTTTTCAGAACTCAATTCAGCAATTAATTTTTTATACAGATATATCCTCGGATGAACTGTTAATCATTTCAGCAATCCAGAAATTTTCAGAATGGAATTCCTCTTAACAGCATGGCAAAAAATTAATCTTTACAGCTGTGTGCCAATCACCCACACTTAGTATTAGGAAACATCCTGAGGCACTGAGGAGAAAAATTACCAAGACGCATTTAATGCGATAGTTATGAAAATTGTACTCTTAATATTCTCCGTTTTACTATTTATATTAATTTGTTAAATTCTTGAAGTCATATTGGCAGAATCTCCATACAAACATTCATCAACCCTGAACAAATAATTAGTGAGCAAAGCGTACCAGGGAGTAATTCTCAATTTCCCTGAATCAAATTCCAGTGAGTGTACAAAATGGTGATACAGACCCGTCTGATATGGTTTCTCCAGAAGTTGAAGAAGCTCAAATATCTACTTTAAATAGAAGTTTGGTGTCATTAGGCAAATCTCCAATTAAGAAAAGGAAAACGGCAAAAACATTACCCATGGTAATTATTATTTATTTACCAGGAGAAATACGAACTGACTTGAGAATTTAATGCCATTCTGGCAGTTTGTCACAATAGCTCAGTGGTTAGAGCGTCCGCCCGGCAAGCGGAAGGTCTGTGGTTCAAATCCCAGTTGTGGCATTGAATTTTTAAGTTTCAGTTCTACCTCTTAAACATTACCCATGTTAGAAATTACAAAAAATAAAAAGTAATCTTAGAGTGAAAGTATTTCATAATATGGAAAGCCACTCTACTTCAGAGGAAAAGGAAAGGAAAATTCATGGCTGCTCAGATAAAGTAAAGAAATTGACTCATTTCCTGCTACCCAGGATAGAAATCTAAAAATCCATATCTTAACCATTTTCAAAAATTGGTCCTTTAGTGAAATTCAATAGCATTTTCAAGCGTCCACACGGATGATAAGAGTTGTTAAACAATTAGCCATGGAAAAGGGAAGATTGGCAATGTCGCAAACGCAATCAGGGATGAGTTTAGACATTTCTGTAACAGAAAAGGTAAGAGAATTTTACAATTGTGACGACAGTAGAATTTTTCTGGGGAGGAAGAACCATCCATAAACAGAAACGATTAATGTTGAGTAATGTTGTTAGCTAATGCTGGATTTCTGACAATGAAGTCATTAATCCTCTTGCTCTCCAATATTTTTCACTGATGGATGGGGCAGTAGAAGTGGCCAAGCATATTTGAAGGTGGCCTCGGTCCATTTCCTCTTGTAGATCACATAGAGGACAGAGTGGTGAAGAATATATCCCAATTCTGTTTAAATGTTTTGCCAGACAATCATGTCCTGTAATCAACCTGAAGGTTGCAACTGCTGTTTTACGAGGACACTCAGGAATTACTGTTTGAATGTTTGGTAGTTCCTATCGTTTATTCTTTGATTTTTCATAGGAATATTGTTCAATAATTTTTTTGTACTCAGAGTTGACTAATCTTTTAGCTGCATAAAATGGTTGATTAACTATAGATTTCTGTACACTACTGGTACCCTTTTTTGCAAGAAAATCAGCTTTCTCATTACCACTCAGTCCACAGTGAGCTGGTATCCATTGGAAGACTAGGTGTTTTTGAAGTGCGGTTAGATGGGTAAGGATTTTCAATTGTTTGGTTTTTTGGTGACAACTTGGAAGTAATTGCTATAATTGCTGCCCTGGAATCTGAGAGAATAACTGCTTGCTGAAAATGTGAAATTCCGTACAAAAGATTTTGTAGGGCCATTCGAATTGCTTCAATTTCTCCATCAAAGTTTGTAGTTCCATAACTTAAAAATTTGTAATAGGAAAAGAGGTGACAAGTGACTCCAGCCCCTGCTCCATCTCGGTTTGATATCAATGATCCATCAGTATAAATATGGAGCCATTCGTGTTCTGGAAATCTAGTATGGATTGTCTTTAATGCCAATAATTTGAGAACACTAGTTGGAGTATCACTTTAACTTCTTCTGTCAGGTGTAAATAAAATGTGATGTCTAATGTTTGTGTCAGATTGACTTTAGATATGAAGCTTTCCTTTGAATTAGGAAGGTATATATTGTTCTTGATGTCTTGAATTTTGGAAAGAAATCTCTCCTGAGTCTTTACTGTATGTGTAAAATTCCTCTTGTTCCATGTATTGAATGGGAGTCTGATCAACTTTTCGTGTTGAGTAAGAGCTGCTTTTTCTATTTCATATTCACTGGGGTATTGGTTGGTTAGTATTTCCATAGCTGGTATTGGTGTGGTTTTGATAGCACCTGTAATTAGTCTCAGACTTTGGTTTTGAAAGATTTGAATCTGCTGTTATAAGAACTTCACTGCAGTAAGTAAATAACGACTTTATACATTGTATGTTGTGTTAAGAGTTGTTCTGGAACATCCCCACTTCATTTCTGTTAGGTGTTTTAACAGTGAAAGGCGCCTTTCTGCTCTTTGTATTACATTTTCTATTTGTTTGGTCCATGTAAGTTTAGTATCAAATGTAACTCCTAAATACTTTGCTTCCTTTGTGGTAATTGTTGACCCTCAAAATTTAGTTTTATTTTTAGTGGTTTTTTTTTCTTAGTGAAAAAATTTGGTAGTTTGATTTTGTTGTATTAACAGTCATTAAATTTTCTTTGGTCCACTTTTGTTGGTTGGTTAAGGATTGTTGCATGGTTTTTTCTAGTTCTGTACTTTTGCTTTTTGGTTTTGAAGTCCACATTACTAAGTCATCAGCAAATAGTGCACACATCACACCTGGTTCTTGTATTTGTTGTGGCAGATTGTTAATAAATATATTAAATTGTGCTGAGCACTGCCCCTTGTGGTAAGCCACGGTGTACTTGTTTGTATTTAGATATATTTCTTCCATATCTGGTAGCAATAAAGCATTATGTTAGGAAATGACATAGCCACGAAAACATTGGACCTTGTATCCCTATTTTTTTACTTTCTTTAGTAGTTTTGTTCTGCATATAACCATATGCACTTTGGAAATCGATAAAAACTGATACATTATCTTCTTTCCTATTGAAGGAGTCTTTGATTTCTTGACTGAGAAGTAAGACTTGTTCATTTGTAGAGTGAAACTCTCTGAATCCAGCTTGACATGGGGATATTAAGTTTTGTGATTCTAGAAACCAATTTAGCCCGTTTGACACCATTCTTTCCATCACTTTTGCTGTTATGCTAGTAAGTGCTATTGGTCTATAATTTTTTATTTCTGATGCTGTTTTATCTTTCTTCAAGAGTGGGACAATTATTGCTTTTTGCCATTCAGCAGGTACAGTGGTTTTCCAGGATAGATTGTAGAGTTTTGGTAGTTGTTGTTTTGCTGTTTTACCAAGGTTTTTTATGAACTCTGGATGTATGTGTTCTGGTCCAGGAGACTTTTTGTTTTTTAGATTATTTATTACAATGTTCAGTTCTTGCATATTAAAATTTTGAAAAAAGATATTGCATTGAGTGCTAGGATCACATTTTCTTTCTTGTTTCAAATCTTTCTTAAATTCTTTGTTCCTTTTTATTATTTCTTGTTACTTTATGTGAATTAGCATAATATTTATTGAATGTTTCGGCTATGACTGCATCATTTACTAATGTTTTATTCTTGTGTATGATAGGTGTGCTGTTTTCTTTCCTGTCCTTGACATTTTTATGGACTTATGGGCTTTGTTACCATCTGTCCTATAATCCATTTTTTCTAAGAAATTATTAAAGTGATTCTTTTTAGCAGTATTAATTTCTTTTTTTAGTGAGGCACATTTCTTCCGCCATATTTGTGTATCCGATATATTTTTTGTTTGTTCAGCTGTATTTCTAGCTATATCCCTTTGCTTTTTCAGTTCTTCTAACTGGGGGTTCCAAAAGTGTTTGACATTTTTAATTCTTCCACAAGGAATATGTTTTTTTTTTTGTTTTTTTTGCGGTTTCTAGGATGACTACAGAAATTTTTGTTCAAATGATCTGGTCGGTCATGTAGCTGTGAGTTTATTTGTTCTTTAAATTTATGTTCCAGTTCAGTTTTATATTTGTTCCAATCTGCTTTTTTGAAGTTCCAATACAGATTCGTGTGACGTTGACTGTTATTTGTATTATCTAGTTTTATATCAGCAATTACTGTTCTGTGACCATAACTTGGGTCTTCTATAACTTGGTTTTTAATTTTTGAAACAATATCTGTTGTAGCTAACAAGGTCTGGGTTACTGCCTGCTCCAGAGTAATGTATGAAGGTTGTGGGATCTTCTTTACTATAAATCAGTTCAAAAGTTGTGGTATTCAAAAATTCTTCCACTATCTTCCCTGTAGAATCCACTTTTTCATAACCCCATCTTTTGGAATGGGCATTGAAATCCCCAATTACGATTGTTTTTTTTAATTGGAAGAGGAACTTACCACTTAAGTTATAAAGAACAACACCCTAATTTCAAAGTAATATAATATTAATAAACTCTCTGCAAATTTGGATTTAGTGTTCAGTATTTACAACGATTGTCTAGCACAAATAATCTGTAATCCTCTTTCTTTGGCTTGTTATGTGATGAAATGTGCTACATGTCCAGGAATTAATAAATTAATTATACTCCTTGAGGAAATATTTGATGCAGATGATGTTGAACACATTACTTATGAGTAGGCGTAGGCTTTCAGTGCTAAGCCATAGAAATTTATAAACATGCCAATAACTTCAATAGGAAAGAGGAAGCCCTTAAGCTCAAGAAAACTTGGTACCCCATCATCGATAACATTAAACAACACAGGCAGTCAAGCAACACAAACCAATCAGAATCCAGTAGCGCCCGAGATGCAGCTAGCCCCGCCCCACCAACTGCACTGCCTCAGCGAGCCCCGAGCCAATCAGAGAAGGCCCCTCCGTGTATAAATTCTGCATCTCAGACAGTCAACACCTCAGACGCAACTGTACCTTCACCAAGAAGACTTCGACCACGCCACCGATGATGTCCACCACAGTAGTGGACGAAACGTCTGGACCAAGTTACTCCAGCAGACCATGGCAAATCAGCCCGGAAGACTCTTTTAGAATTTTAGAACATTTCTTATGAATAATAGGTAACAGTAAACCGCACAAACTTGGAAATATTGCGTCGTCTGTTGAGACTTTGTGGACAAATTTTCTTCTAAATTGTTAGGCTTTTTGCCACATACGTTTATAGCTCAACAGCAGCCTTTTTACCTGAAACAATTGAAAGAGCAATTGGAATCAGGAGAATGCATTGTAAGCAGTAATTTTTCAAAAATTACGCTTTTGTGACTCAAAACTCTGTTCGAGGGGTTCATTGGTATAATAGACAGGCTGCAATCCACCCTTTTATTATATAATACAAAGATAACGGTATTGTGAAACACATTAATTATACAGTAATATCAGACTGCCTAAAACATGACACAATGGCTGTCCATCTATTCCAAACAAGCTTAATAAAACTTAAATAAAGGAAATAGCAGACTTTAAAAATTATTTACTTTTCCGATGGAGCCATTGCACAATATCAAAATGTAAAGAATTTTCCAAATTTGTGTTCTCCTAAAGAGGGATTAGGTATCAACGTTGAATGGCATCTTTTTGCGACGTCCCATGGAAAGGGCCTGTGCGATGACATTGAGGATGCCGTGAAGACATTACCAACAGTCATGTCAGGATCCAACACCTAACAAACTATTCAACTGATCTCTGAAAAATATTAAAAACATTGATTTCAGTTATTTTTTACTCAAGATCAACATAAATAGCACAATGACCACCTGAACTCTAGAAATGAGATAATAAAACCAATATGTGGCACATTAAAGTTGCATTCCGTTGTCCCACTACCAAAAACAGAGGTCTTAGTTAAACAGTATTCGTCTGAAAATAGAGGGAAACTGAAATTTACTAATGCATTGTGTTGTGCTGAGTTAAACATGACTATTTTCGAGTGTATGAAATCATCCTGTTTGTAATGGACATCCTGAATATTGTGTTGTTTGTTCGTCAAAGAAAGTAATAGTTATTGCGTTAATGTAAATTAAAGTGTTAACTATCCATCTTCTGCATGCCTCCTCAAGGGCATCTTCGACCCAAGTATACAGACCCATTCGCAGCAACTATGCAGTACACCTGCTCTGGTAAGTGAATTTATGATCGAACAAATACAAATTCCATCTTATAACTTGGTAGCAGTCTGTAGGAAACATGAAGGAATAAAATGGTATTTTCTTTATAATTTTAGAGTGCTGGGTTATGGTTGAGTTATAATTATTATGGATCCTTCATGAACCAGTATAGAATATTTAAATATAGCAAATTAAAAACTGTACTTTTATCTTTCATTTGACTCCAGAACGAAGAAATTTGGATTATTAGAACTGGAGATACGTTCGGTTGAATAAAGTGGTGCATCCTATTTTTCAAAAATTAAAATATTTAAAATCAGCCGAAATAAATATTTCTGGGGAAAACAAAAGAATACGGGTCTAATGGATTATCATGTAAAACATGCACAAAAAAGATAAAGGAAATCGGATCGCTCGAGATCAATTTTCGTCAAATGTTGTGCGATTTGACGTAGAATGACTCATATACACCCCTGCTTTATACCTATTTTAGAAGTCACAAATGCATTTGATAAGTGATCTTAACTGCATAAATAACTATGAAATTTTCTTTTGCTGAGTGCTCATGATTTAAATAAAGCTGCTGGTATTAAACCTGCCTCCCAAGGTGTGGTAACATTCTAAAAGTGCTTGTTATAGTTTGAACAATAGGTAACAGTGAAGAAGAGTCATGTCCAGAAAGCACACATATTTACACACGTGCCTACATCCATATATACATATCTACTTGTAAACTGCAACTTATTTGGTACTCATGGAACTATTCTCTGCCGTTAAGGTAGCCTTGCATTCCAGACAGGAGATTTTTTTTTTTTGTCTACGGTTTTACCTCTTCAGGAATCTTTTGGAATCTATTATGTGGCCTGGGATGGGAAGCTAATTCTTTGGTGTTAATGGCTCTGGTTTTCTCTTGTTTGATGCTTTATTTCCTTTTACGACATCCACATGAAAACTAGGAATCATGTTTGTGACTTAAAAGGATTTTTCAAATCATGATGGCCCCCAAAGGAGGACCACTCCCTCTACCACTGTGTAATGACTAGGGACATGCATAATTTGTGATTGCGATAACATGATTTTATTTGCAAATTTTAAGATCCCGATTATATTCATGAATTGTGATTAATTTTTTAACTGTCATTTTTACATTTTGACGCTTCCTGAGTACAATAATTTTAAATGACTTGGTAACTTTATCTGCATACAGTTTTCTCTTTATTTTGATAATAATGTATAGATACAGTATGGTGCGGGTGACGATCAACATTGATTATGGAAGAACTGTTCAGAGAAAATACAAGTGGTGTTTGTTGAAGTTCAATGTTGATAGTAGATACACTTGTTTTATTGTTCTCTGTTAGTGCATTGCCAAGTGCATCGGATTTAGTTTGTTGTTTGTATCTTCCGCTTGTTTCTTTCGTATGTTTACAGTGTGCATATAGAAAACGTCAAAGTTGTGGTACTTTTAGTGCTGTGTTCGTTTAACTAAGAAGTATTGCCATATTGCTATAAACAAAACATTAAATACACTATTTTTTTGTCTTAGTAAATCTTGTGGTGTAATGCTACAATACATAACCTTAAAGGTGACCGTAAATATGCCAAAAGTTGTTAATGCCAAAAGTCACACAAGTGAATTTAGAGTAGATGGACTTCATGCAAGTAACGATAAGATTGTAGTCTGTAAATATTGCAATGTGACAATATAATGGGAAAGAAAAGATATCTGTATAAAACACATGGAAACTGACAAACAAACAAACAAATGCTTCCAAGAAGACTGCCGCAGTATGACGGGCAGCAATAGCAACATAATTTCTGACTGCCAAAAACAAGAAAGATGCATCTCAAGAATTGGCCAGAGATATGACAGAAGCATTCTTAAAGGCAAATATACCTTTAGAAGGGGTGGATGATCCCAACATTGGAAAATGGATGGAAAAATACACAGAAGGTACAGTACATGTTTTATAATCAATTGTATCCTGGGGTAGCTATACTTCTCCCTTTGGAACGTTTTTGAATTTTCACGCCTCTGAGCATGAACTCAATAAGTTAATCTTTAACTATTGGTACTGCCAACATTTATGAAATTATCGTGCGGTATTTTAGCACGTGATTTGAACACAAATTTAAACTCAGCTTTTAGTTTAAAATGTGGTATAACATGAAGGAATTATTATTCTTCTGTAGTACAATGATGGGAAGGCTCGTGTTTAATTTTACTTAAATTTATGCAATAGTGAAATATCTGCAGCTTACTGGTGTTTCAATAGTGGAAGAAACCTTATTCAGAAAAACAGTGGTTTAGGGTTTTGAATGTGAAAATTGTAAGCCCAAAAACACTACAATGGGTAAATTATCCCCATATCCTGAAAAGTTATATTTAACTCCGTGTCCCTAAACTCTTAACCTATTTCATTCTTAATTCTCTTTCATTCTTTTCTACAGGGGTAGGAGATATATCACATGCCCGAACTCTTTGTGAAAAATATGTAGGGGACTTGGTAAATTCATGGCTACAAGATGTGAAAGGAAAATTGGAGGGGAAAGATATTGTTTTCTTTGATGAAACCACCGATAAAATGGGAAGATGTGTATTTGCTGTACTATTCAGGATTTTTAGATTTTTCAGATCTGAGCTTTTTGTAGTTGGTGTTCATTTTTTGAACAGTGCAAATGCGATACACTGCATTCACGCCAATCTTTTAAGTCCTAAAGTGTGTAATGTGACCTACGAAAATCTGAAGAATGTGGTGACAAAATTCAAAATACATGACCAAGTGGGCTGCAGCATGTTCAGTGTTGGGCACAAACTGAACATTATTGGCAATTTATGGGCAATTAATTTACAGGAACTAAATCATGCAGTTGCAAAAACAAAGAGTACGTTCCTGCACACTAGAAAAAGGAAGCATTTGTTTGCTCAGTTTTTGGCAGAAAATAAAGGAAAAGACTGTCCCTTGTATCCTTTGCCAGTGGTTACCCGATGAAATTTATGATTTGAAAGTGTTTTCTATCTTGCCAAATTTTTTCCCGTTATTGTTGCCTTTGCCAATACGGAAGAAATGAAGGCAACACAAAGTGCTGGTGTTGCATATTTTTGCTCTCTTAGCAAACGTGAAATAGACACAATCAAATGCGAGGCTGTGTATGTTAAAGAACATGAAATGAACATAGTGAATCTCCTCACCAAACTAGAAGGTTCAGGATATCCTCTGGCTCATATTTTGTATGGGGAGCTTCAGAGATTAAAGAAAAGCTTTGAAAATATAAGACAGATAATCTTTTTTGATGGCACGATGAAATTATTGAATAAAATTACTGCTACTATAGTGACCGGCAGCTAACTTGGCAGTTGCTCGTGCATAGCCAGAGACAGATAGTATTGTTGCATTGCCATATTGTCACATGTGGCGCAAGTTTCTTGCGCTACAGCTAACTGCCTTTCAACAATTAAAGGAAACTGGAGAATCTGTGTTACACCTGTAATTGTGCATACCCCAATGAAAGTATTGTAATGCCTTTATATAAAAAGTGTATTCATTATATTTCTCTCGTTTTAAACCTTATTTGCTTTTAATTTCTTACAGTAAATGTTTACTTTAGTTACACAGAAATGTGATAATCATATTATAAAATGCAATTATTAAAAGACAAGGGATTAAAAAGACAAGATTTAAGATTCATTCCTATAAAATAGCACATCATAGGTAGCAATAATTCATCTTGAAAATAGCATAAAGAGTTATGTAATGTGCTCTAGCTTATGATATTTAAAATAGTTGCATATTCGTCATCTATAAATTATGTAATACCTCCTTATGCAAATATGTTGTAAGTTTCTGTGTATTACTATGTCGGTGTTGTATTTCTTTAGACAACTCAGCATGGCCAATTTGCATATTTTATATACCTTAATTTTATATTCAATAACAAAACATTATTTGTAATGTAATTGGGCAATATTGCTAAATTACATTTAGGCCACTATCTAACAATTTACAAAACATCAGTATTGCTTTTAAGTCAGTTTTCGAAACTGTAATTTTAGTGGAAGAAGACTTAGAAGAAATGACAAATTACGTAATAATGTTACCCTTGGTTAATAGAAAATTTAAATAGCAGAGACCTCAAATTTCTTTCTCACTGTAGGAAATTCCCATGCTATAAAAATCTAAAACTTTGACGGCACGCTTAAGTCAAATTTGTCCATTCCAATTGCAGGTTTCTGCCGTTACCTATTTGTGGAATGAAATACGGGATCTGACAAATAATCTCCCCTCTTGAACAATTTGTTACACAGTCCTAAGGCCTACACTGCAAGCCTCAGCTGTGCATTCACCACATTTGGCAATGCTGAATAATGGCCCGCTAGCAGACGCTTATCTCTTAAAGAAGAAATGCACCTTGTGTATTATATCCCTGGCCTGCTTGTGTAAAACCGGCTGCTGCTTTTTTTTCTTCCATTACTTGCACTAAGTACTATGTGTTTAACTATCAATTTTACTACCACTACACTATCAAAAAAACACCTTGATATTTAAAAGGTGAACACAGGCTTCTCTGGACGAGAACCAACAACAGACTGAATGCCATTGGTGAACATGATTGATGTCATCAGTAAACGCCACTGCATATCCTGCCTCACCCACCAAGTTAGTTGCTGGTCACTGTAGGCCAACCAATGTTATATTAGCAATTACAAAAATGGCATCTCAAGCTTCAGTGAAGTTGAACTCTTTAATGACAGTAGATCTGTATTTGAGGGACTTGGCATTTTGGATCCAAGAATAACAGCTGTTACAGTTAAGAACCCTGACTTAAAAAACTTCAAAATATTCCTGAACTGCAGGGTGTGGGGACTCAGGATTTAGTTTTAGGTTTTGGTGAGCTAAAAGAAACCCTTTTTAAGCATATGTCACAGAGTACTATGGATGTAGTGGAAGCCCTTCGTATGGTGAATCTATCACATCCGGTGTTTGCAGAAAAGTGTAATATGGAGATGATGTTTGAACGTTGACTTTGAAAGGTTTCTTTCCTGCTATAACATTGTACTGACGACAAAAGAACAAACTTGAAAGAAGAAAATCTGTCTACAGTTCAAGTTGAATAACCTAGAGTGTTTAATATCTATGGACTTTGTTGGTATTTAGCACATTAACATTTATATCAATACTACACATTATTTTTGCCATTTTGATGCAATGCATCAACATGTAACTGGCATTTGTATTTGTTTATTAACAGGAATATATGTGAAATATATTAATAATGACTTGCCTTTGATTTCATTCTTTAATTCAACAGTCAGTAAAATTGCATTCAAAATAACACTGCTTTTGAAAGAAAGAAAAAAAAAACCGCTTTTGGGGAAAAATAACACCATTTTTGACCAAATTATAAACACACCTTTTGCATGTCCCTAGTAATGAGCATTAGCTAACACAAGGTAACACTCATAAACATGGTGAGAGGCAATGTAGCCATATTCTAATTTCTTTATACTTTTAAACCACAAACCATACCTCAAAGTAATGTCACCTTTGGCAGAGGAGTGGTGAAGGGTCATCATGTTTTGCAAAATATAGTAGTTGATTGAAATTTAATGCTTCTGAAAGGCATTCAAGGTAATTATGCAAAAATTGTGAAGTTTTTAAATGAGTGATTCACTTGGTTCGTTTTACAAAAGTTGTATGTGTTTGCTGATAATCAATAGTCATTGATTGTAATGCAATGCAATTAATTTGCAGAGAGTATGATGTTCCTTATCATGTGAGGGTTTCAATAGATCTGAAAATCTTTTGTGGGTCATGGTATACCGTGAAGAGTCATGGCAGTAATCCTCCAGCCATCACCAAAAGGCCAGATCTTATAGAGCGACCTGATCCTATTGTGCTGGCTTTTGATATAGAAACAACAAAACTTCCTCTAAAGTTTCCTGATGTCAATACAGATCAAATCATGATGATATCTTACATGATTGATGGTCAGGTAAGTGTTGAGTTTTGATTTCTAAGTTAACTTTAAAGATAAATGTTGAAGTTCATTGGTACTTAGCATAATTGCTCGGAAAATGTTCAAACAGTTTTTGGGGTGTACTGTAAGAGAACTAAGAAAATACAAAGAACTAAATTTTATTAGATAAGCTGGTGTTGCATAGGTGTATTTTATATTTTACATGTGTATTTTGGAGCCATTAAGGGTACACATGCCCATTCAATTAGAAATAGAAGAAATCTCAGGACATGAAATTTAGTGGAAAGTAATCTAAAATTAAAAAATCTGATGTGTTGCACTCACATGACTTTCTCTGCTCTTCTACTAACCATTCTTACAAACTCTTATATCTCTTATCTTCTTCATGTTAGTTGAGATAAGCATTTGTACAAATTATCTTATTGCTTATTTCCTTGTAGGTGAAAGGGGAATATTAGAATACAGTAGGCCATGAGCGATAGTCAAATCTTTTAAGTCTTTGAGATCCCATTCTCTTTGCACGCTTAACATATAAAAAAAGGAACAACGATGTTCCATTTCACGAAAGTTTCAAGTTTTCCGAATCTGACACAAACAACAAGGAATATCCAAAATGGTTCACTCTACAAAAAAAATGTATTTCGACATAAATTGTGTGTTTTAGTGAGATCTACATTTTTGTATATTAAGAATTTGTCTATCTCTTACAATTTACGAGTTATTCAAAAGCCATCCAGAGTAAAAAGGACTACATAGGCTATAGCCAGAAAATTCAAAATATACATTTCATTTGTCATACAAATATCTTAAACATATGACAATTTAATCAAAATTGTTTTCATTTCAAGAAAACCATTTCAAGACCATTTTCAAGAAAATCAAAGTCTTCGAAAAATTTTCCATGTAAAGGGTAGTTTAGGATGGGTTATTTTCTTCAAAATCTTTGTGTCGCATCCTTGAAAGACATTAAACTTAAATATCAACTTTTGTTTTTAACCGACTTCGTTTTTGAGTTATGTTGCCCCCCCCCCCCCCCACACACACACACACACACAGAGGCCTTTTTCTAAAAATGCCTTTTTTTTGGATTCAGGGGGTCTCAAAACATATATTTCCGGTCGACATCGAATTTGTGGGTGGAATACAATACTTCCTTCTACTTTCCAGTAGAGAAAGTAAAAAGAAGACATTTAGTGACATTTCAATTAGTTTGTTCCCAAATTTGATTACTATACTGCTTGCAGTACATCAATTATGCATCAATAAATGTTGTAACCAACTCATAAGCAGTCCGTTTATCTGAGCACACCACACACTTACATGAGTTTCCTAAGGTTTGTTGAGACTGACAAATTATCTCCTTATGCATGTAGGGATTGAAAGAATGAGTAGCTTGTGCAAGCTGTATAATAGCTTATAATTTTCACTGATTCCTAAGTATAACTGCACAATGATTTATCCATGTAGCTTAGCAACATAGGTTTACATATAAGGAGTTGAAATAAGCAAAGTTATAAATTAAAAAGGATGAAGCTGACTGAACGCTCATGGTTTCATTCACCACACTTTTATGCATTGTGAAACCATATAATTATTCAGTCAGCTCCATCCTTTTTCAGCTTAAATTGATTTCCCTGTATAAGTTCTTTATCACTTCAATCAAACTTATGTTCAAATTCGTAAGATAGTTTGGGTTTACATATAAATGGCTGAAAATATGGATAGAACTACTTTTTCAAAGTTCTAAGGCAGATTATAATTTTTTAAGACTCCTAAAGCATGAACTTCCAAAGATTAGTCCAAATGAGTTAACTATGTGAATTTTAGATAAAGAGTTTAATATGAGTAGCAGATAGTTCTTGAAGTTTTAAGATAGTATATGGTTTCTGCTGGGTCATAATTTGTGAACCTTCAATGTAATACTCATTGGGTCCTGCAGAACTCATCTTTAAGTAGGAGTTGAAAACATTTATAAGTTTTGTCCTGAATGCATCAAAAGTATTCCCAGATATGTACAATGAGTTCAGAGTAAAGTCTAGTGAAATAACGTGGCATACGGTCACCATTTTAAAGATTTTAAGCTCGTCTGTTATCCCCTAGGGCTGCAATGTCGCAAAAATTCAGTGTATATTCTCCCATACAAACGTCCAACAAAATTGGAAAATCCAAAACAAAATCCTCTATCACTTTGCCTTTATTGCCTATTCCTCTTGAAACAAATAATACTATTGCATTTGGTGACCAGACAATGCCCAGTCTGACTTACTATTTTATCAATCCTTCCGTCCATCTTACAATGCTTTCACTGTGCATTGTTTAGATTCAGTTAGCACACATATATATATATAGGTGTCACAGGGGAGTGTAACCATTTTTATTGGACTGTACTCCGAATTGATGGCACGTGGGCAGAGTGGGAGGTAGGTATTTCATTCTGTCAGGTATGCCATTACAGTAAACATGGAGCCATGGTCAATGCAGCATCATGATTTCATGTACTATGTATATGAATTTAAAAATAGAAGCACTATTGACAGTGAAGTATTCTTTATGTTTGAGGTTATTTTGAGTCACTCACCTTCACTACTAAATTACTTTTTTAAAGCGGAAACGTTTTCAGGACCATTCGATCCCATCATCATCAACGGCTGATGATGGGATCGAATGGTCCTGAAAACGTTTCCCCTTTAAAAAAGCAATTTAGTAGTGAAGGTGAGTGTAAATAAGTGACTCAAAATAACCTCAAACATACTATGTATATGATAGAAACGTGACTAAGAGGTTATTCTGCTCTGCTGCTATTTCAATGTTGGGTGGCATGGAGTAATCTCAACATGAAAAACCATTATAAGATGGGTTCAAAATTTTTGAATGACTTCTTGCGGGGACTCCCAGGACTTCTAACGCACTTACAAATAGGTCACACATGCACCACTCATGGACATCTTTTGCATGGTGACCCAGCCCCTGTCTGTCCACATGTGCGGTAGGAACTGTCACATGTCCTTGATTCAAGTCAATTCCAACTTTTACCACCAGAGGGCAGAAGAAGATTCAACAACGTTAGGAAAAGTCGACAATCAGAGCTTGCAGTTACCTACGAGGTGCATCCAGAAAGTAAGTCCCGATGACCGATAAAGAGAACAAAAACATCACTAAGTAAGAAATATTTATTGGAATAATTACATAGACTCACTGGCTACTTTTAAACATAGTCACCAGCATTGTTAAGGCATTTATCGCAACGGTGCACCACTAATTCTATGCCCAAGTCATAGGATTCTGCCGCCAATGTCCGTAGCCACAAAGTCACTTCATTCTGCACCTCAGCGTCACTGTGAAAATGTTTTCCTGCCAGAAAATGCTCCATGAGATGGAAGAGATGAAAGTCACTTGGAGTGAGGCCGGGACTGTAGGGTGGATGTTCGAAGACATCCCATCCAAACTTATTCAACACATTTCGTATGGCATTGGCTGTATGGGTCTTGCATTGTCATGCCCAAGCGTAATGCCTCTTGTCAACATTTCATGTCTCATGTTCTGGATTGCCCGCCTGAGTTTATGCAACGTCTGGCAATATCAATTAGCATTTATGGTCTCCCCTCGCGGTAAAAAGCCGCACAAGAGGACACCACGTCGGTCCCAGAAGACAGTGCACATGATTTTTTTGACAGAGATTGTCTGCTTGAATTTGGTCTTCGCAAGTGAACCACTATGCCTCTAATGCACTGATTGTTGTTTTGTCTCTGGTGTGGCATGCACCACCAATGTTTCATGCCCAGTGACAATATTGTTGAGAAACTGGTCACCTTCCGCTGTGCATCGCTGTAGGAATGTCCATGCTGCGGCCAGACATTTGGTCTTGTGTTCATCTGTCAGCTGTCTAAGCACCCATCTTGCACACACTTTGTGAAAACCAAGCCACCGGGAGACAATTTCATGCAAAAGTGAGCAAGACATCTGGGGAAAATGACAGAGTTCTGAAATTGTGAAGCGCCGGCTCTACACAATTGCTTGCCGCACACTTTCCAACAATTCTGGCGTCACCAGTGACGGTCGGCTGTTATGGTCTTCGTCGTGAATATTGGTTCTTCCTTCCGTGAATTGCCTGCCCTGTCGTCTTACCTTACTGTCACACATAATGTCCTGTCCATACACGTGACACAATTGACGATGGATCTCTGCTGGAGATTGCTTTTGAGCATGCAAAAATCGTATGACTACACAAACCTCGCATTTGGCGGGAGACAATATTGGAGCAGCAATTTTCTCCTAGCATAGAGCAGTAACTACTGCCATCACAAAACTGAAACTTTACTGCAATGTTACCATATACTTCCTCTCTTCTCCTGCGCACGCGCACTCCTATCCGACTGGTGGTGCCATCTCTAGACGCGATCGGGACTTACTTTCTGGATGCACCTCGTACATCTGCATTGCCTGAAGATAATAAAAAAAAGAAAATTAAAAAAAAAAAAGAAAAGACAAGACATCTACATTGCCTGAAGATGGAAGGTTGCCTTCCGAATAGCGCTGTGCAGCTACAATCAATTTGTTAAGTGATAAGAGGTAGAACTGGAACTTAAACTTAAACTTAAACTTTGCCCACACACGGCTTGTGTGTTTAAAAACACCAACAGTAAGTTTGTTGGCATAAATAAATAATAATTACCTTGTTAAGTGATGTTTATATATATGAAATCTGTCTTAAGAATTAAAATCCTCCTCGATTGTTCGTGATACGCTCACGAGTGCCAGTCCATTGTTCTTGGTTTCACACTCTGCTCAATTTTGGGCAATGACTCAGTGTCTGTAGCTAAGGCACTGCGGTTTGTCATTCAAATTGGGTTCAATAAATAAGTCTAACTTGTTTTTTTTAGTATTAGGAGCATTTTAGACTTTTAAGATATATGTTATAGTATTTTAATGCTCTCATATTTTACTTCTTGGTGTTTTAACTGTTTAATATTTTAATTTTATGCTTTAGCTTGTCACATTTTACCCTTATAACTTTGTGGGTGTTTTAGTTTTAAAGTTTGACTTTGGGCCCAAGTGACCTAGTTGTCATTGGGCCCTTAAACTCCACACACTTACACTCACTGAACCTAGGTAAGTCCAAAAACTGCACCAGATTCTCAATTTACTGTGAGAATGGCAGAGAATATCGAGAGAGTGAGAGCTGCAAATGCATATCTGCAGTCCTAAAGATTCAGCTGGGCACCAGTTATTAGCATTACACTTGGAATGAGCATCAGTAAGAAGGATTTTAAAAGATCTTAAATTTTATCCTTAAAAATGGTCTTCATGCAGCAATTACATGCTACAGATTATCCCCAGTCAGAAGACTTTGCCATTCCTCATGGTGAACCTCATGTAATCTTTGAGTGATGAGGCACATTTTCATCTAAATGGATTTGTCAACCAGCAAAACTCAGGAAACGGGAAAATCCAAGAGAACTGCATGAATGACCTCTTCATTCACATGTGTGACAGTGTGATATGTAGTATCCAGGTCCCTATTGTTATCTGCGCCCCCCTTATTTTTTTTGAAGAGAAGGGTGTAGCAGTAACGGTGAATTCCAGTCGATAGACATACACGATAAACATATTTTTATGCCAGCATTCCAGCTTTTGAACTTGGAACAAGACATGTGGTTCCAACAAGATGGGTAACCTGCACTACCAGAATTTCAATGAACAACCTAAGGAAGATTGTTTCCTGGTCATTTGATTTTGAGATTCAGAGATGTGCCTTGACCTCTTCAATTTCTTGACCTGAGTATGTAATACTACTTTCTGTGGGGCTTTTAGAGGAGTGAGTTTACATTAGGAGACCCTGTTCATTAGATGAACTGAAGAGAGCTGTTCATCAGGAGGTGCAGCAGATCTTCAGGAGACATTGGAGCACATGTGTGATATCTTCACTAATCGTCTTTTTAATTTTTTTCTGTAGTGTTTAATGCTCCTTTTACTACATGCAGCACTGCAGGCAATGACAGTGACGATATGAAATGAAGATGGAGCACTGGTGGAATGAGATGGCAGGGGAAACTGGGGAACCTGGAGGAACCCTGTCCCTGCGCCACTTTGTGCACCACAAATGCCAACAGGCATTGCCTGGGATTGAACCTGGGCCACTTTGGTGAAAGGTGAATAGTCTAACCACTCAGCCATGGTGCGGCCACTACTCATCTTGATTCCTGCATCAGGGCAAATGGACATCACCTTCAAGATGTGATTTTTGCTTAAAAGAAAGAGCATCAGTCACAAACGTGTTGAAACCAAAATAATAAAATTGGGTGAAAAATTAGCTTTGTATTGTTCATTTAAAAATGAATACAATCTCCTATATTACATTCTATTATTTCCACCCAAAATACTCATGTCTGATATTTTGCTATAACAAAATTACACCATATGCAAGTTGCACCATTTTCATTTTGTGTCCTCCTTGTACTACATTTTCATATTTTTCTGGAGAAATGTCTGATAATTTTAGTAACTTGTTGAACTGTTATCATTAGATTTTATTAATTTTGCAGTAAAGCATGCTTACATTCATGCCCACATTCTCGTTTCCGGAATTTGTGGAGGGTAAAGAATGGTTCTAAACTAAAGAGAACTTCCCTTCCTCCAACAAGAAACAGAATCTGTGAGCTGTAATTTGAAAACCCAGTATGCCAACTACTTAACAGCAGAAACAGTCAATTTATCTTTATTCTTGTATTTTTAATTTTTAAACTCTATTCTGTACAATAGCTCTTTATTGATTTGCTCCTGCCACGAAACCATCTATAAAAGGTGCCCGATATATTCCTATTGTTATAATGCAATGTTGTTGTTGTTAGCTAATGCTGGATTTCTGACAATGAAGTCATTAATCCTCTTGCTCTCCAATACAAAGAGAGCAATAGCAGTAATAGTAACCGCTTTTTAGAGAGCACCATATTTTTATGTTTTGGCGGTCACATCGCTCTCTCACAACCCCCAGAATGTCTGGAGGATCACACTTGTCGTTGGTTTACGGGTCTCACCGACCTGACCGGGAGAGTTATAAAAATAAATTTACCAACCATATCCTCTGATTACCAATCAGAGGACGTATTACATGCCATGACAGGTCAGCATGTTAGGGGTTAAGATTTTATAGAGGAATTAGAGAAATGGAGAGGTTGGAAAAATAAAGACTCCCTAGCCCTCAGGAACCCTAATAGCATTGGGGTCGGAAGAGAACAAGAGATGACCAAGGTAAGGTCAGATAGAAAAGTTACAGTGAGGAGCAAAACACCAGTAAGTGGAAGTAATGTTCTGCTCAGCTTGGGTACCTTGTGGTCGCTATTCACATATCCCCTAGACGGAGACCCCTGAGTTAATAATGCAATGTAAACATTTCTTGTTTGTTCCTCTTATGTCAGTGAATTCAATAACTAAACTAAACTAACTAAACCCCGGCGCGACAGCCCACAAGGGGCCAAGGCCTACCGCCCAGCCGTATCCTACCTCTGCCCACTACAGGCGTCATTGGTGAGGTGCAGTATTGGAGGGTGGGATGTGGTCAGCGCCCTGAGCCCTCCCGGCCGGTTATGCGGTCTTCTAGACCTGGAATTCAATAACTAGAAAGGATTTAATTTATACACCTTTCTTAGACCACTTGTATTACATATATGTCCATGCTGTCAGCCCCTTCTAAGCTTATGTAATATGAAAGTCAATCTTCATATATTCTCTAAAGCACTCTCTAACTTATTGTCATTCCCCTTTTTATTTACCTTGTACAAATAATTTACCGTTTTCTGTAGTTAAAGTGTGTTATACAACAAAAAGGTCTTTGTATCTTTTGTTATTAGTGACTACTCTCTTTTTTTTTTGTGGTAATTTCAGGGATATTTGATAACAAACCGTCGAGTCATACATGCAGATATTGAGGATTTTGAATACACACCAAAGCCGGAATTTGAGGGAATGTTTACCATATTCAATGAGCCAGATGAGAAAAGCCTTCTGGAACGTTTTTTTGAACACATACTTGAAGTTAGACCTCACATCTTTGTCACATATAATGGTGATTTCTTTGATTGGCCATTTGTAGAAGGCAGAGCTGCTGTTTATAACATGGATATGAAGGAACGTATTGGATTCTCTCGTAGCAGAGATGGTGTTTATGCTTGCAGACCTGCCATGCACATGGATTGTTTATGGTAAGACCTACATCCTGTCATTCACAAACATGTTTCTGCCAACATTGCTTTTCAGCAGATTTATTTTAGAGTGACCAGAGTCCAGAAACACTCTGATGTGTAACACTCAAGACTCTCTTCACCCATTGACAGTTATCAATTCTACAATTAATTCATATATTTAAAACATTATTTTAAGAGGTGATTAATTGATTTTGGTCAAAATGTTGCATTTGTGGTTTTTGCTGTCATATTAATATTTGAAATGTTCTGCCTATTTTGATTCATCAGTTTTGTGACTGATTTAAGGTATTTTTAATATATGAGGGTGAGTCAAATGAAAACTGGAAATATTTTTTTACAACTCCTTTATTACAGACAGAGTTGAATAACAAACTATTTTTCAGTATTGTTGGCCAGTGTCGGACTTCTGACAATGAAGTCATGAGTCCTTATTTTTCAATGTAGTCCCCTTGCTTTTCAATACATTTCCACCACCAAGCTGGGAGAACATGGATACCTCGGGGGAAAAAAATCTTTTGGTTGTGCACCTAGCCACATATGCACTGCCTGTTTTATCTCTGTGTCGGTTGCAAACTTGTTACCACCTAATGAGTCCTTTAGTGGGCCAAAGATGTGGAAGTCCGAGGGCATGAGGTCGGGGAGTAAGGAGGATGGGGGAGGCACTCCAAATGCAAATCCTTGATAGTCGCCAAGGTTGCACGAGTCGTATGAGGCCATGCGTTGTCATGTTGGATGAGAATGCCTGTTGAGAGGAGTCTGCGGTTCTTGGTGCATATGGCAGGTTTCAGGATGTCACACATTAATTCACTATAGGTGCACTGGTCACCATCTTGCCCTTTTCCATGTAGTGATCCACTATGGGACCCTTGCGGTCCCAGAACAAGGTCAGCATCAACCTTATTGCTGATGGCTGACTGCTGAAATTTTTTGGCTTTGGTGATAAACAGGTGCCATCATTCCATACTGGAACATTTGATCTCTGGTTGGTAGTGATGGACCCAGGACTGGTTTTCAGTCACAATCTGCTTCAAAAACATGTCGCCTTCAAGTTCGTAGTGGTGTAGCAACTCTTGGCAGGCATCAACTAGGCTCTCCTTCATTTCGGGAGTCAGCTGACGAGGTACCCTTCTGGCAGGCACCTTTCGATACATCAACTCATCATGGACAATATGGTGAGTAGAACCATGACTGACCTGTAATTGCAATGTCATTGATGGTAACCCATCTGTCCTGCAGAATCATCTCCCCTGCTGCTGCAATTGCCTCAGCCGTAACAACACAATGTGCCTGGCTTTGGCACATCTGCAAAACTTGTGCCACTGCTGAATTTCATACACCTGAGTCTGTGATAAACATGTAGCCCCATACTGTGCCAACATGCATCAATAGATTTCTATTGGTTTCGTGCCTTCACTGTGTAGGAAACGGATCACTCCACACTGCTGTTCTTTGGTGGACCCCAACAGAGGGGCCATCATACTGGGAACTCCTGTAGCGTGCTGCTGGTTCAAATGGGGTTGTGGGACCAATGTCAATTGATGGCAGAGTCCATGTGCATGCATAGCAGGTCTGATTGTAATAAGAGAAGTTTTAGATTTTCTATAGCAGTTTTCTGGTTTTCATTGACTCGCCCTCATATTTTCAAAGGTGTTGGTGTTCCAGGCCTTAGAAAATAACTATGAGAGAGTTCTATGCACCATTTCAGAAAATAATATAACATTGGGATTGTTGGCAGTAAAAAGATGGTATTTAGTTTGTTTCTCTTTTTTTTTTTTTTTTTGCTTGATGTAAACTGTGCATTGGTATATTAGTGGTTGGGCCCTAATGACCAAGTTGTCGACGGGCCCTTAAACCCAACACACTCACTCACTCACTCACTATTAGTGTTTATTACAGTTAACCCATTATCGCCCAACTTATTTTTCTTCAAAAATTGAAAAAAAGCATATGTAATGTATTAGTTCAGCATACAGTATGTCAACAATATATGTTGTTTGCCTTTTTATTCACTCAGTGTTCCAAAATCACCCGGTCTATAAATAGAATGCTGGGCATTAACGGTATCAAAACATGCTATGATGAACAAATACATCTCTCTCTCTTTTTTTTTTTTAATAAAAAGGAGTATGTTTAGAGTGATGTAAGAATTTTAATTCTTAAGGCAGATCATATATATATATATATATATAAACTCATTACTTAACAAGTGTTAAGTGATGAGTTTATATAATTATATGATCTGCCTTAAGAATTAAAATACATCTCTGTTAAGTTAATGTGTTTTATGATTAAACTTTATTTCTTAAAGCAATTATGGATCATTTAAACCCAAACCACATATTTACTGAAACATTTGGAGTGGTAAAAGCTTTTTTTTTATCAGCTGTGGCAAGGTTTAAAACATCTGTGGCAGTGATTATTCGAAATGTTTAGTTCTTCCGGGCTTGTAGGCCGTGGTCTAGAAGGCATGGTAGATACCAACGTTTCGCCTAGTACTGCGCTTGGCATCATCAGGGTAACACGATCCTCCCGTCTGCACTGGTCATAGTTTGAATGTGGAAGCAGAGAGGTAGTGGAAGAAATGACCGTTGACGTCCGTTACGTTTATTTATATGGGTGGGGGTGGGCGGGGCATTGTTGTGCTGTCTACGGTAGTGATTGGCTGGTTGTAGGTGGGGTTTTATTACAACTGTTGTGTGTGTCTGAAAGTATATATAGGCACTACCATGCGCAGTGTGGCCACCAGAATAAAAGAATATGAGCGTCACACCAGATTGGGACATATGGATAAATCGTCTGTGGCAGAGCATGCCTTGTTATTCGGCCATGATGTCAACCTTAAAGAAACCCGAGTCCTGTCTTCTACAGTTAACTACTATGCCCAACTACAAAGGGAAGCCATAGAAATCTACAAACACAAAGACAACTTCAACCGCAAAGAAGAAATACTACGTGTACATAAAGCATGGATACCGGTTTTAGATAGACTTTCAGACACACACAACAGTTGTAATAAAACCCCACGTACAACTGGCCAATCACTACCGTAGACAGCACAACAATGCCCCGCCCACCCCCACCCATATAAATAAACATAACGGATGTTAACGGTAATTTCTTCCTCTACTTCTCTGCTTCCACATTCAAACTCTGACCAGTGCGGACGGAGGATCATGTTACCCTGATGATGCCAAGCGCAGTACTTGGCGAAACGTTGGTATCTACCATGCCTTCTAGACCATGGCCTACAAGCCTGTAAGAACTAAACATTTCGAATAATCAAGACACCGGCCATGAAAGCCTAAATACATATATCTGTGGCAGTGTTACATCACATTTTTGCAGCATCTCAAGTAGCCTGCAATCCTTCAGAATTGTTTTCATTTCTTACCATTTTTCATTTGATCATTTTCTGGAATTTTTGTGTACTTCGAAGCACATTTTTTGTATCTCGGTCAGTTGCAAAGTTTTCTCTTCTTGGTTGACTTTTCAAACCTAGAGTCATTCATTTTCTGTATGTCACTCTTTTTAAGGGCAGTGAAATGCACCTCAACTGAGCTAGGAACATCATTCACATTTACTATAATACCTATAAGGCTCCATTTTTATCAGTCAGAGTATCTGCATCAGGAGGAAGAATCACATCAATTATATCACAATCATCATGAATGTTATTGGAAAAGTTACCATCACAATATCCAGTGTAATTCCTTTGAATATGTCATAATTATTACATGCCATATCTCTGAATGTAATCTAAAAATAATGAAAAGGGAAAAAGAAATAATTAATTGATTTAACTATTATTATTAAATGTTTTGTTTGTGCAGAATTGTAAAATTGTAAAATAATAACTGTAAGACACGTACTTTAGGAATCCATGTACTCACATGTTGTCCTCGCTTCAAAAAATGCAATATAGAATACTGTTGAACACCAATTCACTCTGTTTCAAACAGAAAAACTGTAGAAGACAAATAACATACATGGCAGATGCTTGTGTACTATTACAGATGTAACAAATGTCGCTAACTGTTGCATAAGCTACTGTTTCTGCGTACTCACGTGAAATAACACTTGTGCCCAGCGGTTTATAAATAGATCACTTGTGTTTAGGTTCCTATTTCAGCACTAGGATTGCTTACAGTGGCACATTCTTTGTGTGATGCAATAATACAAACCTTTATCGACAGTTTATTGTATTACAGAAAGCTGTGAGGGGAATGTAACAAGGTAAAAAATAATGATACGCTTTTACAGAAACTGCAATAACTTGCATCTTACTATTGTAAATTAATAAACTAAACGATATTTTAGTTTTTAAGAGACAATAACGTGTTCACATAATCAGATAATATCAATGATGAGACACATGGCCAAAATAACTCGAGAATTCATGTAAACTAAATAAAAAAGTATCTGTAGCAGTCTATAAATAGACCCTTGGGCGTTAATGGGTTAATATGGGAAACTTAGGCAGGGTGAGTGTATTGGAGCAATTAGGTGTGAAAATTGCAACAAAAAAAACACAGTGACAAAAGTAAGTGACTGGTTGCATTAAGAATTGTTAAGGCAGAAATGTAATGCAAATATTACTAAAGCCTGCCAATACAATGACAAGAGGACTAGACTAGAGCAGGATGCTGATTATGTGCAAGTGGATTTTAATTTGTATGAAATTGTAATAAGTTTTTTAAAATACATTTTTGTAATAAAGTCCTGTTGTTTTGAAAGTATAACTGGTACAAGGATGAAATTTTAAGTGCATGATGGCATAACAGTTCAGAAATACTTCCAGTTTGAACATTATATATGTATTAGTTTGATCGCCAGAATTTATTTTGCTTAGAAAAAGTATTTAAAAAATACAAATTATTTTGAAAAATCATATCTTCTTTTGGAATATGTATCTCTTCATAAATGTGGGTGAATTTATATGCAAATATATATTTATCCTGTAAACATTTAAAATTATCCTCAGTGCTGAAGTAATAGGTCTTTGAATAAACTAATTTATCATTGGCTGTATCTTAAGCATTTGACCATGTTTACTCAAAACTTGATAAAATGCTTAGCATAAATTAGATGTGAAGTTTTCCTGGCGACAAACATATTCTAGAGGTTCTTGGGCTACAAGCCAGGTGTAGAGATGAAGAGCCATCAACGTTTTGGGAGTGTGCATCTCTCCCAAAATGTTGACAGGTCTTCAGCACTACACCTGGCTTGAAGCCCGAGAATGCCTAGAATATGCTTAACAAATCATACATTGACTTGCTTATACAGCCAAGAATGACATAGCAACACCAATGTTTCTGGAAATACACTTTTTGCTTGAAACTTCTGACGAGCTGGCAGTCAAAAGCTTTTCTAATCATTGGTCATTCTGACCCGACTATTGTTGTCATTGTTTACCAGTCATCCATTGTCTAGCAATGTAATGGTGTGGGGTAGTTTGACCTTGAGCATTCTTGGAGGCATGTAGCTACTGTCACAATATACATACATAGGCAGTGGTGACTGCCCGTACTTGTTGAGTGACCCTGTGTTCAACACCTCATAATGTTGGCAAGTAAGTGATTGTCTACCTGAATATATAAAAGCAACTAAAAACCTTCACAACCTCATAATGTATTTGGTATTGGTAGGTTCTGGAAGGTTGGGTGAGGCTTTGGGATTTTGTTTGGATTTTCTGAGTTGTTGCTCGCATGCGACTCCTTTTCTGGTGTTTGATCGTGGTGTGGATGCATTCTGGGTTGAGTACAAGGTAATACCTAGGAAAACACTTGCCAACTGATTAAAGTATGTTATTTCACACAAGTTTATGTTCACTCACCACAATGTGCATACTTCGCAATTCGTAATTGTGTGAGCATGTATATGATACACGTTAATTGTAACCACTGTATTCTGAGTTTTCTACTTTGTCAAAACTTTCATGTATGTACCATTAAGTTACTTTATCAGTTGACTTGTGTAGTGTAAAGGGGTAGTTTTCCAAGAGTGATTTATCTGTAAAAATCGTGTTTCAACCATGTTCCAAAAATTCCCCATTAATGCTTAAATTGAAGTTGTCTTCTGTCATGTAACATTTTGCTTAATTCTTATTTGTGGTCCACTCCTCCTTCCTTTGACTGGAAATATTGTTTTCGTTCAAGTGTTCAAATTTACTCTCTCAAAATCCAGGACATTGTTGTTACCGGCATGTTCAAGTTTGGCTGAAAAGATTACTTTGAGCACCAGTCTGTTGCCGGTTTTGGCTTATTTACAACCCTTCCCTATAAGGAGAAACTCCCACTTTATGTTATATACCAACATGGACTAAATAGGACAATCTATTCAATGTAAAGGGTCATTTCTTTGATTATATTACCTGCAGTGTTACCGACCTATCCTCAATTACACGTCATATTTATTTTAGTTTATTATTTAATGTTACATGGGAGTAATACTTCATTTATAGGAATTTGATTACCTAAAATATATTAAGGACTGTTTCATATGCTCTCATGAGAATTTTGTCAGCAGATTCTCGTAGAAGGTAATGTGAAAATTCTTATAACATCCTATCATGAAATTGGTGGTGTACATGTTTTGCTAAGCGTATTTCCTATATATTTCATACAATGTCTCCTTAGATATTATTGTTGTGTATTGGTGTTACTTCTCTAGATGTGATCTAAAGTATGTGGGGAATGAGTGAACACAATTACATTATCATACACAATGCCTACACATACTCTCATAGGTGAAAACAATAAACATACTGGAAGAATCTTCCACAGTTCAGTATGCCTACAGTAGTTGTTCCACAATTAACCTTATATTAGAATTTCTTACAAGCAGTCATTTATGAAGAGTTGTCAGTTATTTTCACTAGCTTCATATTAAACATCACATTTGAATTTACATTTGTCTTGCATTATGTTCAAATCTGAATCCGCATTTTTTTAGTACAGATTAATTGCTGCATGTAGCACATAGGGATCTCATAGCTGAGGTTAGCACACACGTAGATACAAACCTTTTTTTTTTAAAAAAACACCCGCACCTGCATGGTAGCACACACACGCTCACACACCTTCCTCATACTTAGCACACGCACACATACATGTTCCTTATGCAGCACACACACACACACGCACGCACGCACGCATGCATGCACACACACACACACCACACACACACCACACACACACCACACACACCACACACACCACACACCCCACACACCCCACACACCCCACACACCCCACACACCCCACACACCCCACCACACCACACCACCCCCCACACACCACCCCCCACACCCCACACCCCACACCCCACACCCCACACCCCACACCCCACACACCACACACCACACACCACACACCACACCACACACCACACACCACACCACACACCACACACCACACCACACACCACACACCACACCACACACCACACCACACACCACACCACACCACACCACACACCACACCACACACCACACCACACACACCACACACCACACCCTACACACCACACACCACACACCACACACACTCGCTCATTTGTATTCTCTGACAGGTGTATCTTCATGTCGGACATTCCCATTTTCATCTTTTCCATTGCGGAGTGTACATTTTTCAATTTGGCTTCCATTTTTTTTCCATATTTTCTGTTCCTTAGTTTAAATTTTTCAATTCAGCTTTCATATGTGTTTCCAGTTTCCGGTTCTACCTCTCAAACTTTGCCCACACACGGCTTGTGTGTTTAAAAACACCAACAGTAAGTTTGTTGGCATAAATAAATAATAATTACCATCTGAAGGTTATTTAATCCTGGGATACAAAGTACTTACAATAGTAAGTCACCATTGGGGTAATTTGTCTCTGATGTGAGACTGTCTTTGTGGTTTACCAGGAGAAATACGAACTGGTTTGAGAATTTAATGCCATTCTGGCAGTTTGTCACAATAGCTCAGTGGTAGAGCAGCCGCCCGGTAAGCGGAAGGCCTGTGGTTCAAATCCCAGTTGTGGCATTGAATTTTTAAGTTCCAGTTCTACCTCTCAAACTTTGCCCACACACGGCTTGTGTGTTTAAAAACACCAACAGTAAGTTTGTTGGCATAAATAAATAATAATTACCATCGGAAGGTTATTTAATGCTGGGATATAAAGTACTTACAATAGTAAGTCACCATTGGGGTAATTTGTCTCTGAAGTGAGACTGCCTTTGTGGTTTACCATGAGAAAAATGAACTGGTTTGAGAATTTAATGCCATTCTGGCAGTTTGTCACAATAGCTCAGTGGTAGAGCAGCCGCCCGGTAAGTGGAAGGTCTGTGGTTCAAATCCCAGTTGTGGCATTGAATTTTTAAGTTCCAGTTCTACCTCTCAAGGTTCTTCAAATGTTTCCTCAATTTCAGACCAGCACTGTTTTGTAATTTTAATCGATAGTGCCCTGAGTCGTACTGTTTCCTTTCCATAATTAAACAGAAAATGGCTCTGATTATGTTGTACTCCTAAGAGTTTCTCAACTTGTTTCACATTCTTGGTACACAGATTCTTTAATATTGAGAAGATACTTTATTCGTCACATACATTTATATATTGGGCATAGGTCCAGTAAACTGGAGACTCGTCAGATTATATAGCTAATGTAAAAATAACAATGTGTAACATTTGCAAAAACCTGCTTTGGCCTTCTCTTTATCTGGTGATATACTGTTGCCTGAAATTAAGTAGCCATGGAATTTTACAAAAGTTGCAAAATAATAATAATAATAATAATAATAATACCTTTATTGTCAATAGACTGCAGTACAGTTTCTGACATTGTCACAAAAATCATATTTACAATTTGTATTTACAATGTTACATTTGTCTAGAGTAGTCTACACTTAAAATATGTATTAGTTAATAAACATTACAAAGATGAATGACTTACATGGTTACACATATTACTATAACTACATATCAGTTGTAATTTACACTCTGTAATTTCAATATGGACATTATTATAGTTCATTGATACTATACAATGTCTTTGTGATCAAATACTTCTTCAGAGCACTCTCAAATTGTTTACCTTTAGAACTTTTTAAATATGCAGGTAGTTTTGCATGAAGCAATAAACCCATGACATTTGGATCCTTTTTTGAAATATTTTTGTTAAACCCCTGCCGAAAATAATCATCATTGTGTCGGGTGTAATGACTATGGATATTGCTATTTTTTAGGTTTTGTTTCTGAACTGCATAGGTTACAACTTTATAGACATACAGAGAATACAATGTTAATATCTGATTATCTTTAAATATTCCCCTACATGATTCACGAGAGCTCATATTGAAAATCAATCTGACTGCCCGTTTTTGTAATCTAAATAACCTTTCCATATGGGTTGCAGCAGCACATCCCCAAATTTCTATCGCATACAGTAAATATGGGTATATAACTCCATAATAAATCATTTTGAGTCCCTTCTCATCTAAGATATTTTGAAAATGACGTAGCAGATACACAGATTTACTAATTTTGTCACAAATATGATTTATATGCCCAGCCCATGTTAATTTTCTATCAAGAATTATTCCTAAAAATTTATGTTCGCTTACATCATGAATATTGCTATTATTTACCGGTAAGGAGAAATTTGTGGTGTTTATGTTACTCTGTGAGAAATGAATTAAGGTTGTTTTTGTCATGTTGCATGTGAGGTGATTTTGTTTAAAGTAGTTAATAACTGAGTCAATGGATTGCAGTAAGTTCTCCTTTAATATATCGACATTTGCCCCTTGACATACAGCAGTTGTATCATCTGCATAAGCTATTATATTTGTATTTTTTGAAATTGGTATGTCATTTACATATAAAATAAATAATAGTGGTCCCAACACTGATCCTTGTGGTACGCCATGCATAACACGTTTAAATTTTGATTGCACTTTTCTCACTGATTTGCCCCGTTTATCGTACAATAGTGTTGATTGTCTTCTGTCTACCAAATATGAGCTGATCAAATCTCTCGCCAAGCCTCTTACTCCATATGCTTCCAGTTTTTGTAATAGTATCCCATGATCAACGCAATCGAAAGCTTTAGAAAGATCAAAGAATAAAGACCCTACTTTATCATTTTTTTCAAGGTTTTCAATTACTAAATGTATAAGTTCACTAATTGCAGTAGCTGTTGATCGGCCTTTCCTAAATCCATGCTGAAAATTTACAATAATATTGTTTTTGTCTAGAAAATCTAATAGCCGTCCTAATATAAGCCTTTCAAAGAGCTTTGCTATTTCTGATGTTAGGCTGATTGGTCTGTAGTTATTTATGTCATTCTCATTTCCTTTTTTATGTAGTGGGCGTACTAAGCTCTGTTTCAGACACTCTGGAAATTTACCACATAAAATAGAGAAGTTTATTAAATGTTCGAGGGGACTGGCCAGAACATATTTACAATATTTTAAGAGGATCACACTGATTTCATCCCATCCACTTGTGGCTTTTTTTGGTAGTTTAGTTATTGTATTTAGAATACATACATTTATGCCAGTTTGGGGTTATCACATGTTCCCGTAGTTTTTCCAAAACTGTGTTAAGATTATTTAGGTGTTCATCTATCTCAAGGTCATGAATTAATAAATCATCCATGTATTGTGAGATGTATCCTTCTGATTGGGTACCTAATACAGTATGCACTACTTGTAGAAAACCACTACCTGAGACACTCATCCCAAAGGGACATCAATGATAGTAGTGTACATTGTGGATGAACTCACAGTATTTCCCTAATCATGGATCTAATTCTATCAGAAGTTAAGAATTTGTCAGATTAAGTGATGTGAACCATCCCTGCCTGCCAATTCCAGCAAGAATTTGCTCTCTGTGCATGCATTATCCAGATTTAGCTCATGCCATCAATTGACACTCGAAGTAGCTTCCTGAGTATACACAAGGGTTGTGCATAAGGGGTGTCAAACACTTATGTTCTTATGTATATCCTGCAACATTTCATTAATGTTATCGTTTGCTGCTTCTTTCAGTTCTAGCGGTATCATTTTACACTTATGGCAGAATATTGGCATGTCTGTTATTTTGAATGTATATTGGTATGAGTTACATTATGTCATGAATATTTTGTACACCTGTTCCCTCTGTGCGTCCCTCAATTGAGCTGTGTGAGATACAGTTCATTTACTTGGCTGGGAAATGACCCCTCAGCAATTTTCTCTGTGTTTACCTTTCTTGGACACTGTCACACTGCTCTTGAACAAATCCTATGGTGATTGACACTCCAACCAGTGGAGACAACAATGTTGCCACTTTTAACGCTGCCGTCCACGTGGTAACTAAATGCATAGCAGAAGCATGAATAACTGTCGCGCAAAAAAGCAGGAATTAACTGAGACTGTACACAGTAATAGATCATAGCAAATTAAGGCAACAAACACAAAAAGAGAATGAAGATTCAGTTCAAATGTTCAAACACACATCGTCATATTTTGTTTGATACGTATGTCAATGTTTATTATAGAATAAGCAATAATCAATTGCATGATGCAATATTACAAGAAAGTCAATAAGGAAACTTAAGTTCTTGTTCTCTTGACTGTAACAAAATACGAGTGCCAATCTAAATCATTGTGTAGCTATTTTAATTACATCATATTAAATAAAAGAACCATACCTGCAGTTTGATGTTTTATTCCAATGGGAAAATGCCACTCATTTGCGAATCGCTATCAGCACAGTTGTTACTGATCCTATTGTCATTATCTTTATCATCGTCATGTTCATCTGAGCTGCAGCAACCTCCCACAGATTAAGATTTTCACTCTTTCCTCCAAAAGGCCCTCATTTTCCCATGCTGCAGATATAACTCCCATGATGTGAGAAACAGCATCCTTCCAGTTTCCAGGTGTTATGTTTCCTAATGCTTCTTCTGTTAATCGAATCACAAATGATACTTTGAAGTCCTTGTTATTATGAGCAATATATCCCATATCCCCTCAGATTAAAGCCCAAATCAACTCTAATGACATGGCAATGGTATGGAGGAAGTCAATATTTTATGTCCATGTTTTGCAGCAGTTTCATGTTATGTGCTGTGAAAATCTTGGTTTATTTTTACTGATACCAGTAATTCACATTTTTTAATGTCATGACTGACTGGCATATTTATGGCAAATAAGCCATTCTAGCATTTTGTCTTTTCTGGTTGTCATTGTCAGAGCTTTATATAAACTAACAGAATGATATTTTGCATATTAAAGATGGTGCATGCAAATTAGGCAACAAGTATTCCTTGAACCATTTTTTAAAAGTTGTGGGATTCATTTCTTTGTGGAAGTCTCTTTTCTTTGATCTGAATAGTAGGTAATAATTAGCAATAAACCTATGGGAGTTCCCAGCATGAAGTATTATTCTTCCTCCTTTACATAATGGTACCCCAATTGTTGAATTTACTATGTCGTCCATCCACCCTTTGTTGGCACTGTGGTTAATGTTTACCCATGTCTCGTCTAGCCAAATCATATTTTCAAAATCATAGGTATGCATTTCCCGCAGAAATCTATATCTCCAGGTGTAGATGTTTGGTTTTTCTAACAGAACTTTATGGTCATTAAATTTTTTTATAATGGAAGCCTATAATAGTAATTCCTTCACTAATTTCCAAAGGGAAGCCTTGCTGCATGTAAAAAGTTCTGCATCTTGGAATGAAGAATGCAATTCTAATATGGTAGGATTTTTTCTTGTATAATATACATAAATATGACAACAAATTGCATCCTGCTGAAAAGGATCCAGGTTCATAATCGGGTGGCCTCTCTTCTTCCCTGAAGTTTCAAGTTTGGATGAAGATGCTTGGTTTGCTTCCAGTTCATATTTTTCTTTGCCTACTCTTAACTATTGTGTTCTTGCTTATTCCCACTGCACATGCTGTTGTATCTAGGACTTTAGCAATAGAAATTAGAGGGCTCCCTCCATTTTCTCTTCTTCAAAGTACTACTTTTCTGAACATATAATTTCACACACCTGTCCTCTCATTGGAATACCTCTTCTGAAAATATTTTTTTCATTTTCACAGAAAACTTTGGTTTGTCTTTTATACGTTGATTTTCAGAAAGTTCACATTCCACCAATAAACTCATTGTGGATTCCACAACATTTTCAAAAAGCACATTATTTTCTTACCTCCACAAAATAAATTCAACATAGAAAAACTACTCTGCAACAGATCAAAGGAAACAATGCCTCAGAACAAAAACGCAGGCACTTACCAAATCAATTGCCCAGAATGTGACCAAATTTATATAGAAAAATTAAGAATTTAGAAACCAGATTAAAAGAACATATGAGATGTGTCAAATACAAACAGATGGATAAATCTGCAGTTTCACACAATTTTTTAGACAACTAATCATATCACAGCTATATTAGGCACAGCTTATTGAGATACCCCAAAAAACAACCTTGACGTTTTCCCTCCATTATGGTGCAGTCTGGTTATATTTGGTGATATTCCATCCGTTAGGTTGCATTAGTGCCACCAACTGTTTGTGATATATAACTATGGTAAAGTTACGGCCACAGCTAGTGTTATTGCATCTGTTATGTTGCCACAGAAGTCCTTGTTTATGAACGCGTTGCAGAAAGGCCAACCGATAGATTTTAAAACAAGATTCCGTTTAGACACCGTATTAATTAATCAATCTGTGGGCGTACTGCTCGTGTTTGCGTGATTTTGTCTTGAATTGTTTTAGAGCAGTATATGCAGTTATAATTACTGTTGTTATTTTTGTATTCGCTACATAGTAATGCATAAATGTATATTACAATATTTAACGCTCGGAAGTGATTTCATCCAAAAGTGTTATTGCAGAACAAGATTTGCCGAAGGTTAATATGTTCTTTGTTGTGTGGTAATGATGTTCAAGCATTATTATCGTTTGAAAGGATGTTACTTTAACCCCGTGATATTTGAGGTTAGAAATGCCTTTATTATGCACATTGGCAGGACTGCTTTTTGGAATTCTTTTGTCAGCTGTTTAGTGTAATGTTGGCCATCTTGAACTCTTGGGGACTGGTGATAAACTGTGTCCACTATAGCATAACACTCTGAAAACTCACAAAATGCACAACAGATTAGGGTATTTGGGAGAAGACTCTAATCTTAAAACACAACACTGCTTAGTGAATTTTTAATTGCATCCACCAAATCCACTATGGAAGTTCATCACCCCATAGTTAGAGGTCACTACTAACAACCACCACAAACCAGATGCTACTAGGAGCCAGTCAGTCATTTCTGATGATGGGAGGAACAGCTCTTTAAGCTGCTCAAGACACAAAAAAGTGTAAATGATGTAACTGTTCCAATATCCAACTCAGTTTATCCATAAATTTAATTCACGGCACAGTTACAAGCTTATTCAAATATTACACAAATTTAAACCTTGTTCGTTGTAACTCCTTAACATCAGAATTTCCTGCTAAATTCTGTTTCAGTATCTGTTTTCCTATTTCCTTCACATCCATCAGAACAGCCCATTGTAAATATTTCTTGGGACACTGCTCCTCTAATCATGCTAAGGCAGTTGTCAGGAAAGAGTAAGCATACACAATAAAAAGTTTGTCTCGCAACTCCTGTTTACTTGCTAGTTCCCTGGCCTTTACAGCTGAAGAATCATTTGGTATAACTTCTGAGAAATCATGTATAACCATAAAATTGGTACAAATAAACACTGCATCCTTCAGTCAAGTACCCTATCTAATGAGAGTTATGGAAATTAGAAGAGGAATTTCTGTAACTTCTAGATACGTTTGTTTCCTAGCAGGAGCCTTTTTCAGCAATTTCTTAATGCAACCCTAAAATTCATTTGCTTATTAATATTCATATTTTATTGCCTCAAACCCAAGGCAATACATGTGCAATACACATTTTCCTTGTTCCTAACTGAGGAGCGATTTTTAAAACTTGATATATGCTTTTCTAATTTGTTATACATGTATATATAAGCATTATCTTTGACAATTGTGCATATAAGAACCATATTATGATAGTGTATTTGAATAAATGTATAAACTATTATTATTATTATTATTACTATTATTACTATTATTACTATTATTACTATTATTATTATTATTATTATTATTATTATTATTATTATTATTATTATTATTATTATTATTATTATTATTATTATTATTATTATAAAATGAGGCAAAGAAGCAATAAAAGGTTTTAAAAAGTACAAAAAGGGATTGAAATTCAGAAATGGTGCAGAAAGGTACTTGGATTGGAAAAAAGTGCAAAAAGATGTGTTTATTTAAAGTTACAGTTGCAAGACAAACTTATACAGCCATTATAGTAGCAGATGAAATTAAGGTGGAGTACCTAAAATTCCTATCTCTAATTGTAATTATGAAGCATCATCAAATATTCACTTTTGCTGTAGTTGTAAATTATACCCAGTTCTATAAAATTGCCATTATAAACCAGTGACCTTTTTGGGAAGACACGGCGAAGTTCAGTAATTGTAGTTAATAATCATCACAGTACATCACACACTCAAAAATTTAACTGCCCTATGAGTTTAACTTTAACAATTAAAATTGTGCATGTTGACTTTGTGACGTGCACTAACAATTTAGTTATTAGTGAGTTAATTTTTATCAATGCTTCACTTATTCTTTTTTAAAAAGGAAAACCTATTTCAGGAGCTATTCACTCCCATCCTCAACTCCTAGTTGACTGACTGCATCATTCATTGTTGGTTGGATAAGCTTCTGTATAAATATGTCACTTGGTAGGATTTCAAAATTAGAAACAAATTATTGCTTTTTCAAATGTAAATGTTTTCCCAAACTTCGAGTTCTGTGTTCCCTGAGATGTTTAAGAAACATCAAATTTCTGTTCATGGTGTGTTGTTCTCTCCGAAAATGCAAGCTGCTGCAGATTTGTCATCTTGTTTATGCTTTATGTTCCTGGTGTGTTGTTTTGTTCTTATTTTTATGCTTTTAGTTTTCCCAATGTAGATTTTTTCGCAGTCGTTACAGCTAATCTGGTATATTTGTGGTTTGTTTTCCTGTGGGCTATCAAATTTTAATTAATTAAAATTAATTTAAAATTAATTAATTTATTTAACTAAGTTCTAGAATGAAAATTAAATTCTAAAATAAAGATAGATTCCATAGGAGAACAAACCAGGAATATATCACATTAGCTGCAACGATCGTGAAAACATCTACATTGGGAAAAGTGAAAGAAACAAAAACAAGAAACAAAACAACACGTCAGGAAAATAAAGCAAAAACTAGATGACAAATCAGCAGTAGCTTGGCATGTTTGGAGAGACCAATATACCATAAGAAAGAGTTTTGTTAATAACAGGGAGGAGATCATTTGATTCCTTCTAATATTAATTTAATCATATTATTAATATTTAATAATTAATTGAAGGCTTAAAGGAACCAACCTGGACAAAAGCCTAATGTCCAATCCCTCACCTTCACGTGCAGGGGCTAGTAATTGTATAATAATTTTGTTATTAACAGAAAGGACACCCTTTAAGACCTTCTAAATTTTAAGACTTAAAGGAACCGATCTGAGCAAAGTCATGTAACGAACTAAAGGGAAGAGCTGCTCACCAATAAGCACTGGTCAGCTTGGTGAGTTACTGACCGAATTGATATTTCTTTCTCTTCCTTCACCAATTCCCTCTTTAAACTTTTCCCGTCCAGTCTCTCTTGACTGAACTCTTGTTTTCTTTGACCCTGACAGTGTTAGAGAATTAGAGGCCTAGGGGATCATTCCAATTTCCTTCCTATAAGTACATTCTAGTATCTGGGTGACGTAACTGCCAAATACATGGTGCCCACTACTTAACAGTTACAATTTGTTTATTACACTCCATATGAATCCTGGGAAAAAGAAATAAATTCAGAGGTAAAATAGTCCCCCAATCAGATCTCCGAGCAGGGACCACCTTCTCCCAAGGATACAGATGTGCCAAACCAAACTCAATGCAAAATTGAAATATTTAAAATTAAATTATGAAAAAACAAATCTCAATTTAATATGTATACTGTTTATAACCTCCAAACAACTACCCTAATCTTGAAGATATTACAATTGACAAAAATACAGTAATAATGGGGGATTTTAATGCATATTCACAATGAAAAATTATAGGAGATGTATTAAATTCTACACCAATAGAATTAATATACAATGAAGAAGATCCCCAACTTATATTCATTATTTTGGTTCAGGAACTAACCCTGACTTACTCTTAGTATCTGCTAATTTATATTCTCAAACAGCAAAACAAATTTTAGAAGACAAATATTCAACTTAGGAAAAAAGATTACCCTCATTGCATCTTAAACCCAGATGAACTTCAAAAAAGCTAATTGGGAGAAGTACACTGAAGAACTGAAAACCTAGTTTGAAGAACCTCGAAACAAATTAATCCAATCAGATCAAATAAATATACACGTGGAACAGTCTGTCTCCACGTGGTGTTACCTGGGTAATGCTAAATGAACTACAACACAGGCATGCTTCCCAAGAGCATCTCGTCAAATGCCAAGGCCTTAAAAGTGACAGCCTGCAGACTTTATATTGGGAAGACAGGGGAAAATGATGCAGAACAATTAATCCCCAGTGCCATTGGTGAACAACAATACTAAGAGCAAAGAAACATATACTACATGGAATAGTTAAAAATTATGAAACTGAAATTCAAAACTAGAAAACATGAAAAGAGAAAGAGATCTTGTTAGAAATAATGCGGAAATAACAAATAATCCAAACTATATACAGAATTCGGGTAAATTATGTGCACAATTCTAAAAAGAAATAAATAATTCCAGAGGGAAAATTTTAACAACCGTTTTCATAAAATGGATTATAGGAAGGATTGCCAAAAAGCATATAGATTCATATATAATATAAAAAAAGAACAATAGAGAACACCATTTATTCATAACAACAAAGAAATATAAGTTGAAATGAAATAGCCAACAAATTTAACAAATACTATGCCGGTACATATACACTGCCCTCAGAGATCAAAAAATAAAATCAATAAAAGAGCACCCTAAAAATTATATAAAATCAACAAACAGCACAAAGAATAATATTTTTAACAAGAACTTCACTATCAAAGAACTGAATGTAGCTATTAACCCAAAATAAAAAAAAATCCACAGGTCTAGATTATATACAAACAGAATCCCTCAAACACCTTGATAATAAAGCAAAAATTCAATTACTTTCCCTGTATAGTGTTTCTAGGAACACAAAAGTCCCCAATGACTGGAAGGCTGTCATAGTACCTATATGGGGGGGGGGGGGGAACCAATAATTTTTCAAATTGCCGTCCAATGTCACTAACTAGTGTAATTGCTAAAACTATGGAAAAAATTATTTCAAATCATCTAAATAGGTATCTAGAGCAAATAATTTACTCCCTCCCAATCAAGCTGGATTTAGACAATTATGTTCAACAAATCAACAAATTATACATCTAAGTCAAGATATTAAAAATAATTTCAATAAGAGAAAAGATAGCTTAGCAGTCTTTGTTGGTCTACAAGGAGCATATGGCTCTATTTCGAGATTTAAATTACTAGAAAAAATGCAAATCTAGGTATTCAAGGCAACGTGCTTTAGTGGATCAGAAATTTTGTTATCCATTTGCTACAAATTATGATAACCGTTTTTAATCATCAACAAACACACCGAGGCATACCACAAGGTTCTATTCTTAATACCATATTTTTCAATATCTATATTAATGATCTACCCAAATACTTAGAAAATCACCCCCTTACCCCCCCCCCCCCAAAAAAAAAGCTATTGTTTGCCAATGATATTGTAATATGGACTTCAAGACCAAAAAATTAAAGCCAGTAGTTAATCAACATAATTCAACAATCACTCATTTAGAAACCTGGTCATCCCAAAATTTAATGATAAATATACAGAAGACAATGTTGGAGAGGTAGAACAGGAACTTAAAAATTCAATGCCACAACTGGGATTTGAACCACAGACCTTCTGCTTACCGGGCGGCTGCTCTAACCACTGAGCTATTGTGACAAACTGCCAGAATGGCATTAAATTCTCAAACCACCACCACCACCACCACCACCACCACCACCACCACCACCACCACCACCACCACCACCACCACCACCACCACCACCACCACCACCACCACCACCACCACCACCACCACCACCACCACCACCACCACCACCACCACCACCACCACCACCACCACCACCACCACCACCACCACCACCACCACCACCACCACCACCACCACCACCACCACCACCACCACCACCACCACCACCACCACCACCACCACCACCACCACCACCACCACCACCACCACCACCACCACCACCACCACCACCACCACCACCACCACCACCACCACCACCACCACCACCACCACCACCACCACCACCACCACCACCACCACCACCACCACCACCACCACCACCACCACCACCACCACCACCACCACCACCACCACCACCACCACCACCACCACCACCACCACCACCACCACCACCACCACCACCACCACCACCACCACCACCACCACCACCACCACCACCACCACCACCACCACCACCACCACCACCACCACCACCACCACCACCACCACCACCACCACCACCACCACCACCACCACCACCACCACCACCACCACCACCACCACCACCACCACCACCACCACCACCACCACCACCACCACCACCACCACCACCACCACCACCACCACCACCACCACCACCACCACCACCACCACCACCACCACCACCACCACCACCACCACCACCACCACCACCACCACCACCACCACCACCACCACCACCACCACCACCACCACCACCACCACCACCACCACCACCACCACCACCACCACCACCACCACCACCACCACCACCACCACCACCACCACCACCACCACCACCACCACCACCACCACCACCACCACCACCACCACCACCACCACCACCACCACCACCACCACCACCACCACCACCACCACCACCACCACCACCACCACCACCACCACCACCACCACCACCACCACCACCACCACCACCACCACCACCACCACCACCACCACCACCACCACCACCACCACCACCACCACCACCACCACCACCACCACCACCACCACCACCACCACCACCACCACCACCACCACCACCACCACCACCACCACCACCACCACCACCACCACCACCACCACCACCACCACCACCACCACCACCACCACCACCACCACCACCACCACCACCACCACCACCACCACCACCACCACCACCACCACCACCACCACCACCACCACCACCACCACCACCACCACCACCACCACCACCACCACCACCACCACCACCACCACCACCACCACCACCACCACCACCACCACCACCACCACCACCACCACCACCACCACCACCACCACCACCACCACCACCACCACCACCACCACCACCACCACCACCACCACCACCACCACCACCACCACCACCACCACCACCACCACCACCACCACCACCACCACCACCACCACCACCACCACTGCCGCCGCCACCACCACCACCATTGTTAATTTTATGACTGGATATGTTGAACATATTGCATTATTATAACTTAATATAACATTAACATAACTTTGAAGTTATGACCTTATCTATGCATACAAAAACCTAATTATTCTACTAACACTTGTGTTAAATAAATAAAAATATATGTAAATAAACTATTATCTTCTAAAACAAAAACACAAAATTAAACATATATCGGACGTATGAATCCTCAGCACACATCTGCGGCGCCGTGGCCGAGCGGTTAGCGCGCTCGCCTACCACCTAGGCGGCCCGGGTTCGATCCCAGGGACCCACATGTGGTATTCGTGGTGGACGAAGCGGCGTCAGGGCGGGTTTTCTCCAGGTACTCCGGTTTCCCCCGCCATCTCATTCCACCGGTGCTCCATCTTCATGTATCATCAGTGTCACCGCCTGCGATGCCATAGTAGTAAAAGCGGGCGTTAAACACTACAACAACAACATCAGCACACATCTGCCCTCAACCTTTGGGGCATAGACAAGATTAAATGCCTGCAGTAATGTAGACAAGAAGCTACAATGTTCTAGGCTTCTTGAATTTCTGCCCAGAGGCTATATTTTGTTCTTCGCCCAGCTACTGGGAAATTGGAGTGCAGCTTCCTTTTCACCTTGGACCACACATTCTCAGTAGGGTTCAAATCCGGTGAACAGGGAGGTCAGTCTACCACTTTGATATCCTGCCTAGAATCACTTTGAAACCTTTCTAGATGTGTGGGCAGGATGATTATCATGTACGAATTCAGTAATTCCATGAGGATATCTCATCCTCACAGAGGGAACTGAAATATTTTCAAGTATTACTGTACGCTGCACACTGTTCAGTGTATTGTCAAGCTACCACAGCACACTTAGACCGTCCCTTGATATCCAGCCCCAACACGGTACAGATCACATCCATGATGGAATTGTGAAGCTACGTACTTTGCATTGGACTGGGACTCCTTTGGACGACAATCACCTTTCCCTTACACGTGGAAGAAAATGTCAACTCTTCTGAGAATTTCATGCTATTCCAGTTGCAGTTGGCATTTTCCTCTGCAAACGCAAGGCAAAACAATCTGTGATCATCTGTCAGATATTTTTTAGCTGCCATTAGCACATGAAGTCCTGCATCATTTACATGTCATAGAGCTATTCAAGCTGATCCAGGGAAATTCAAATTTGCTTTCATTTCAGAAGCAGTTTGGAAAGGATTTCTCTCTGCTTCTGCAACTAAAGCTGCATCCATTTCTGGAGTGACACGTGTCTTCTTTCTGAACCAGGACGATGGTGTTCAACCCCTTCCCTGGAAAATCTCACCCACCTCTGTGCTGTGGATGCAGGGACTCCAACATGAGCTGCAGTTTCACAAGCAGAAAAATCTCCCACTTTGGCTATTCAGGCTTTGGATTTGGCTAATATAGCTTGTGTTATACGAATCAAATTTCATCCAAAGGTGACATAATTCGTATGTATTTATATGTGTGTAGTGATATAATTTACAGTTAATACGTGATCTATCAACGAGAATGATGGTAGCGTGATTTACTTGAGGATTTTCGGTTTTTGGACCATCTGAATAGTGACTACTTTTTGTTGGTTAAGGACGACAAGTTTGACTTTATTTATCGTTTTAAACCAGTGAATGTTTGACTTTACTCCTTGTTCGTTAAACACCGAAAGTTACCTTCTGCACTAAATTTGAATTACTTTAGTGAGTGTTCTAGGTACTCTATTAATCGTGTGTAATTGTGATACTTTAGTTCACTGCGTAATACGCGCTTTCCTTACACACCATGGCTGTTCCCACTGATACGGGGCAGCTAATTTATTCTGCGATGCAGACGTGTTACCAATCTGAGGATCAGGTATCTTCTCTACCAGCACCGCCCCCAGCTCCTCAAACCACATCTAGTTGCTCCCAGAGAGAAGCCTCCACTTCATCACACCACCAGCAAAGACAGCCCATGCCCGTTTCTTCACACTGCTCTGGTCAAATGCAGCCTATCGACTGCAGTTTGCCTTCCGCCGCCTTTAAACCACGCAGCCAGGATGATTGTCCACGTGACTCAAAGAGGAAGAAACTGGGTTCTGTTGTTCCTGTTTCTCCTTTCGCTACAGCCAACCGTTTTGCAGCCTTGGCTAACATGGATTCCGAAGAAGGAGATCGTAGTGAACCTGCGCCTACTGCTTCTACTTCCTCATCCCAGAAACCACCTCCCATTTATGTGTCTAATATACTCAACATGAATACTGTTATAAAACACTTACAAACGTCCAATGTAGGCGCCTACAAGCTTGTTACACTGGACAGCAACAAGGTCAAGTTCTCTTTCGAGAGTATAGACGGTTATCGTGCAGCCATACATTATTTTGAGTCACAGAAGGCAGAATTTCACACCTACCAAATGCGTCAGGATCGTAATCTTCGGGTGGTTATTCGTGGGCTTCACCCCACTATTGACACTTCTATGGTAATGCAAGAATTAACGTCTCTTGGGTATTCCCCTGCCCAAATGACTCCTGTTTACCATCCCGTGACAAAAGTGCAACTGCCCCTCTTTTTCTTGGATCCAAAACCAAATCCTCTCAATGACGACATATATAAACTTGATCGTTTATATTACACGACGATAAAAGTGGAGCCACCGAAACCCAAAAGGGGTGTTATTCAGTGCCTGAACTGCCAGGAATTTGGACACAGCCGTAATTATTGCCACAAGCAACCACGTTGTGTCAAATGTGATGGCAACCATCCTACGGCGCAGTGCTCTAAGGCTCCTCACACGCCCCCTCTGTGTGTGAATTGTAAAGGTCCACATACAGCGAACTATAAGGGTTGCCCTGTTCATCGACGGCTCCAAGCTACTCAGCGGTCTCACATTAATCCCCAACGTACCGTTTCTGGTGTACCCTCTGCTACTGTTCCTTCACTTCATACTTTCCCTCGACTGGAGTCTACCGTACCTACTTCTACTGGAGCTGCCTATCCTCGTCCTCCTGTATCTAATGTCCGGCCTCCATCGTCGTCTCCAGATTCTCAGGGCTCACCTGCCGGTGCTTCACAGTCCTATGCAGCAACAGCCCGTCAGGGTGAACCAAACCGTTCTCAATTGGATTGCTTGATGGCACGTCTGGATTCTGTCTTTGCTATTCTTCAGCCTCTCCTTACTACCTTGCAACAATTGATTCCTGTTCTGCTTCGTATCCATGGCTAATTTTGTCCCCACTTCAATTCGTATCTGCACTTGGAATTGTCAGAGTATCACCAATAAGTTTCATGAATTACTACACTTCCTTACGGTTTATGAAGTAGACATCCTGTTGGCCACAGAAACCAAATTGGCTCCTCACATACATTTCCACATTCCTGGCTATGATATCTATCGCGCAGATCACCCTAACTTGACTAGAATGGGTGGTTCTGCGGTGCTTATCAAAACCTGTTTGGCTCACCACGCCCTTCCACCCATTTTGGAGGACTCCTTTCAGGTTGCTCGGATTCAACTTTCTACTACTTCCGCAAACATTCAAGTCGGATCTTTTTATTCTGCTCCTCAGAATCCTGTTACTCTCGCTGATTTCTGGGGTATCACTCATGCCTTCAAGGCCCCCTTTCTAGTCGGAGGCGACTTTAATTCCAAACATCCTCTTTGGGGTTCGAATCTCTCAAATCCTAGAGGTAAACTCCTACACACTGCAATTCATCAGTTACACCTAGATGTAATCTCTCCAACTGAACCCACGTTCTACCCGCACAATGGTGGGACTCCAGACGTGCTGGATTTCTTCATTGGATGTAATATTTCCCGTCACTGTTCCCTTCCTTCCGTTATTCACGATCTGAGCTCCGATCATTTACCAGTCCTGCTTACTCTCTCTGACGGTGTGAAGTATAAAGACCTCTTTCCGTCCCTGGTACGATATCCTTTTGATTGGCCTTTGTACACCTCTTTGCTTGCTGGTCTCACTGTTACGACAGTGCCGCTTAAGTCACCCCGTGATGTTGATGTGGCTGTTTCTACCCTGACTCGTAATATACAGTGTGCCGCCAACCTTGCCAGCAGCAATATCCACGATCTCCGTCCTCGGTCTGTGACTTTCTACTCTCCAGAGATTCGTCTTCTACATTCCATCAAGAAGGACTGTAGGAAACTCTGGGAACGTACGCATTGCCCACTTCATAAAACTAATTTTAACCGCGCTACTCGGGAGCTGAAGGCTGCCCTACGTGCTGCACGCAGTAATGCTGCTGAAAGCAAACTTCGAGTCTTAAACACCCGCGATGGATCCTTATGGCAGAAGACTAGAACTTTGACACGCCATTCTGCTGCCATACCGCCTCTTAAGGTTGGCAATACTTGGTTTTCTACGCCACTTGAAAAGGTCAACCTGTTTTCTGAACTCCTGGTACAACAGTTTTCACCCAATCCTGTGCTCGACGTGGAATTTAATCATCGAGTGGAAGAAGAACTCACGCAACCTTTATTACTCACTCCTTTTCGACACTACTTTACCCCTGCTGAAGTTAAAAATACCATCGTCCGCTCCTCAGCTCACAAATCTCCAGGTCCTGATCTTATTGTGCAACCCTTATTACTTCATTTTCCCCGGAATGCGCTAGTCCTGCTAACACAGATCTACAACGCTATTCTCCTCACTGCTCATATCCCTCACCAATGGAAGCATGCTACTGTTATCCTTCTTCCTAAACCTGACAAAGCTAAAAACGATCCCCGCAGATATCGTCCTATTAGTTTACTCTCCCTTCTCTCCAAAATCTTCGAACGTCTCCTTCTACCTCGCCTCTTCTCTGAGCTCGCACCAATTATCCCTGATACTCAGTTTGGATTTCACCCTCTTCACTCCTGCTCTCAACAGCTACACCGCATCGTTGACACTATTCTTGATACATATGAACGTCTATCTGTGTGCTTAGGATTGTTTCTGGATACGGAGAAAGCTTTTGATAAGGTTTGGCACAATGGTTTGTTATTCAAGCTCAAACCGCATCTCTCGGACACCTATTTCCGCCTCCTACAGTCCTATTTGCATAATCGCACCTTTTCCGTAAAATATGACCATGCCTTCTCCAAGGCCCTTCCTATATCATCTGGTGTGCCGCAAGGAAGCGTACTAGGCCCTTTATTATATCTAGTATATACCTCCGATTTTCCTCGTCATCCTCAACTCACCATCGCTCACTTTGCCGATGACGTGGCAGCCCTGAGTGTGGGCACTTGTGCTGAGACTGCTAGCCACCTTCAGGACTTCTGTAATCAAATTCAATCCTGGTGTCAACGTTGGAGGGTGACTATGAACGCTCATAAGTCCAGAGTTGTGAAGTTCACTTACAAAAAGAACGTGACCCATCATCCCCTTTACCTGAATGGGACGGAGATACCCACAGCGACTTCCATAAGATACCTTGGCCTTATCTTGGACAGCCGGCTAACATGGGGTCCCCATCTCTGTAGTCTAGTGCAGAGGATTCGTCACCGTATCCGCGAAGTCTATCATCTTGTGTCTGGTTCCTCGCCCTTGCCTTTGCGGTACAAGCGCCTGGTATATACTTCCCTAATTCGACCCATGTGGCAGTATAGCTGTGCCATTTGGGGTTCTGCAGCTCCATCGCAGATCCTGAGGATCCAGCGTACGCAGAATCGCTTTCTACGCCTCATGACAGGCGCTCCCTGGTACGTGCGCAACTCTACGCTGCATGCTGATTTAGGTCTACCGGAGGTGATGTGTATCCTCCGCATCTGCTACAGAAGACTGCATCAATCCTGTCTGCGCCATGACAATCCTCTGCTCCGCCATATTTATCTTCCTCCTGAACCTCTACGACGAAGACTGAAGCGCCGTTGGCATTCTGATTTGCGAATGAACATCTAGTTCCATACAAATGCTTTTTCTGTAACTGTTTTTCCCTATTTCTGTGTTATATTGTTGGGACTATCGCTGGATGGCACCCCAATTACACGTTTCATGTTGTTCTGTGTATAGCTTAGCTCAACCATATTGTACCTAATTGTACAGAAGAGTTTCCTTTAATAATAAAAAAAAAAAAAAAAAACTTTGGCTATTGCAAGGAGTGACTTCCTTGTGCTTATGTCTTTGTGTGCACGATCTGCCATTGTCAAGCTTGTTATGATTCACTTAGAGAATGTGCCTGCCTGATGCACTTGTGCATCATTCTGTGCACCACATGCTTTTGTGTACAGCATATTGCTGCTCAGTAGAATAAACTGTTAAAGAAGCATCATAACAACTACGATACTATTACCTCCACTGAATGTTGTGTATCGAGTAAGTATATTGAAAATAATTAGCCACCATGCATTGATTCAACATCCTTAAAAGAAGGAAAAAAAAATTTGCTACATGTGAGAAGCAAACCTGTGGCCCTCACCACAGGAGTAGCCTATGGTTAGCTGCAGTGCTACAGTGAACACACAAGGAAGGTGGGAGGTTTAGTAATGCTGTACAATCCAAACTTTTTTGTGTTGTTACGAGGGCCGTCTCAAAAGTAAGTTGCACTATTTTTTTAAATCCGCGCGGTAGGCAGAAAAAGTCTGAAAGTCCCAGGGTATATAGGTATGGGTGAAATTCCTAGGCCCCTAAGTTTATTTCTTGGACATTAAAATGGCAGTAACAATGGAGACTCCACTCGTTCCTACCGCTGATTGCGAAGTTCGCGCTGTAATCCGTTTTCTGATGGGAAAAAATAAATGTGTGACTGAAATTCATTGCGACTTGTACAGTGTTTATGGAAAAGACGTTTTGTCAAGACAAATGGTTTCTCGGCCCCAATCGTTCATTGAAGGGAGAACAACATTACACAATGAGCAATGAAGCGGCCAACCCTCCACTTCCCTTGCTCCGGATATTGTTGACGAGGTTCGAGCAGTCGTGAACACCGATCAGCGCCTTACACTTGATGCAGTTTTGTTTCAACTTCCTCCGTATATTGAAATAAGCCGTGCATCGCTTCACAGGATTATTTCTAAGGATCTGTGTCTATGGAAAGTGTGTGCAAGTTGTGGAAACGAATGGATGAGGCAACTCCAAAAAAAGGCAAAAGTTGTTGCATCGGCTGTCAAGGTCATCAACAATATTCTGGGATTCGAAGGGAGTACTGTTAATCGATTACCTGCTCCATGGGACCATGATGACAGCTGCTCGCTATTGTGAGGTGCTGAGAAAACTCAAAAGAGCCATACAAAACAAAAGGAAGGGAAAGTTGAGCAAAAGAGTTTTTCTGGTCCATGATAACACTCTCCCGCACACTGCCCATGAAACTCAAGCCATTTTGAACAGTTTCAATGGGATGTTTTCGGTCATCCATCTAGTGCACCGAGTGATTACCATCTTTTTCCGGAGCTGCAGCAACATCTTGGGGGAAGGCGCTTCGTAAATGACGAGGAACTGAAACAAGAAGTGGAAAGATGGCTATCCAGTTTGGCGGATGAGTGGTTTGACATTGGGTTAAAGAAACTGTTACCACGGTATCAAAAATGTATTTAGGTTCAAGGAAATTATGTGGAAAGATAGGTACTAAATGTAGCTTTCAAAATATACCCTTTTTAAAATATTTAAACGTTTTGTTATTTTTTAAAAAAATAGTGCAAGTTACTTTTGAGACACCCCTCGTAATATTGGTAGCTTGAACAAGTTAAAGTTAAATATTTGGTTATGATTGTTGATCATATGGGTTAGTAATATTAAGATTTGGAACCTGTGACAACTTGTTGCTGCCACTACACAACTATATCGGGGATGGTGTGAACAGGTGCTGTGCCGAGTAGGACTCAGACAAATTTTAGCGTTCCAGACATTACTCATTTTTTTTGTCCATGGGTGTACATAAAATCTATATTCATTATTGCAAAGAAATTCTGGTAACTACAAATGTAGAAAAATTTAAAAATCAAATCCTTTGCCTGATAGCAGGAGCTATTAAAACAACACCAATCACTGCCTTACAAATTTTAATGAAAAACCCAAACGTAGAAGCCAAAATTGAGAAAACAGCAATCATACAATACGAGAAATTTATAAGGTTACCTCATAATAATTGGACTCAACAAAAACAGAAATTCACTTAAAAACAAAGCTTCTTAAGCATAGTACATAAAATCAAATAGAAATTAACAATTCCAAATTTAAAAGAAAACCTACAAATAAGAAACAATCCTCTAGAACTTTTTAAAATTAATATAATCTCCATCTAACAGAAGATGTCAAGAAATCAGAAACTTCTCCAGACATCCTAAAACAAATTTCACTGGAAATAATAAATTTACAATATCCTTCCCCTGAATGGTTACAATTTTTACAGATGGTCCCAGTCTACCAAATGATGGAGGCACTGGTGCTGGAGCAACATGCCCACTCATCTCATTTTATTGAAAATTAGATATGTATTCAACAAATTTTGTTGGCGAAATCATGGCAATTTTCTTATGTTTACAAAATCTCTTATCATATACAAAAATTTGAAAAAAACTAATTCAGTGTGGTTCAAAAACAGTCATTATTGCTATAACATGAGATATAACACCCAAAAGCCTTAACATACTAGAACATCCTAAAATAACCCATTTACATAAAAGAGTAGGGCAGCGCCATGGCTAAGCAGTTAGAGCATTCACCTACCACCTAGGTGGCCCAGGTTGGATCCCAGGGACCCACATGTGGTATTGGTGGTGGACAAAGCAGCATCAGGGCAGGTTTTCTCTGGGTTCTCCATTTTCCCCCACCACTCATTCCACCAATTACTCCATTATCACCTTTCCAATCATCGATTTTGCCTGCATTTCATATCATCCTCTTCCTCACTATCATACCTGGTGCTTGGCTGACCACCAACTTCCAGGTGTTCACTCTGTCCAGTCCATAGGATCCTGTGATCCCTGACAGGTGTCTGACCCTAGGCACGGGCTTGTAAGTCCTAGATGGTGGAAGCCCTACATAAGGGGAGGGTAATCAGGTAAAGAAAAGAAAGACATAAAGCCCATTGTGGAATAATAGACAATGAAATGGCTGATTTTTTGGCCAAAAAGGGGGGTAAAATTGTCACTAAATCAAGTTTGCTCTTTCAAAAGAATAACATCAAATAAATACATAAACAAAATGAAGAATATACAAACTAAACATCTGGAAAACAATGGGAAAATTTACAAGATCACAATATTTTTACATTACCAAGAAAATCTGCAGCTGTAACCTTCAGACTACTAACGGGACA
>CM060964.1:299227044-299262044 GCA_030765045.1 Tenodera sinensis | reverse complement strand
CTTATTTATTTTGTGTCTTCACTGAAATCTGGCGTCGTATATTTTGGTGCAATGCATTACCCTCTCTACCTACTGTGTACACCCCTGGACAAAAGGTCATGTCTGGAACGCCAAATCCGTCTTTAGTCTTACAGGGCAAAGCGCCTGGTTTACATCATCCACGATACAGTTACTTAGCGGCAGCAACAAGTTGTCACCAGTTTCAAATCTTAATATTACTAACCCATATGATCAATCAAGGCGCTGTGCCGTGTAGGACTTAAACGTTCCAGACATTGTCCTTTTTTCCACGGGTGTACGTGGTAGTGAAAGTGACAGTCGGAATTGTTGTATCATACTTTGAAATTCGATTATTGGGAATACTCAAAGAGCGACTTGCCACTTGAAAAAGGTAGGTATGAAATATCTTGAAAATTTAAACCAGTAATAAAGAGTACCTCGGAAATGGTGTGTGTGTGTGTGTGTGTGTGTGTGTGTGTGTGTGTGTGTGTGTGTGTGTGTGTGTCTGTGTGTGTGTGAGAGAGAGAGAGAGGGAGGGAGAGAGAGAGTGATAGATAGGGGTAGGGAGACAGTATGTGGGCTTTAACGAGATCAAATTTTGGTGTATTAATACTTTATGTGATGTAGCCTGACTTGTAGCAGATGTAGCAGAATTGCACATCGGAGTTTTCATCTTTCATCATTGTCTGAAAGACAATACTGAGAGCTTGATTCAAAAGAGAATCTTGATTTTTTGTCAGAACTTACATCTGTAAAGCAAATAAACCTCTCTTCAACACTGTGGTCAACATTTATGTAACAAACGTTACCGAGTTGATCTTCACTATTAATGTTAGGAGTTTCATCCAATATTAATGAAACAAAGAAGGTATAAGAAATTTCGTAATTCCAAGTGTCATCTCGGCACTCTCACTTGAAATTAAGTCATTCTGAATATATCCTTCAGATAGGTGTCATATAGGTATTGCTAATTCATTTAAATATTCAATATAATGACCTCTGTTTGAAGATCCTTCATTCTCTTTGTGACCATGAAAAGCAAGTGCCTGTTTAGCTAGAAGACATACAATCCGTACAAAATGAGAAAGTAAAGCTCTGTTCTTTGTTATGCTCTTCAACTGACAGCTTATACGAAGTATTCAATTAAAAAGTCTATTCCTGGATTTATGTCAAACATTTTTAGTTAGTTTCTCGCATATGTAATTATAAAAATAGTTGTTTTTTTTTTGGGGGGGGGGGCTACCTTATACATGTTATTTAAATCTTCATAACTGCTGGAATTCCAAACTCCCTTCTCTTTCGAAAAACGAAGATGAACAAAACATTTGTTTTAACGTATTAGGATTCACTTTCATAAACTTTGCTGTTGAAATGCCTTATACATCTTTTAATGTCCGTCGTAATACTAAATGCGGGCTTTCGATTATCTCCTGTAATTACACATTTTTTAGAGAAATGTTAATGTTTAGAGGCTTCATACTTCGAGTTTATCCATCATACGAAGTTTATTTCTATTTTCGTTTCAACAATGGCACGGAAACGGAAGTTTTGTTTGCTTCTGTAGCTATGATTAATTTCGTGGCTTCTTGGATGTATTCTGCCTGTGTGCATACCTTCATCCCAGAATCCGCACAAATCTTAACCTATATTTGCTTTAATAATCAGTAACCAACGGTCCAAATCATGCTCAAATGTTAACGATTGAAAAGCACGCATACAAGAAACAAAACAAATAGCAAATTATTCTCTATTCACGATTAAAATGCAATAATGTTAGCGCGATTCGTAACACGAAATGTAGTCTGCCTCGGTACATATCTTGGGTCAAGCTCACCACTGCAGTTTCCTGCAGCTGACGTCAGATGCCGTTGACCCAAGTTTTGTTTCCAAATATACTACCACCAAGTTATTACAGAATAGCCAAATTTTAAATATGTTTAGGAAAGTTTGATTTTTAATAAGATTAAAACGATGATGTGCCATAAAAGTATAATGAACACAAATTTAGCAATCAGTTTGAGGAAAGTTATAGGATATGTAATACATCTCTCAGATCCAGTGATGCTACGCCCCTGTTTTGTATATATCTTGCAGCCGCGCTAATGACGTTTGTGGGCAGAGATGGGGGACGCAGCGGCCGTGCGGTAGGTCTTGGCCCGGAATGGGCGCAGAGTTAATTACATATGTTACGGTTTACCTGTAATACAAAATTCATGAAGAATAAGAGATCTTCTCAGGATATTCTCAGAAAATTCAAGTTCTACATTTTATTTGTGATGCAAATTCTTTAAGCTTATAGTGTTTTAATAAAAGTCAATGTCGTTTTTGTGTGAATAAAAATGGGAATTACTTGGAATGCAATAATTTATCTTGTATAACTAGGCGGTAGAGAATATAAACCTAATTTTTAAAAAACAACGGAAATATGAAGTTCCAGTTAAGCGTGATAATGCTCTAGTATATCTGTATTCCGCAGAGGATTTAGTACGTAAAGTTATTTTAATAAAACCTATTTGCTCAAAGCATGTCGAAGGGAAGAATAGGCGCTTCACTAGGGCAGGCTACAAAGTGTTGTATGAAACTTTCCCGGAATCTGTGCAAATGAAAAAGCAACAGAATTCCTCGACCTGACAAGTGCGCTCGGTCTTGAGTAACTCTAACCTCTTACCAGGGTACTTTTCACGCCTCTGTGAATTGGCCAGGCCTGGTTTGGGTATAATTTGTTAATAAGACATTTGTAGTTAGGGGTATGGCCAGTAGCATGCAAAGTGAAGCGTGTGCCGGGATAAGAGATATGGGCAACAATCACGCGAGTCCTCTTACACTTAATGTGTTCCTCTCACGAGAATGTGGCTCTAAGAAAGGTGTTCGACATCAACAACTCCAATATTTTCTGTGAAAGATTACGGCTAGGATTTCAACATATCTACAAGACTTAGGCTTCCTAACAAACCTATGTTCTTGTGTTGGCAATGGGGACACTAACGTTGCGTGATCCCTGCGTCGGGGACAACGTTAGTGTCCCCATTGCTAGCACAAAAGCGTGTGTGTTTTTAAGAGGCTTAAGCCATGTTGACATGTTGAAACTTTAGCCGTAATGTTTCTCAGAAAACGGTGGAGTTGTTGATGTCAAACACTTTTCTTACAGCCACATTCTCGTGAGAGGAATACATTAGTATAGGTTTCAGACATCTAATGAACTGATGTTCTACTGTTTCCTTTTCCCTCCAAATAGAAGAACAACCGGTAGACATTTTCTCGTCAGAGGCCTACAGTAGCTGAGAGTGATTATCTGGCTCGTTTACTACTTATTGAGTTCATGGATCCTAGACATTGTCCTTTGTTTTGATAATTAGCCTTTATAGTCTACTTTCTTCTATGATAATTTGTCATAAAGAAGATACGGAAACGTGTTTTGTTTGCGAAAACTACATTTTCTTTGCCATTGCGTTGTGATTCAAATTTAAAAAAACCTAATGTGGCACTTTCACATGACTTATAATCACATGACATACCAGCTGTTACATGCTATAGGTGCTCTTTAATTAAAAAGCAAGTCCTTCATGTAGATATATTACGTTACGCTGTATGTTTTACCTATGAATGATTTCAAATAACGCAAGAAGTGCTTAATTAGAAGGTACAACAACGGAAACGCATTCAAAGTTCATGGTAATGAGTACGTCTCGGATTTGTAGGTGCTAAAAACATGGGAAATATTTATTTTTTATATGCTAAAAATGGCAAAAATATATGGCAAAACAAATGTTTTAAAGATCTGAATGGCTGAGTTAATATAATTGTACGTGGTATAGACAGCACGGAAAGAAATCAGCACTGCCTTATTGAGGACACCTCCTTCCTTACCGTTTGTAGGGTACCTTATTACGTCATGTTTTCATTTTCTTGGCTTGCAGTTCTATATCGAACAAATAGAGTATATATGTGCTGGTGTTGTCAACTCATTGGCTAATTACGAATAGGTATAGCCACCTCCCTCAACTGGGAGGGAGGGGAGGTAACGTGTTCTCTTTCAAGCTGGTGGAGACCGATATAAGAAGACACGCCCATACAGACCATTAGAAAGTCGGTGTCTATTACTATTTGCGCTTGTGTACTCACGAGACATTCTTGGAAGGGATCACCAAGTAAATGTTACTTTTGAACGTTGGTCTGCTGTTATAGCTTTACCAGATGGCTGACAATGCAGGATTTTATCACCACAACTGAAAATGTCCTTCAATTCAGCAGCATATCGTTGCACACTGTAACTTGCACTACTTTTAACTCTAGGCATGTTTAATCCACTGCGAACTCAAAATGTCGATACGTAACTTCCTAACACCAGAACACAAGTAGAACGTCGTATAAACTTGTGAATTCACAAATGACTAATTGATTATAGTTTAACAAGTATCAGTGTTTAGACCAACCGGGCTGGTACCAGATGCTTAATCAAGCACATGCAGTGGAGGAATTCTCCGTTCCTATCTTCCAGGCTCATGTAGCTTGAGAAAGCATGATGTTTATATTTTCTTCCAACTGAAGGGAGGGATACTGTAACTGACATATCAGTTCTTCAAATAATAAATAACGAATTGTGACATCTGTCCTGTGTAATTGAGCATTAAAGAAGTGGATGGTGACGTTTTAAAAATAATTCTACTGCTGCTTTAATGTGATTTTATCTAGATATGTGAAAATTATTTTAAAAAAGTTCTGTTTATGCGATTTTTGTGTAATTCATGTGAATATCCTAACATATTTATTTACATAAAATCAGAAAATATGAATTTTTATGTGCAATAAAACTTTAAATATTTGGTCCGTTGTAAATATCCAGAACATTAAATTGAGTTTCAAGTTAATATTAAGACGCAAACAAAATATTTATTTACCTAAAAATCCGATCCCTAGTATTGAGCTGTTGCCGTAGAAAAAAGAAAGGGAGGTTGCAAGAATCATAAGTGTCCATGCTCGTACATTAAGTGGTGTTTAGGAATACTCTGAATTGGCAACATGGTATAGGTGAAATAACTTATTGGCAGTTCCCAAGAATTCAAACTGGCCCACATTACATTAAACTGCAGTGGACATTACACTAAAAAGTAGTACTGCCAACCTACAATGGAAATTACTAACAAGTCTTTGCGAAAACCCTAGGCAAACGGGACAAGATTTCAAGGCGCATTTTAATAAAGGTGTAAATTCAAATTTATGATGCTATGATACACAAAAACATTTGGGTCTCATAAGCCACATTCATACTTAAACCATTTTTTTTCCCTGGAAGAATGAAGTTATGAAGTTATGTAAGTGCAACACATCAGATGTTTTATCGGAAATACATATTTTGAGTTTCGTTGGATTACAAAGAAAATTTTTGAAAAAAATATGACCTATGAGAGGGACACACACACACACACATACACACACACACGCACGCACACACACAGACACACACACAGACACACAGACACACACACAGACACAGACACAGAGAGAGAGAGAGAGAGAGAGAGAGAGAATTGAACTACGAAATAGATTGCTGATCTACTCGAGGCTTCATAATACTCCCCCCCCCCAAAAAAAAAAAAAAAGGGCCACAAGTGTCGTTGGTTCCTTTTTGTTCGGATGTACTTCGCTATATGAGAGAATACACACAGCAATAATCAAATACGAAACAGTTTGTTCTCCGTTGTTGCGTAAAACGCCCTGTCATAAAATTATTTGTCATTAGTGACAAATTAAAATGCATACAAATCTGTTTTAAGTTCAAAGAGCTGTCCGTAATTATGCTGTTCAACTGTTACTGCACTTTTCTCCACCTAATCTAATCGGAGAAAACCATATTTTGGACCTTTTTGCTATCTACACCTAAACAAACTTTCCTTAAAAGAAATGCACTGAAGCTGCTCCTATTCAGTATAATGATCTCACATCAGCCGCTTAATCCTTAACTCGCGCGTCCTGGGCGCTGCTTCTGCAGAAAATCTATCACCATACATGGCGTAAATATGACAAAAAACACGAGAGACGCCAGAGTAGTCTAATTTAGAATGCACGCTCTTTTCTTAACTCAAACCCCGCCTACATATCACTACCTCTACCAATATTCCTAGCTCAGTCCTAAATCCGCAAGTATTCGTATCTGAAACACAATTTTCAGTGTGTGAATTTGCCCAATCCTAAGATTATCGTTTCCATTTTAATTCTCAGAAGTGGAGAGCTAATGCGTTCTCTACATGGTCGTTACTAATGAGTAATGACTTTGCTTAACACGGGATTCGCTACTGACCTTTTTCTCCAGACAAATGTTTTAACTCGAGATATCTGTAAAAATCAAAACCTGCCGCAGGATAACTCAACTGAAACCACTTAACAAAACTGTATCCCTGCAATGGATTCCTGGGCATTGCCAAATCTCTGGGAACGAGAAGGCCGACTTCTTGGCTTAAAAGGAAGCAAAGATATCGCTACCATTATCACACCCACTCTCATACCAATCGGCAAAATTATGTGTTAAAGCCGCAATAAAAGAATCGTATGACCAAGAACTAGGAAGTCGAATATCCTCTTAAGACTGGAAGAACATTACCAACAAGTCTGAAAGATCAAGAACGGAAGCACTTGCAATGTTTCGACCTACCAGGTCACAACATTCTAGCAAAACATCTGCACCAGATAGGGCTACTGTCATCCCCGAACTGCAAACTATGTAACCTACAGGAGGAAATGGACAGACACCATCTTAAAATCTGTCCAAGACTAAAACGAGCAACTGAGAGCAAGAGGTATTGGGAAACTTGAGGATTAATTAGTTAATGACACTATTGATTTCTTGTTTTTGTTAATTTTCTTGCCATTTGAAAAATAAATAAATATTTAACTCAGGTTTAATACGCTCTACTTTGATATAGTATGCAGAAATTATTTATTGCAAGTATTGCTCCATCTTATCATTCCTTTATTTGTATTTTCCTATCAATAGTTATAGTATCTATTTTATAACCTAAATATTTCTGTGTAATTGATGTTTAGCTTTATATTTTAATTTTTTCAATGTCCGTTGCTATTAATCCTTTTTAATTATTTTTTTTCGTTTGAAACGGCGTTTTTAAAATTCAGCTTCATATTAAAAAACGCGGATATTGCCATACACATTTTCATATGATTATAAATAACAAATATATTCATTTAGTCTCTTGCTGATAATAATTTATTAAAGAATTTCTGTTCAACAATCATTTCTATTTCGTTGCGCAGGTTCTGCGCTGTCTCTTTTTATTCGTCGCCTATCTCAAAGCAAGTGGGCAATTAAACAGAAGCACATCGCTAGTTGTTGAGTGTGCCTTAAGAGTTTACAGATCCTTTTTAGTAAGGTGTTGGGTTACCTTTTGTCTTCAAACTATACAGAAGACAAAGGCTGGACGGGTGCAAATGGTTATGCAGCCAACATTGCTACGTGTCCAGACTGTATGACAGTCTTGAACAATGGGGAGTGTTGCAGGGCTGTCCACAACCTCTCGATGCCTTCGGACCATTCGTCAAATAAATACACAGCGACGAAAATCATTAGCAGTGACAAGATACTGTGGTCGTTTCTTAGATAATATTTTGAGAATAGTTTAACTTGGTCAGATATTTGTGGAACTGAACTACTGGATATATAACATAGCGTTCTCTGTACCTGGTTTTGTAAAACAATTGAAATTACTAGTCGGTGAAACAAATCGGAAATAGAAGTTTGCGCCCCTCGTACTTCCACAAATCAAAAGGATAAATACCAATAATCACACAGAAAATATATGTGTATACATAGTGGGCCATAATTTGAGACTGTGCAATATCTCCAAAACTAAGTATTGGACAAAGAAATGTTATGAATAAAGGTTTTTATCATGGGGGAAGTAAATGCCACTAATCATGTTTCATTTGGAGGACGTTGTGATGGTTATTTTTGGGTAATTTTTTTTAATGGGAACCCACCTTTATATGTATTTTGCTCACTTATAAAAAATAAGCAGCATTTGTACAAAGCACTTTCTAGTTCTCACTCCAACATAAATGAGAACGAAAATCCTGAATGGCCGTGTACAAAGAGCGCAATGAATGGTGCAGCATAATAACAAGTAGGCGAGGAGGCAATGAGACATTGTGACCGTTGTTTTGTTTACTTTCTGCGGTAGGACGGTTTCCTTGTATCTGTCTTTAGTGTACTTGCAGCCGCCTTCGAGTCCAGGTGGGTGCACTGTTGTATGTACCCATAATTAGGGATCACCGAGTAACAACCATCAGTTCCATTCAAGTAGTTTAACATTTGAAGGGTACTCAGTTGACTGTGGGTTGAAATGGATCAACTTTCTCAACCAGAAACAGTGGGAGGGTTCTCATTTACGTGGGAATCTAGGAGAGATGTGGAGTAGGCTTATTCTTCTGTACGCGGAGGAGTTCCTTCATAGAGGAACTCCATCAACAGTTTCATTTTATCGTGTGATATAAAACAATTCCCCGAAGAAGACAGTGCCCAGCGAAAGAGAATAAGGCACAGAAGAACTGCTACGGACGGAGATAGGGAAGTTGCCATGTTAGCTGCAACACCCATGTTAGTTCTCGCGAATTAGCAGCCAATGCGGGACTATCCAAAAGCAGCGTCCTCAGAATATTGGAACAGCACAAATTCCATCCCTACCATGTGTCATTGCATCAACAACTACGTGGAGGTGATCTTCATAATGGACTAATGTGCTGTAGGTGGGCTCAAGTAATAACTGTTTCATTTCGTATTATTTAGTGACGAGTACACAAATCATAGTGAAGTGAATCGATGGAATGTATGTACACTATTAGGCTGTGGAAAATCAACATTAGTTACGAGAAGTGGAACATCAGAGATCCTGGTCTGTTAATGTGTGGTATGTGATTTTGGGTGACAAGGTAATTGGACCGTGATGGCACCTTACAAGATGCAAAATACAGAATCTTTTTAACAGAGAAGTTGACATTGTTAGAAGTTACGTAATTACAAAGATATGTGATACCGGCGCGATGGATGCACTGTTCATTATACACTTACTACTAGAGATGTTTTAAATACAAATTGCCATGATCGTTGGATAGGACGCGCTGGTCCCATTAATTGGACTTACATCACCAGACTTTTTCTTATGAGGCTACCTTAAGGGCAAAGTGTGCTGTGAAGCACCGACTCCGTACAACATGAAGGCGCGCATACGAAATGCTTGTGCCAGTATTGGAAGAAGCATCTTATACGGACACAGCAATCGTTCATTCACAGAGTTGGAAAGTGCATTGAGGTAGAAGGGCATCATTTTGAACATTCATTACCCTAAAGTAAGTGGTGACGCTTAATGCTTAATTGTCTACACCAGTGAAAGAACCATGTGCCATGTAGAAAATGGTTTATAAAGCGCTGTTTATTTTGTGATTGAGTATCTACGAGTTGCCTTCCTTAAACGAAAACGTAACAAATGTCGGATAGTTTTCAAGAAGCCAATGCAAAGATTTTCAATAAATCCCGCAATGCAATGTGCGATGATTCCACATTGAAATCACCACCACATGGGCTATCAGTTGTGAAATACTCAAGGAATCGTTTCTATTCATCTCTATAATGTATAATTCATTAGCTGTTGTAAGTTATTATCGCTTTGAGCTAACCGTATGACGATGTGTACCTATACGCACACCAAATTTTCTGAAAAGTGATTGATTGATGCTGGTCATTGTGGTTAAATTAAACGTAATTGGCAAGTTGTAAGTGATAGGCAAAAACGTATTCGGCAAAAAGTAGTTTTCATTGAAATGATGGGTCGGATGCATAAGCTTGTCATGCTTTGAATCTTTTCCATAGATTGCAGATCTCACGCGTTATCTGGCCACCGTATAGCAGTTTAGTTCTAAGATTGAATGACTACTAAAGGTTTTATAGTCTTCATCAAAACTCAACGGTCTTTTCCTGAATGCAAGAAATCAGTCACGTCAAACTGGCTCTATTTGAAAAGATTCCCGTTCTTTCCCTGATATATTGCGCGAATGTTTCTATCTGTCCATTTATTCCTTCTGTAAACTCCAAACAGATGATAACGTCGATAGTTTTCGTCCCACCCCCTCGCTCCTATTTGACTCCTTGTCACATATAATAGTAATTTTCTTCAGGTCTGCAGAATTCAAACTCTAATCACAAGCACAATATTCTCAATCCAAATGACAAATGTGACATCAGTTTTCTTAGTGTTTCTCATTTCTGAAATACATCTTGATGAACATAAACATATTTTAAGGTGTCAGATGCCAATTCTTGTTTCTCTCGAGTTCATGGTGAGCACTCATTTTAACTGTTACTAACATAATATATTTGTGCAATTATTCTAACATGGATGACAAAACAAATCTATATATGAATAGTCCGCAGAGTCGCTATGAAATAGGAATTGTTAAAGACTCTTATGGTTTTTTCAAAATGAGCGGTGAAGTGAAGACTTGTCCAGTACACATAACTTGGTCAAATGCGCTGAACGCTGCAAGCTCTGGGAATGATGGAATGAATGTGGGAGGTAAAAAGAAGTACAGGTATTGCAAGGAATTCTTGAACAAGTGCACGTTCTCTGTTTAGCGACTCGCCGCAGAGTAAACCACGTGCTGCCGACTTGTTTCATTCATGGGTAGTCTCATTGCACATGCCACGCAGCACTCGCTCTGGTTGACGGACAAGCTCCATTGTTCTTTACCCAGACTCATTTCACAGAAGCGATACCATTAAAAGAATGAATACCATTGAATTGGAAATTGAAGAAAGCCCGTTCATCTCGACGACAGAGACTGCCACATCAAAGGCGGGAGACATCGTTGTTAGTGACTTGACCGCAAGGGCCCACACATCCCGAGTCTTCATACGATACTTTTTGTATAAAGATGATTTGTTTCTTACCGCTGACTCGTTGACGAACTTGGCACGTATGCTAGGAACGGAATTCTAAATAGCAGGCGCTTCCTTTTTTCGGCGCTTGGTTTGAATGTCATCTTGGGGTGTGAAAGACATGTTCACTTGTTCACGCATGTTGACCAAGATACTTGGGAAAATCAAAACTGATCCTAGGGAGTTCAGAAAAGCTGTTGGAGGGATCGTGGTTGTATGAGGTGGTCATAACGCAGACTCTCAGCCAAAATACTCTTGATTTAGTGTCTTGAGAGCTACTCTTTCTGGCAAAAAGCCATATTCTACGAAACAAGCACTTTGATAATAGTGGAGAAACATGTGTGAAAACCTCACAAGGGTCATCTACATAGTAATGACTCGCCTTTTCGCCAAAACATGAGAGCATCATCTCACTGGTTTACTTTCTGTAAAGACGAAGAACATTCAATTATCGTCAGTTCAACATGTTACAAACTTCTGCTTCAGTTTCTTTCCTCTTTTTGCTTTCTCTACCACTTACCTATGGTAGGAAGAGGAATTACTGTGTTCGTACATACTCCACTCTAAACTTGAAATAGGATTTCGTGGACTTGAAATAGGATTTATTCAAATCCGGGAAAGGGTTCATTTAGAAAAACAGTTCTTTGTGTGAGTTTCAGAGAAAGAGAGAGAGCGAGAGAGAGAGAGAGAGAGAGAGAGAGGAGAGGGGGAGATCAGCAAAACGAAAAGTCTAATAAATAATTAGCTTGATGGTATGTTCAGCATTTTCCAAGAATGAGGAGCGATAAATGAACAAACAAACAAACAAACAAACAAACAAACACACACACACACACACCACACACACACACACACACACACACACACACACACACACACACACACACACACACACACACACACACACACACACACACACACACACACACACACAGGGTGTCACAAAATTAGACCAACAAACTTAGGGAGCTGATAAGTGACATTACTTTAAACACTTTTTGTCAAGGAAAGTTTTTTGCTGCGGTGCTTCATTTAAGCGCTAGACGAGTTGTCATAGGTTACTGCCTGCCACCCAGCTTAAGTATTTGCGGCAAAATCAACAATGCAAATTATTATCGTATTTATCTTAGCAAGGCACACAATCCTAATCCAAGAAACAAACACAGAACACATAAACAAAACACAAACATATCATTGTGTACAGTTAATCGAAGCTTTGCTATTCAAAATTAGATCGACCAGGTTTTAAACCAGAGAAATGGCTGCTGTCTATATATTATGAATAGACTGTGAAATCTCCTTTATTGTTATTTTTAATAATTTTTTTTAACTAGGAAGTCAAAACACACTTTGGAAAGAAAAAGAAAAACAGCTCATTAAAATACAAAATGTGTTGCAGTGCTTTTCACACGGTTAGACATTTGCGAAATATTTAGTGCTGTGTAATTTCGTTTCCCCAAGCATAACTGCATCTGACGGAAGATACTTGAAAGAATACTGTTAATTTTTCTTTTCTTTTCTTTCTCAACAGCGTGTTACTATGAACATGGACTAGTTTATTCCTGTATACAAATGCATTTATTTCTTAGTTTGACTGTATCGTGTATAGAAGAATCGGGTGTTGATATATGCTGCAATTCATAAAATATGTTTTGAATTTGTGATGGCTAGATGAAGTTGTGTGACTGCACATCAGATGTTTTCATCTTGGATGGATCTATGTGAGAAATAATTACACGCTGGTGAATCAGATTAATTGTAATATTTAAATAACAAATCATTTGAAAACTGGCTAAAGGCACCGGAACTATTTCGCTATCGAAGCTTATTGTCAGTATTTACTTCCATTGTAGTCTATATAGTTTTCACGCAAGGTTGAATAAATTGGAGATGCAATACGTGTATTTACATGCGCTTTTCTTAGTGAATGAAGCTGTAATGTATTACATCTTATTACTCGGTGCGTGATATACAGGAGATAGTTCTGTTAAATGAGCGCCTGTTCCACTATGGAAGAATGTAGCATCTATAATTATTTGATAACATGTTTGGTTTCGGCGGTTCGTCCATTCAACCTTTCCAGCAAGGCTTTCTTTATTCGAGCAAACACTTCAGCAAACTGCAGTGCTATTTTAGCAGCTGTCTGATATTCCAAATCATTGGATACATACTTCCACTGTGAAGAAAGCAGTTAGAGGGGTCCACATATACTTTCGAAGTGAAGAAGCAGAGAGGCTGCTTGGATGTTTTCAGCTCTTATGCACATCTATTAAAAGAAAGAAAAACAGAACGGGGAAGCGGTGTTATAATGTAACATACAGGCACAGTTTAAACTTGATGTCTTCCCTTTACGCCCATTCATTCCTTGTGAAACATCTCATCTGCCAGTCTGCTTGCATCGCTCTCATAAGTTTAATTCTTAAATTGTCCTTTTCCTTTCTAACGCCTAGACTTTCTTATCTTGATTCATTTCTGTATCTGGCTGGAAAAATGATAGCTGTACATTCTCTTTCCAATCTGAAAAGATATGGAGATATGGCACCTCTTTGTTAGACGTTCGCTGATAAGCAGGTCTAAAATGTGGACGGCTTAAAACTGTTTTCAAAATGACTTCAACTCGTCGTAAGAATGGAATATGAGTTCTTCTCAATGTTGTCTTACGCAATATTGTGATAAGTTTCCAGAGAAAGATAGTAAATGAAATCACATATAGGATGTTTCAAAAGGTGATGTGCTGTTATTTGTTGTTGTAGTTAACAGTAGTAGCAACGCCGGCAATTTCTTTTTTAATACCACGAAAATGCATCACGTTTGATATCCTGGTACCCGGTGGAAATGATGACGCAGTAATGGGCCTCGATTGTCTAGCAGAAGGCGCCGAACCACTGACTGGCCGGTTGAACAGATAACGAGAGATAAGGGAAGGAAGGAATAGCGCTCTCACCTAGCGTAAGCACTAAACCTGCTATTCAGAGATAACAGAGTTATTTTGGAAGCTTCTTTCTCCCTGCGAATATTCTAGAATTCTCAAAACTTCCAGCGACCTACATATGCTCGCGTGCTCGCGTGTGAGTGAGTGAGCTGGTAACACAGTGCGTTCTACTGGTGAGGTTATTACGACACTGTTGGGATTAGAGGTCTTGCATTCGATCCCATGGCGAGTGAAGCGCAAGCAATAAGAGGCTACTGCGTGTATTTCATTAAGCCACCAGTCGCGAAGAGAAGTGAAGTGAGAGTGAAAATTGAATAGTGAACTGACGGTGAGAGCTGAACTTAATTACATTATTGAAGTGAAGTTAGAACTGAACAAAATCGCTACTCTTTTCTGAGTAACACACATTTTATACACGTTAATACACTGCCCCGCAATGTAGCAAACTGTTTTAAACAATAGAACATAAAAGGCTTACTTTCTGTATTTTGGACTGTAGTTTAGCAGCTACTGGCTCTTAAAGGATGCATGTTTGTAGATGAAGAAGAATTTTGGCATTGTTTAATGGCCGTTCTTACTACATATCGAACCATAGGCGGTGGACCTAATAGTACATGAACTAGGTAAATAACTGGGAAAAACAAATCTGCAAACTTACACGTCATTCCAGGTGTAAGTTTAGCAGCATTTGCCAGCGATGAAAGTAGAAAAAAACCGAAAAATTCTCAGTCAGGGAGAAGGAAGTTGAACTACGGCCTCCCGTTTATGAGTCTGTACCATAATGACTTGGGCTTTTCTTGGAGAAAGAGGAAGAAGGAGGAGGGGAAACGGATCATATTGGCCGCTTAACAGTATTGCGTGCAAAATACTGAGGGGAAAAAGGTATTGCTTGGTCGTGACTTGTAGTGCGTAAATATACTAGCAACAGTGAGATCAGAATTAAGGTATCTCACTCGCAATTATCAAGGATGTGATATGTAGGTATTAGCTTTAAATTTAACAAACACATTGATAATGGCTGTATATTGGTTGTATATATGGTTCCGAATCTTGGGGTGGGAGAAAGAAGGAAGGAGGGTGAGAGGGAGAGGGAGAGAGAGAGAGAGAGAGAGAGAGAGAGAGAGAGAGAGAGAGAGAGAGAGAGACGCATATTCAGTCTGTGCAGATGAAGCTTGAGATGTGTAAGATGTACTAGAACTGATAAAACAATAAATGACACTTTAGTTCTGATTTTAATATATTTTCAAGTAACGAAACCATAGAGGATAGTAAAATAAAATGGAGAGAATACAATGATCGAATTCAGATAATAGATTACACAACCATAAGAATATGAAGTATCATTCAGCTGCAGGAAGAGATTTGGGTAGAACACACAAGAGCCGGCATGATATTAGACCACCACGAGTGAATTTCCTAATCACAGAAAGAGGGGAAAGAATTATAGCTTTGCAATTTACAGATAACCCACCGGCTCCATCACATAAAAGCTGTCCAACGGGAAAATCAACAAACTGCTAATGTAAAGTAATATAAAAAATCTGTGTTGCACTCACATGACTTTCTCTACTCTTGTGCTATTCTTAAAAACTCTTATTCCTCTATCTTCTTCATATTAGACTAGATAAACATTTGCAGAAATTATCTTATTGCATATTTGCTTTTAGGTCCAAGAGGAATATGGAATACAGTAGACTTTGAGCGATAGTCAAATTCTTTAATATTGGTGGCTATATGAAGGCTTTGAAATTCCGTACTCTTTGCACGGCCAAGAGATAAAAAATCGAATAACGACCTTCCATTTGAGAAAAGTTTTACTGCAAAACTCACACAAATAACAAGGAATAGGTATCTCCGAAATGATTCACTCTACAAAAAATTTCTCTCTCCTTCGTCTTCTCCTTCGTCTTCTTCTTCTTCTTCTTCTTCTTCTTCTTCTTCTTCTTCTTCTTCTTCTTCTTCTTCTTCTTCTTCTTCTTCCTCTTCTTCTTCTTCTGCTTCTGCTTCTTCTTCGTCTTCTTCTTCTTCTTCTTCTTCTTCTTCCTCTTCTTCTTCTTCTTCTTCTTCTTCTTCATCTTCTGCGAGGTCGGCCAAAATCTCGTGCTCCTCTTGGGTTATATAGAAAGGTTCTCTTAGGTATCCTTTCTTCACTCATCCTCATTAAATGTTCTGTCCATTTCTTGTTATTTGTTTTAATTTTGTCTTCTAATATATATAGTTCTTCTCGTATTAACTCGTTTCGTATTCTATGTGCTCTTGTGCATCTTTTCACAATCCGCAGAAATAACATTTCCCCTGCCTGTATTCTACTACTATCCTTTGATTTTATTACCCAACTTTCGCTTCCATATAGCAAGGAAGGAACAGCCAATGTCTTATATAATTTAAGTTTAGAGTCTTCTCTTGTTTTCCGACCTAAAGTTCTTTTAATGGTTCCACATATAACCTGGAATTTATATATTTTGTTTTCTATATCTTTATCTTCTTTGTATGTAATATCGCACCCTAAATACTTAAAGTGTGTTACTTGTTCCACTGTTTTATTTTCCAACACAATTTTAATTCTTACTCCATATTTACCTATGAATGGCATTGCTTTTGATTTACTTACTGATATATTGGCCACCACTTGGAACTTATAAGCCAACATTTGTAGATCTCTTTCAGATTCTGCCATTAGTGAGACATAGTGTGCAAATAATAGGGCATTTAATCTACCCTTATTGTCAATTAATATTCCTTTCTTATTAAAATGTTTTTTTTTTCATTCAATTAGGATGTCCTCAATATAGATATTAAATAAAATAGGTGATAAAGCACACTCCTTGGTTTATTTTGAAAAACTTTTTACCGTTTCTAGTTAGCAACGGGTCTATACACACATTTGTCTCATAGTATAAGCTCTTAACAGTTTCTATTATTTGATTAGGAATACCGTTGTTTTCCAGGGTATTCCATAGTAGTTATCTATTTACTCTATCAAACGCTTTTTCTAAATGTATGAATAATAGATATGTATCTTTCTTTCTCTTCTTTTATCTAAGATTTGGTTTATAGCAAGTACTCCATCTGTACAAGATCTCCCTTTTCGGAACCCGTTCTGCTCTTCTCCTAATTTATTTTCAATTATTTTTTGTATTCTTCTAGCTATTATTCTAGTATATATTTTATACGCACTATTTAGAAGGGCAATAACCCTATAATTTGATGGTTGATGTCGGTCTCCTTTTTTATAAATTGGTTTCACTTCTCCTTGTCGTCATGTAGTTGGTATGCTGTGTTTTCCCAGCACATATTAAGAAGGTGTAAAAATCTTAATTTAGAAAACATCAGCATATTTAATTAATTCAGAGTTTATCCAGTCTGAGCCACTAGCCCTTCTATCATTTGTGTATTTAAGGGATTCTTCTAGTTCTTCCATTTGAAGTTTGTCTACATTTAAATTTTGATGGTTTGGTTCTTCTTCTTTTGTATTTTCATTGTACCATAGCTCCCTAAAATGTTCAATCCATTGCTCCTCTGTAATTGATGTTTGTATATATGCTGCTTCTTTCTCAGATTTATTTAAATGTTTTATTATTCTATATGTTGTCCATTGGCGACCATGTAAATCATGTTCTAAATTAGATACGTTTCGGTCCCAGCTGTCTTGATGGGCTTTTCTTACTATCTTTTTAACTTCTTTCCTTTTTTCATTATATGATATTTTTGATTCTTCTGTTTTCTTTTGCAGGTGTTTTGGGTAGGCCTTCTTCTTTTCTTCTATAGCCGTTTTAATTTCATCGTTCAATATTCTTAATCCTTTCTTCTTATGGTTTTTTTCTTCTTCTTCCTAATATATGCTGCTTTCTTTATGTCACGTACTATGCTATTCCATTCTTCTTCAATATCCGTGCTTGTTTCGTTTTATAACATATATTGAGATTATCCATTTTTGTACAGATTTCGTATACTTTCATCTTGTAATAGCTGGACTTCATATGTTTCTTCATTGTGAACCTTTTTCATGGTTGTTTTTCTCCATCTTTCTAATAGTTTAATATTACATGTCAAGAGGAAGTGGTCTGTTACAACATCAAAACCTCTATATGCTCTTACTTTGGTGACCCACGGTATTAATGTTTTATTCCCTAGAAAATAATCTATAATTGTTTTGGAACCTCTGGCAGACCAAGTATACTTATGATTTTTTTTTATTTCTAAAATAACTATTAGTGGTTCTATATTCATTAAATATTGCAAATTGTTGAAGTTCTTTACCATTTTCATTTTGTAGTGTTTCTCCTTGTATGCCAATTATATTATTTACAGGTTGACAACCAATTCTTGCATTAAAATCACCTCTTATCACTATATAGTCATTTTTATTTATTTTATTTATAACTTTTTGTAAATCTTTATAAAATCTCTATGTGTTCCTTCCTTCCGATGCATATACACCTATGTATTACAGTCATATATCCTCGTTGTATTTTAAAACGTACAATAATTATTCTTTCTGATATAAAGGTGTAACTATGTATCTTCCTCCTCCATGTAGTGTCTACCATAATAGCTACTCCCTTTGGTGTCTTTCTACTCCTTGATAGATTAGTAGATAATCATCTATATATTGTGTTCCTTTCAACTTTTTCTTAGTTTCTGTTAAGAGCATTATGTTTGCTTTTTTTTTTTTTTTTTTTTTTTTTTCTTTTTCATCTCATTTAATATTTCTGTTTCTTTATTATTTAACCATTTTATGTTCCAAGTGGTCAATAGCACATTTTGATTCATTTTCCTTTTTCTCGTGCCTTGTGCATCATCAGTATGTCCACCCGGCTTTTGACTTCGCTTGCCAGTAATTTAATATTCATCTGACCGCATTACGAGGGCTGTGCAGATATAGTTAGGTGGTTGGGCTGCCACCTTACAGCTTCCTAACCTGCATCAGCTTTGTATTAGGGTGCCTTCCCTTAGGTAGACCGCCTTCTCTTTGACTGAGTTCTACCTGCCCATTTGCAGCCGCCCTATCTGGGTACAGACGCTGCTGCTGATTTTGGTTCGCCCCGAGTATTTCATTTCCTCTTTACCACCTGTATCTAGGAGGCGTTCCTTTATCCACCACCCAGGGAGGCGCCCGATGGGGGATCAGCAAAACATTTATTTGGACATAAATTGTGTTTTATCAAGATCTACAGTTTTTGTGCATTGAGATTTGGTCTATCTCTTACGGTTTACCATTTATGCGAAAGTCATCAAGAGTAAACAGGACCACGTGGGCTATAGCCAGAAAATTGAAAATATATATTTCTCTTGGTATAAAAATATCTTAAACATTTTAGTCAAAATCGTTAGAGCCATTTTTGAGAAAATCAAAATGTTCGATGTAAAGGTAATTTAGGGTGGACGAATTTTCTTGAAAATCTTCATGTCGCATCTTTGAAAGATATTAAACTTAAATACCAACTTTGATTTTTAAACAACTTTTCGTTTTTGAGTTACGCGGTACACACACACACACACACACACACACACACACACACACACACACACACACACACACACACACACACACACACACACACACACAGAGCGATAGATACGTGCGCGCGGACCTTTTTCTAAAAATGCCTTTTTTATTCAGGGTCCTCAAAACATTTCCGGTGAAATCTCGACATCGATTTTTTGGGTCGAATACAATGCCTCCCCTATTTACTATACACAGTGGAGAAAGTAAAAATGTATAGGTAATTCTAGAGGAGAGGGTGGCAATGTACAAGGTTTTCAGTAAGTAGCAGTGGTCATCTTTTTACATCAAAGAAACCGTGAAAGACAAAAACACATTCGGCATCCCACTGGACAGAGAAGTTGTAAGTTCTATGGTCGTTGAGGCAGTATCCATTTAACAGTGACCAAAGATAAAAACAGGACCATTTCTTGCCATGCGCAAATCAGTTGGTTTCTAGTTACAAGGCGTTTGGTACATGTAATTTATTTATGACAAGGTGCACGTGGATTGTATCTACTGCAAAAGTGACCTGTAACACTTGAACGATCAATTCACAGAAAACTGCAGCACACAAGGTTGTTTTTAGTTTGTAACGATTTATTTTAAAGTACCACAACTGCTTTATGCCACTGAATGAAAGTTCAAAGACTGATTTTAAAAACTTTGAACCTGTGTTTTCAGTGATGAGCGACATGTGTTTCTGACTTTCACGCCTATTTGAAATAAAAAATATATATTACACGAATGAAGCTATAAGTTCAGCACTTGGAATCGAAGAGTTGCCATTATTAGCTTGTGCTACACCTCCTCTTCCAGGACCTCATTTTTCGTTTCCTCGAACTTTCCTCTTTTCCTTCTCTACACGTGTTTGTTATGGACTGGTAGAGGACTGCAAACTCCGTTTATCGGCACGCATGCGCAGACGAAAGGTTCCAGTTAGGGAGTAGGAAGAACTTATCCTCTTTCTTTCTTGGCATACATGCGCAGAGCAGCTGAATTCACAGAGTGGGCATATCTTAGCAAGACGCTATCATTCTTTTGCGGTACGCCAGCTTATGTACCCTTTCTAACGGAGAAATATGTAAAACCTAAGGAAAAAGGACAAATAATGCTTCAATAAGGTCAAACCATAAAATGTCGCCCCCCCCCCTCCGAAAAAAGAGGAGAAAAAAGAATCTCAGAGTTTTCGTTCACCACAAAACGAGCGGATGGCTCAGGCGGTAACGTCTGTGGCCCGCATTAGAGAGGTCGCGGGTTCGATCCCCGTGGCCGACCTTCCTGACCAATGGGTTTTTTCGCAAGTTTCCCCGGGTCGCCAGGCGATTGCTGGGAAGGATTTCCATATCCTCCGAATTTCCTGTCGCACCATTTCGTTACATTAATCATTTCATTTCACCCTTCATTCCGTGACGTTTCTTTCAGGGTTGGAAGCGTCGGCGAACGTCGCGGCAGCATTACGGCAGGGGGAACAAATGCGATCTGGAAATCTGGCCCCCCGGTTTGGAAGGCGAGCCTCGTAGTTTCCGCCCCACCCCCCTCCGCCCTGGGGTGCTACAAGCTCGAGGAGGGAAGGGAGTCGGTTTCCGAGTCCCACGCCCCCCTTGGGAGTACAAACCCGAAGGGGTGGGAGAGAAACCGCCACCTTGCGCCAGGGTGCTTCTAACTGGGAAAATGTAGGGACCCTGCCCTCTGCTCTGTCGTGGCAGCGTTCCGGCCGCCCTTCAGATCCATTCGTCCGGGTATAGGCACAAAAGATCGCCTTTTGGGAGAGGTGCTAAGTCCCGCTCCGCAAATTGTCACTACAATCTGTCAGTTAAAGGAATACACCTGCAGTTAAGCTTTGTAATAAATTTGGCTTCCAAGTATTTACCTAATTTGCACTCAACCTCATCTTACTTTCTGTCGGTCCAGCTCTAACTGCAGCATTTGTGATCTCAAAGATCCAATATACATCCAGAATTCCTATTCATTATGAATCGGAATACAACCTGTACTTAGCATCACAATTTCGTGGGTGTGTGAATGCATTTTAAGAGATTATTGGACACATCGCAAATATATCTAATGCAATTAAAATATTTATTTACACAACAGTCAAGATTCTTGAAGAAAGTATAAAATATGCTAATAAATCAAATAAACGAAAATGACGAGGGAACCAAAGGATTAACGTGTAAGAAAATGCACGAAACCATTATCCTTTTCTCTTTTATAAGGCTTTTATTTCGCTCGTGAAATTTTTGTTCATGAATGGAACGTAGGTATAATCTTTAAAATAGCATCAGAATTTCTAATGGTGTAGTCTAATTTGAATAAAAACAAATTTAAATCGTTATTGATCTAGTTTTTTGGTTTCCCATAAAATATAAAGTTATTGATATGCTTTAAACAAATTTTCAACGATTCATTTTGATGATATTTACTTGTAAATGTTTCGTGTGTATAACTGTTTGTAATTATTTTTCTAATGCACGGTAGCTTCAATTAACATCTGTGCTTCTGCAGATGTGGGCTGCGTTTGTCAAACCTTCCATCGCTCCTCTGGGATTCTTCTATGCAAAGTTGTGTGATTTTTGCTTGTTATAGGTTTGCATATGATATCAATGAATTTCGTGAAGTATTGTTGGAGGCCAGCTGCGATTTGTTCCCACCAATGTGTTGCAAAAATCTTCTGTCGGATTCTCAGCTTAACGCTGATATTTCTAAAAAAATCACAATAAAGTAGGCTTAAAATATGTCTCGTAAGCGACGGGACAGGATTAGAAACGGCGATTGGATGCTGTTGGTCCAGATGCAGGCTGAAAGCATTTGGTAATTTCCAATGAAGCGGCTAGTCTCGGCGTGAAATTCAAGCTCGCTTCAGTGTCGTATTTCATCAGAATTCTCGAATTTCAACTTTTGGATGTGCGTGTGTGGCTGCTTTTTAGTGCTCAAGTACCCGAAAAGAAACGTAAAAACGAACTACGTCAATATCAAAGCTAAGAGGGAGGAGATGATCGTACATCGTATAAACTTTCTAGTTCACCACCTGCCTTAAAATTCTCTCGCTGTCCCCAAAGTAGACTGTAATAGAATTGCCAGTTTTGCTTCTCAGGCTGATAATTTTGTATTGGACCTCAAACCTCCAAACTGAAATGAAAACAAGAGACGTTGACAATCAGTGGAGTTGTTTTAGGAGTTGGGCTTAAGCAAATCGTTCGCGTTATGAGCCCCGTTGTGCAGAAAATGTTTTAGAAGGGGTACTGTCATAAATCTGAAAGCAAAGAACAGCGTTATGCTTGACGACAAGCGGGTCAGTAATCAAATTACGTAGAGACAGGTCCAGTCGTAGGAAATTAAGTTTAACCAAGTAATACACGTTTTATGAACATCGTACAATAAAACCAAAATCTCGTAGTGTATGGGAAACCTGTTTAGTTATTTAATGTTGACGGGGGCAGTGTCCGAAAATTCCGTATAGAAACTGTTTGCCATGCTTCCACTATGCAGTAAATTTCTGGCCTTTGGAAACCGTAATTTTAAAAGCGGTTTAAATGTATTGAGATTGCAATAAGTAGTGGTGGCGGTGGCGGTGGCGGTGGCGGTGGCGGTGGCGACGGCGACGACGACGACGACAACGACAACGACAACCGATCCCCAAAATGATTACATAGTGAACTATGTACATATCACCAATTTGCTTCTTTTTCCTTACTACACATTTACGTAAGTGTATGTCTATTAGTACTGGAAGTTTAAATATTCTAATCGTTTCTCTGTCCTAAACATGTTATCAGCACACACATTCCAACAACCTCGTCCATAGCTTCCAGAGCTCAATCTGGTTAGCTTCTGGTTAATGCATTACCTCAAAGAACAATTTTTATGGCTTTCCTTTACAGCAAATTAAAATTCAAAGCATTCCAGGACGTTAGCTGTAAAATATCTAGTCTATGCTGGATAAAAACTCACTGTTGAAGAAACTAGATTCAAATGTGTTGTATGCAGTGCACTTTCAAGTGATGTTTGCAAGACAATCATAATCTGTAAATTAATTATCGATAATCGAACCATTAGTATTAGTACTTCGGTTATATACAACCGGAATGTTCGACGAAAATTCCTCTTGTATTTAGAGGAAATAGCGATTAATAAATAAAGTACTGGAGCAATTAACATTAATGACGAGAAGCTATTTGAGATAGAAGGAAGAAAATGATGTGTTAATAGGTTTCAAATGTTACTTCAGAGTTTTATGTAAGAAATGGAATTGATTGAAGGATACGTTCTAGTTGTCAAAAGTTACCATAAGTAATAGTTCTAAAATATGCAATAAGTGATTATAGCAAAAACATGTCATAGAGAAGTTAACTTTTTACTGTGCGTATTTTCTTTGTGTAACAGTTGAGAGTTCTGTAAAAGCCATATTAGCTAGCGATTTTCGTATTTTGATCTGCTAATGTTTGAGATAAACATTAATATGCAAGAATATAAAGGCAAGTAACTAAACTAACAGAAACGTACTAGAAATGTGCTTATTCTTAAAAATAAAATGTTCTCCGCACCCCTTCATTTTAGGATTAGTTTAGTCTAAAAATCAACAGATATTTTTATGCATGAAGAAACCGGCACTCAACCAAAAAATAAGAAAAAGCTGCGAAACATCCAAAATAGCATTTTGTCTCTTATGTTATTTTTATTTAAGAAGAAAAGAAACAGGATAAGGAAATAAAAGCCCTTGAGAGCATCAAAGGAATTTGGAGTAAGAGAAACGGTGAAATACGGCGAAATAAAAAGATGGAGCAGATTAAATAGTGAACTAATAAAATAATCGTGTTGCAAACTTTAAAAATAATCTGATCAAAGTGGAAAAAAATCAAAGGAGGAAAGCAAATGTTCTGCAGAATGCAAGGAAGAGAAATGTAAGATAAAACTAAAGCATTGGAGACAAAAGAACAGAACACCAAATTAAAGCAGTTACATGGGAAAGTTTGACGCCAGCAGCATGATAAATGCGTGCAAATGACCACTTAGGACAAAATTAAATTTATCTCGTTGTACTCATAGAATTCCCTCTTAGTTTTCTCTCAGGGAGAAGAAGCGGCAACCTGATAGCTGCACAACACAAGATTTATTTATGCACTAATTTAGTGTATCTTTTTTTAAACCTTGTGGGCTTTTCCCACACCCATGCCTGTTATAGTAGTTCACCGAAGTGGCCGCTAGGTGGCGAAGCAAGAATGACCGGTCGGCTACAGTTGAACCACTCACCGCTAGATAGCGCGACGTGTACTATCACTGCCATGTGCCTGACCGTAATAGACTTGAACAGAATCAGAGCGGCTGGGAATTAAGAATTACTGGTTTTTGTAGAGGGTTGTGTCACAACATTAAGAACCCATCTCGGTTATGCTAATATTTATTGTATTTAATTTACAAAAGCTTACATACAGTAGCGTTTTATCAATTGAAATTTTTCCCGTTTATTCATTTCCTAAACATATTTTCCCAATGACGCTGAACTTGGCCAATAGTCAGACCTTTTTTTTTATATTAAGGGAAGACTTGTGAAATAAGGGTCACTTCGTTCCAAATTAAGATATTTTTGTTAGAAATTGATATTGTTTTTAGAAAGTTTAGTGTGTGCTGTGCTCCGTTCAATTAATGTGTTATCGGGAAGCTAAGTTCATTTATAATTCTAGCAACCTACAGTTTTAGATTTTTTTCCAATTTTAAATGTGAGACATTTTATGAAGTTAATTTTCTCAAATGTGCCAACCAGTGGCGTATGCTGGGATTGCGACTGCCCCACATATCACTGGGCCTACCAAATCCGTTAACACTGAGGACACACGAGCGTAATCTTTGCGTCCGCTTTTACGCACCTAATATTTACATGCGTTTGAGATCTCAACGCACAGGATTGAAACCTTCGCGTTCTATCGTCGTTCAGATTAGGTGCGTTCTAGCATTTCAATTCTGCTGCCCGCTCTGATTTCGTGACCTTGATTACGCGTTGAGCATGTGTGTTCCATTAGATGCCTAGTGAAGCTAAGCCGTGCCCACATTATGTGCGTAAGGTGCACGCAAAATAAACGCTCGTGTGTCCTCAGGGTAAGGGGTTGCTCATTAACCTTCGGTTAGGCGCGCACCCTGGTGGAACACAGTTGGTTGCGCGGGGCCTAGTTGACCCGCACTATATCTATGTGCTTATATGCTTGCATTTATTTGTGTAAACTTCATTTTTCCTTCATTCCATTGTTTAGCTTCATTTAGCGTAAATATACACAACTTTTATTAGCATTATCTTACTAGACAGGTCAAAGATAAATAGAATGTAGTTTGAATACATTATACATTATCATTTGTACTACACTACATGGAAAGATTACCTGCGATCTGCAGGTAATTTGAAATGTACATAAAGTGGAATGTGAGAAAAAAGCGGGTAAACCTTTAAGAAAAACAAAGAATTGTCTGGTTCCCTTAATAAAATTCACAGATTGGGGAAGTATAAGAACTGCATCTATCAATCTCTTCAATACATGTTGATCATTTTGATCTTTTCATTATGCAAACGGTCAACAGTTTTTTCTGGTAGTTCAGTGAATGGTGTGTTCGTTGAGTGTCGAAAGTTTTTAAAGCTGTAAACGATTTTATATGCGTTGTTGATCTCTTATGCTTATCCATAGCTGGGATTAAACACGCTAAATTTGCGAAACTCGTCTTATTCCAAGGCGTTTTCTCGGTTGCAAACAACAAGCATGGCCAGCAATAAAGTTTATTCAATCCGCATGAACCAGTCACCGCACATACTAGGCACAACCTTTTATTATTAAAGTCCTGTTGTAAGTATTCTTATTTCTTTTGCTTCTGCTCGCACTGCAAGCGCGGAAGATCCGGAGTAGGCCTTCTCTGTTTTACTATCACTAATTTATCCTCGTATTTCAACTGCGAGTATGGTTGTTTCACTAATGTTTTTACTACGCATTATTCATTCATTTCGAGGCATTAGCACTAGCAATTGTCTTGGTGCACTGTACACTATGAAACAAACAATACTAATACAGCTGTTGCGGACCGTAACAATCACACAATTAAAAAGAAATTCTTCTTGCTTTTAACTCCACGTGCAACCAGTCGTGTTCACATGACACATTTTGGAGACGCTCGTGTGAGTATAGCGACATGGGATTCCGAAGCCTTGGCGTGCTTCCACCTCACCTCTCTCTCCCCTCTGTTCAATGGTAGAGAACGAGGCATATTATTTTCATCTTACACGCTAATTCTTCATGAGGGAAGCTGGCTAATATTAGAATTATTATTAATATTATTTATTAATTTCTAGTTTACTTTAGATATGGTCTTCGGTGATAGCTTTGATAGCCCACAGTATGCGCCGCTGGTGCCTACTTTAACCAAAACAACTGAGAATTGTCCTTTTATCGCTTTATCATTTTATTGTAATTATATTCTTATTTACAATATAATTTTATGGTATACGTAATGAACATTTGACTGAGACATATGTACTGTTACTTCTATGAGATTGTGTGGATATACAATACATTTTTAGATAAAATAATTATATAATTCATAATTTACTAAAAGTAGAAAAAAATGATTTAATAAAACCAGTTATGCAGAGAATTATACGAGGATTAATGGGAGTATTTGCACAGAAATCATGAACAGCTAGATGCATAGACTTTCATCATTCTGTCTCCAATATTACAGTAAAAGAATGTCTTCACTCAAGTGCTATCTACAAAAGAAACATGGTATTTATTTGTAATGAATAATACTTAAAAAGCTAGTAACCAGTAGTATCTCTAGATAAGAGCTTTTTCTAGTTTATACTGAAAAGTGCTGTAAATAAAATGGTTAAAACTTCTAAAATAGAAGACGAGCTCATTTACTTAGAGCTGGTGTCTCTCTATCACCCTCTCACCCCCCCCCCCCCTCCCTCTTTACTTTCTGTTATATTGGAGCCACTAACTCGTTGACTATAGGTACTTTTTTCCTCTTGACTTTCATAAGGAAACTTCGAGATTCTATCGAGGGGGAGAATCGTTCTAATTTAAGTAAAGCTTCTCCCACTTCAGCTGCGAATCGAAACCTGTGCCTGTGATTTAAGAACTCAGAATGCTGGCCACTCGATTACGAAGACAGTGTAATAAAGAACCGATGTTCACGTATCCTTTGAAAGAAGCGTTTAGCCTCGTGTTTTCAGACATTGCAACTGATATGGAAGGAATACTATTCTGTTCCTCTCGCAATGTGGCTATGAGGAATGTATTTGACATCAACTACTCCAGCGCTTTCTGAATTCGTAGTCGAAATTTCAGCGGAAATATGTTTTGAGGCCCCCTGAATCCAAAAAAAGTCATTTTTAGAAAAAAGGTCCGTGCACAAGTGTCTGTCTGCTTGCTTGTCTGTGAGCTGCATAACTTAAAAATGAAAAGTCGGTTAAAAACGAAAGTTGGTATTTAAGTTGGTATATCTTACAAGGATGCGACACGAAGATTTTGAAGAAAATTGCTCCATCATAAACTACCCTTTACATGGAACATTTTTTGAAAATTATGATTTTGTCAATAATGGCTCCAACGACTTCGATTAAAATATACCTAAATATATAATATTTAAAATATTTAAGATATTTTTATGGCAAATGAAATGTATATTCTGAATTTCCTGGCTATAGCTTATGTAGTCCTGTTTACTCTTAATGACTTATAGGTACATAATTGCTAAACCGTAAGAGATGGACCAAATCTTACTACACAAAAATGTAGATCTCGTTAAAACACACAAGTTATAGCATTTTTTTGTAGAATGAACCATTTCGGAAATATTCCTTGTTATTTGTGTGAGTTTTGCAATACTTAAGCTTTTCTCAAATTGAAGGTCGTTATTTACCTTTGTATCTCTTGGCCGTGCTAAGAGAGCGGAATTTCAAAGGCTTCATGTAGCGACCAGCTTTAAAAAATTGACCATCGCTCAAAACCTACTGTATTCCCATATTCTCCTTGCACCCACAAGAAAATCAGTAATAAGTTAATTTCTGCAAATGTTTATCTCGACCCGCATGAAAATAGAGGAATAAGAGTTTGTAGGAATAGCTAGCACAAGAGTAGAGAAAGTCGTGTGAGTGCAACATATCAGATTTTTTAAATTGTTTAATACGTGCTTCCTTTAACTTCTATGATCATATTGGAGGCTTTAATTTGAGGAACAACTTATAGTGATGTTACGCAAGTCGAACTGTGAGTGTGTGTGTGTGCGTGCGTGCGTGTGCGTGTGTGTGTGTGTACTTCGGTCGTATATTTTTATTGTGGAACACTCGCACCCACACTTCTAGGTTGTGCAGAGAACAAGGAATTATTCATTCCCCGAGAATTGTAGCCGACAGTTCTGGTTCGATCAAAGAGGCAGGCCAATATTCATTTTGAAATACCAGTGCATTTCTGTTTTGGGCTGTTGAAACTAGACGTTATTGAGTACAAAGGATTTTAAAATAAACAATAATCAAAGAAATACATATTATATTCCAATGTGGTGTTTATATGAAAAGAGGCAACATATGCTTCTTTGCACGTAAAACTGAAATAAACCTACCAAACAGCCTGTGATCTTTTGTTGCCAAAGTTTGTTGCATACGTGAAACAAAAGCTTAGTATGTAGTCTATAATGGGTGGTTTTTGCCGATGTTTGAGTACTCCCATGGGTCTTAAACCCTGTCCGGACAGAACAGCACTGTGAAGTGCTCTGGATAAACCTAAAGAAGTAGAACTCATCAGAGGTGTAGACCCACATTATCAGTTGCGTTGCAGACAGGAGGGTGGGCCCAGGGGGGCGCAGTGCAGCGAAATGATGTACATATTTACGCAAGGCCTTGCCAAATCGGCAAGTTCTGGCGTTGCCCCCGGTCTGGGCGGGGTTTTCTATTTTTAATTAATCGCCCTGGCTGAGGGAAGGAGCGATTAATTGGACCAGTTCTGTGGGCCCGGGGCGGTTTCTCACGGTATCCGCTCCAGCAGGTTTCGTGCACTGCATCTTTGGCATTGCAGCTGTTGATTCGGCCTCAGTAACCATAGATGAGCCTTTGAACCTCACCGACGTCTCTATCGCTCATTTTGAGATGACACGTGGGCATGTATCCTTGATACAGACTTTAAAGAAATACTGATAAAAATAAATAAAAATGCATTGCTATTGTAAAAAGAGTAACTGTAAATTTTGTGGTGATTCTCTAATTTATTTGGATTAAAGCTTTATTTGGATATCTTAATTTTATGTGCACATTCTTTCCATTCAATAATAATGGGCAAATTGATTGTTATGAAGCGTGTTGTGTAAAATATCTTAGGTTTCACATAGAGAATTCCCCACAGTGCCTGGGGGTGTCAGAATGGGCACAAAGCCAAAAACATGTCTTATAACAAGAATATACAAACTTTTTTCCTCATTAAACTTTGATTGGATGAATGTTATGGCAACTATTAGCTACATGATAAACCACTTGGTGTTTTATTTTCGTTTTAAGGTTGTCGTGGGAAATAACACAAGCATAAGAAAGTCAGTAACCCTAAATCTCTACTAATATCGAAGAGAAACAAGCAATGCTTGGGTTATGCTTCTTTTTTGTAACCGGAGAGGTATCTGGAAGCTGGTCAAGTATGGTTGTGGACCAAAGTTGATTAGACGATTGGCATAAGCTGCCTTACCTCTTACAGGAACTAGCCGATAGTGTGGTACAGGACCCAGGGAGCGCCAATTCTGTACGTACCGATTTGAAAACATGCATGTGGATACATTGCAGAGAGGGAGAATGAGAGAGGCAAGACGTAACATAAGAGGGAGAGATTCAGAGGAGAATGAAACAAAGAGAAGAAGAGACAGGGTGAGACAGGTTAAAGGTGACAATGAGAAAGGGAGAAATTCAGAGGAGAATGAGAAAAAGAGAGGGAGAGACAGGGTGAGGGAGGCATTATTTGATGTAATAAGGGAGGGAGAGGATCAGAAGAAGAAAAAGAAAGGAAGGGTGAATGTGAGAGGTGGCGTAATAAGTGAGAGATTCAGTGGAGAATGAGAGAAAGGAGGGACAGATTCAGAGGAGAAAAAGAGAGGGGAGATGGGGTGAAGGAGGCAGAATGAGAGCCAAGAGATGACTTAATGAGGGAGGGATTCAGAGGGAGAATGAGAAAAAGAGAGGGGAGATGGGGTGAGAGGCAGGGAGAATGAGAGCCAAGAGATGATTTAATGAGGGAGGGATTCAGAGGGAGAATGAGAAAAAGAGAGGGGAGATGGGGTGAGAGAGGCAGGGAGAATGAGAGCCAAGAGATGACTTAATGAGGGAGGGATTCAGAGGAGGAGAAAAAGAGAGGGGAGATGGGGTGAAGGAGGCAGAATGAGAGCCAAGAGATGACTTAATGAGGGAGGGATTCAGAGGGAGAATGAGAAAAAGAGAGGGGGGATGGGGTGAGAGAGGCAGGGAGAATGAGAGCCAAGAGATGACTTCATGAGGGAGGGATTCAGAGGAGGAGAAAAAGAGAGGGGAGATGGGGTGAAGGAGGCAGAATGAGAGCCAAGAGATGACTTAATGAGGGAGGGATTCAGAGGGAGAATGAGAAAAAGAGAGGGGGGATGGGGTGAGAGAGGCAGGGAGAATGAGAGCCAAGAGATGACTTCATGAGGGAGAGATTCAGAGGGAGAATGAGAAAAAGAGAGGGGGAGATAGAGCGAGAGAGACGAAGGCAGCAAGAGAGACAGAGTTGTAGTTTGTGTTATTTTTATTATATTCAGGTATCGAAGTTCGTTGTACTGCGTTCAGTCCCTTCTGGATTATTTCTACCTTAGATTGCAACTTCCTGATACTGTAATTCCACTCAACAGATATGTAGCTGAACGAGTTTCTTTTAGAAAAAAGAATCTACAGAAAAAATCCAGCGGCACAAGTTTTTCTGAGAAATTTTCCTATTTTCTATTGTTTTTATTTTTTTTAGCTTTTAGTCGCTATAAATAGCAGCACGTTTCTGGATAAACTGCAGGGATACTTTGTATTAATTATTCTTATCTTTATATTAAAGTTATCGGTACTCTGACTTTGCTGGTGGTACTCTTTAACAGTAGGTTTTTTTTTTGTTTTTTTTTTTTTGGGTGGGGGGTCTTGGGGTTTTAAACATTGAATTCACACACACACACATTCATACTCTCATTCATACTTACTTCCATGCTCTGGGGAGGATAAGGAATAATTTTAGAGGAGAAAAATTCCTTATCCCCCCGCCAGGCATCCAACCTGGGACCCCTTGCACAATAGGCAGGTGCTACAGGGCCAGTCCATTAAATTGTTACTTTTTCTATTGGTAAGTAGGGGAAGTATTGTATTCCACCCAAAAATTTGATGTCGAGATTTCACCGGAAATAAATGTTTTGAGACCCCCTGAATCCAAAAAAAAGCATGTTTAGAAACAGGTCCGTGTGTGTGTTATCTGTCGGTCTGTGTGTCTGTGGACAGCATAACTCAAAAACGAAAAGTAGGTTTAAAACCAAAGTTGGTATTTAAGTTTAATGTCTTTTAAGGATGCGACACGAAGATTTTGAAGAAAATAGCCCCACCCTAAACTACCCTTTACGTGGAAAATTTTTCGAAAATTTTGATTTTCTTGAAAACGGTTCTAACGATTAAAATGTTGATTAAAATGTCATATGTTTGAGATATTTTTATGACAAATGAAATGTATATTTTGAATTTTCTGGCTATAGCTCCTGTAGTCGCATTTACTCTGGACGACTTTTGCATATCTGGTAAACCGTTAGAGATAGACCAAATCATACTATACAAAAAATGTAGATCTTGCTAAAATACACAATTTATCTCCGAATTAATTTTCTTGTAGGGTGATCCATTTCGGAGATATTCCTTGTTATGTGTGTGAGTTTCGGAAAACTTAAAGCTTTCGTGAAATGGAACATCGTTGTTCATTTTTTGTAGGTTAAGTGTGCAAAGAGAACGGAATCTCAAAGCTTTAAATGATTTGACTATCGCACAAAGCCTACTGAGCTGGCCCCGTGGCACAGTTGGTAGAGCACGTGCCTGCTGTGCTAGGGGTCCCGGGTTCGATTCCCGGCAGGGGGTTAGGAATTTTTCTCCAGCTAAGATTATTCCTCATCTTTCCCTGAGTCTGGAAGTATGAATGAATGTATAAAAACCCCACTGTTAAACGAGTAAAACCAATAGTCAAGACCGCCGATATGACCTCTGCAGTTAAAGGCGGGATATAAATGGAACAATAAAAAATAATAAAATAAAAGCCTACTTTATTGTAATATTCCCTTTGCACCTATAAGGAAATAAGCAATACGATAATTATGTACAAATGTTTATCTTAACACGAAGAACATATAGGAATAAGAATTTGTAAGAATAGTTAGTACAAGAGTAGAGAAAGTCATGTGAACGCAACACATCAGATTTTTATTGGTTATTTCAGTTCTTTAGGTTGTGCATTTTTTCATCTCAATATGTTGCAATATGTTTAATGTAGATTTATGTTGCGTAAGGATCCATTTTAAATTCATTTGTCTACAAGTTAATATTTTTAATTTATTACCAGATTTTTTCTTATCTCAAATAATAATCAGTCGGAATGAAATTTTTTTTGCAAGTAGGTAGATATTTATAGGGTAAGCCTAAGTGTCCCTATGCATTTACTTCATAAGGGATGCTGCTCGTTTAGATTTCATTGACATATTTTTGTTTTTAATGGATTAAAAGTCTGAGAATTTAAAAACAAAAATTTGAAGGTGAATAAACGAGATATTCCATAAAATAAATGCTAAACTCGCTCCTCTGTCTCTTGCGAGTGAAATGAAAAAGTAAGTTTAAAAGTTATAAGGCCTTGCGATGCAAATTTGGGTTTGAAAACGTATAAAAACAGAAAGTATATTAAAAAAACTAAAATAATTAATTTCTTAGTCATTTTCATCGTAAAGATTCTGTAACAATTTGTGTGCAAAAATGTTTAGGGAAGCAGTTACCTATTAGTTTTACTGGAGTTTGTAATGGTGGCTGCACGAAAGCTTGCTTAGGATATTTGAAGAGAGATGTGTTGATCTCAATCAGAAGACCAAAGTGTGGAAAAGATATCTCATTAGCGTCTCCCTGTATCATTACTCCGGGAGGCAGACAGGGGTCGCCGAGACAATTATCTTGCGTAACGCAGTGGCCGTACATAATCGATTTTCAACGAAATGATGTTGCGCCGCTCAGGTGCGAAACTAATCCGTGATTGGTGAGGTGCCCGTAGTATTGTTGCTATTGTTGTAAGGGTGAGTCATATTCTGCAAAACATTCATTGACCTTTCAGGCAATGTTGCCAACAGCTGCTGTCTACGTGGATGCAAAGTTGTGTGTTCATTAACCCTCTCACTGTTAACGACGGATATGTCTGTTGTCTTCTTTCTAGGTCTTCACCTGGGGGTTGTTTCTTCACTCTCTGTGCTCTGGGATATGCCGATTGTTTCTTAAGAGACCCTGGGACTGAAAAATGACCGAAAAATTATCAAATTGACGATTTTTAGGTTTCTGCATATAAATGTTTCCCAAACTTTTAGTCATCGGTTGGCAGTGAAATTTTTTAAGTTCCGCCATTTTTAAAGGTTTAGCGTAGGCTTAAATGCCATGTGCGCTACATTTAAACAACCCTTTTTTGCCTAAATTTTCGACAGTATTGGAGCAAAATATGGGCCAAAGGGGGCTCAAAAACAACCAAATTCAGTTGAAATAAGTGGTCAAGCTATGAATCTGAGGAGAGAGGACTACTAGACGAAAGAGGGAAGGTGTGACAAACAGGTAATCTAACTTATGATCATAATGGATGTATGTAGAAAAATTGGTTTTTCTCGACTTTACATTTTTAATAACTATCTGCTCCATGCGCATTATAGTTTGTGCTGTACCCCCAGAATTTTTCCATCATGTGCTCCATTTATGAGACTTCAAGTTCAGTCTTTGGTTGCAAAATCTGAACATTTGTTTAGCTTTAAAAAAATTAAAAACCCAAAGTTTAAAAAAAAAATGTTTTCAATGTTCGCCAGAGCAAAGAAATTAATTACTTTAAAACTAATTTCTTCTTCCTGCCAGAGATTGATGTTATTTGTTGGGCAGTAGGAGTTTATAAAATAATGAAACTGTGGTGATATTTTAGTTTTTGATGCTCATGAAATATTTAGAATATTAAAGCAGTTTTGCATTGTGAAGAAATTGAATAATTAATTCCCTCAAATCTATAACATAGATTGTGCTGGAACTTTGTGTGAGAAACTCTCTTAACTATGCAAAGTATTGATTTCTTACCTATAAAAATATAGAAAAATCAAATTGCAGTCTCAGGGTCCCTTAAGTGATCTGTAAGTATGACTTTAGAATAGGGATGCAGTTTACACAATAAATTCTTTTGTTTATGAGCATTTTATACCGGTATTACTCATCTTTTTGAAGTTATTGATCCATATCCATTTGTTCCATATTGCATTCACAGAAGTCAATAGGAGTTCTATCAAAATTCAGTAGTTAGTCTCTTGTAGGAAAATATGAACTACCAAGTAGTACTACACGAAAGTTTGGGTGTGAGGTTTCTAGTTGCGCGAAATAC
>CM060964.1:298999544-299222044 GCA_030765045.1 Tenodera sinensis | reverse complement strand
CTATTACTATTGTTATTATTATTATTATTATTATTATTATTATTATTATTATTATTATTATTATTATTATTATTATTATTATTATTATTATTATTATTATTATTATTAATTATTATTATTATTATTAACTAGGGGTGTTGTAACAGGCTAGATTTCTCTTACCAATAATTAACGCAACAATAAATGAAATTTTGATGAATAATCTGGTATAATACAGCCGCAAAACGTATCATTTCTTCATTTTTTTTTAACCATGGGATGGTTAATTTCTATACATCAGATTTCTATATTATTATTGTTTGAAATCAATTCAAGGGTTGTATTACAAAGTATCTGCCATCAGATTGAACATCCTGTAAACCTGTTAGTTAAATAAAAAATTATGTTCTTTATATACATATCAGATGTGTTCAGGCACACTGTTGTATTAACTATTTTAAAGGAGCCATGCTCCAATATTGTTTATTAACTATAATATTTCATAATATGGAGCTGGTTTTCTTGTTCATGCCTTGGTACAGTCTCCTATTGAAACATCTTTAACTTCTTCGCTAAGCAGAGCTTATTCCATGGGCGTCGGCAGAGTTTTTTTTCGGAGGGGGCGCATGTTGGAAGTTTGCAAACAAACAATATTAGGTGTTTATTCTGTTGCTAAAAGCTGTAAAAGATACGGGTATTTGTTGCGGATAATCGTATTAATTTGTGAATAAAAATTGTTTTTACATCAAAGTTAAAACAATAGTCTTGACTGCACATTACATTCATTAATTTACAAAAGAGGGGCCGCGGGCCCCCTTGCCCTTTTTCGTGGCGCCCATGGGTTATTCTTCCTTATACTTAACGAAGACAATTAAAAAAATATATTTTTATAATTCATAACGGCTTTACACACATAGTTTCTACTGATCGTTGAGCCATTGGCACCTGTGCAAGCAGATCCTTGTAATTTCTACAACTGTCACTAGATAGCGTTACTAATGTTTACACATTTGAACTGACTCCCGCAGGCTGTAGGCATTCCACTGTCAAGACATTTATGTTGCGCATGTGTACTAAGAAGGTGGGATATAACAGATATGCCGGTAAACACGTAGGGAGTTTACCTGTTCTTTTCTTGTGATCGTAAATGATGAAAGCATGGTGAGGGAGAGAGATGGAGGGGGAAGAGACGTCAACTACGCATCATGATTCATACCTTTAGCTTTCTTTTTATTCAAGCAGATCTACAGTTCTCGTATATTTTATATAAGTTTCAGTTACGTCTAGGCTGTGCTTTAGCCGTCGCTACACAGTAAATTATACTGTTTTGAAACAAATTTAATAACCTAATTATCAGAATATCTTAAATGCTATCACATGGACTATAGTTATTTTACAAACAAGATGATTTGATACCTTAGTCACCCCGATATCGTCTGCGCTAAACATTTGATGCGAAATAGATAGTTGAATGAGTAGTATCTGAAACTGACATTTTCACAAACGCAGAAGTACCACTAATGGTAATGTCTAGCTGTGAGGCGTTGTTATGAAACCACCTCTCCTTTAGCCGATTGCGAGATTGACGGAGAGTAAAAGCAAGGAAAACTGCTGTTTCATACCTCGGTATAGAAGAGTTCATTGAAAGCACTTTAATTCTTCACCTCCGGTGTCTAGTTTTTGCAACTGTATAACCATGAACTGGCTCTACAAAGGTAAAAGAGTCCGGGGAAGGGGGTTATTTAATTCTAATAGTCCATTCAGCAACACAACTTTATCTTTCGCATAATCACGGCCCGATTCTAGGTTACCGAAAGACAGTGACAGTGATTTTTCTTCACCTCCTGATTTTTTGTTCTGGACTACTCAAGCTGTGTAATTTCTTCAGACATGTTACAATACGTATTTAATTACGTCATCTCAGTATAGTTTTGTCACATCTTGTGGATTGGCAGATAGCCCATTCTAGCGTTATTATAACAACTCAGGGATATTTCAGCCGGTTTAATTTTAAACATATTGATTTAATTTGTTACTACATATTCTTTATGTAAATACCGAGGCTTTATTCTAATATATCTGTCAAAATAGTAACATACTGACACAAAATGTTTAAATCGATTGTAATTGAAATTATTTTCAATTTCTGGCAAATACATTTTAGTAGTAAATAAACCTCATACTTTTTAGAACATACATAAAAACTGTTGTTACTTAACATCAGTAGAAGCTGAAACATTTCCTGAGGAGCAATATAACTAAATACGAACAAACACCCCTGAGATTTGAGTCTATCTAAATTTTAGTAAACTGCATTAAAACATCTACCTAATGTGGTGTTAGAATGCAGCAAAGAATACTTTAAAGCAAAAAAGAAAAATGGATAAAGACTGAGATGAGAGACTTGAATGTTATAGGTATTTGTGTGCAACATTCAGTTTTTCATTTATCAGAATATATCGCTTTGTAATCCATAAATCCAGGAATGAGATTTTAAAAGGCATGGAGAACAGATTTAAAGGAAGGAATATATTTTATTTCATTCATTTTTTCTTTTCTTTTTGTAGGATTCTTATTTCCACACCTTGTCATTTAGAAATTATTGTTTACTTTTTCAGACAAGTTAAACATTTTGGAGAATATAGAATGTGCAGCAATCAAAGGGATTATATTGCAATTTTACGTCTCAGTGTATTCTGCACATACCTACTTCATGAATCAATTGCAGTTTAAATTTCTTTATATTGATTGAAGTTTCGTTCTGCCTCTATCAATATACTTCGCATATTTGCGTTGTTTAAAATCCACAAATGAAATGTTTGAAAAGGCACGTGTAAGTAATTTGGAACAGTGAGTAGATATGCGTTTGCTTTTTTCACGGTACCTCACTATTTTATCATGTGTGAAAGGTTCCGTAAATAAGATTTCCCCTTATACGTGCAAGTTAAAAAGCTTAGGGAATGCAGCAGAAAATGTAAGAGTATAGTTATATTGGGGTTTACTTAAACTGTCGTTCTTATGCATCCTATTACGTCATTTTTTAACAAACTGAAAAACAAATACCTTAAATTTCGGAGACAAAATGGTTGCCGGGCGTTAAAACTCGTCTAAACGCCTGAAAAGTACTTTTTGCAATTCCTAGGAAAGTCGAATAAAATCTTAAATTGTATAAAGACTCTTGTACAAAATACTTGTCATCAATTAGTACAATAAATGAATTTGGTACATTTGGAAATAATAGGCTTATATTTTCAAATTTGACCAATATGTGGTTAAAACATCTTTAAAAGTTGCTGTGGAACTCAAATTTCATTCATGTCATATTAAGACGTCAGTTATACACCAAACTTAGTTCATGTATCAAATGAAGATATCAAGTACTACTCGTCGAATTACTACTTCGTATGTTTAACACACCACGCCTAACTTGGCGATACATGCTACCTGCAGCACGTATCTGTGTGCCAAGGCAGCTTGCCTGTCAGGGGCCGTTCTAGTCTTGGATTAGGTTTAGGAGAGCCATCTGTAAAGGATTTAATCCGAAGGAGTTTTGGGCACCGGTTCATGTCTTTTGTAGCATTTGGTTTGTCAAATCATTGACCATCATTTCTGAGATACAAAGAAGAACGAGAGGTACTTGTAACAAGTTTCCTGTTGGTGACCCCGTAGTTTGTACCCCGACACCAACAAAAGTTGTAGGTGCAGGGTTACGTCACGCATGTGCGTGCTCCTAAACCACGAAGTTGTGATGGCGGGAAGTGTGGTACAAGAAGTATGAATGAGATTCGGTTGGGTTGTAAAAATGTCTTGCTTACTACAGCTACTACGTCACTTCCTGTGCCGTTGTAAGCGGCTTGCCAAGCAGATGCTGGCATCTTTCGGAGTGGGCGAGAAGCGATGCGGTCGTTGACTGAACGTGGTGCATCTCTCAGAATTAGCGAGGAACACCCCCTCCCCCCGCACAGAGTGGGATGTAAACTCGCTAGTATTTTTGTTGCAGTTATTGTTCATGACTCAGCCTCCCTACAGCTGCATCTCCTCCTACTCTTGTGTTTCTCCTTAGATTTGATCTCAAGTGCTTACGTCTATGAGGGACGGTGGGATTTTTTGTAGTGTTTAACGCCCGCTTTTACTACTACGGCACCGCAGGCGGTGACACTGATGATAATGAAGTGAAGATGGAGCACCGGTGGAATGAGATGGCGGGGGAAGCCGGAGAACCCAGAGGAAACCCGCTCCAGCGCCGCTTCGTCCACGACAGGTCAAGTTTCCCAGAAGGTGTCATTGGACATTTATCTGTAAATTAACGAGAAGTCCATGTTCAATGGATAAATTCACGAGTATTTTTGTTGCTCGTGAAGAACTATCTTGACAGAATGTGATACTCGAGTTATGTTTATTTGAGTATTTTACAAACTAAATGAAAAATGTCACATAACACATTCATAAGGTACACCTAAACAGTCCATTATTTTAATCTCTGCTAATAATCGAAAGTCCTAATTTTTGCAATGTCATTCATTCACTACTGCATCACTAAGAAACAAGGTACCGTAAGGTAATATGGCCATCGTAATTTCAATAATTGTTCCCCATCATTGCATTCTGTGCTGAAAAAATTGGAAATATGTGAACTGAATGTTTAGCTCTTTGTCATACCTATGTGGGAAATATTTCAAACTTACGTGTGGTTTGCTGTTATTCGGCGTCTTACACCATTCAGGTAATATGCCCATGTGAAGTTAATGTGACCAGCTTAAAAACGTATTCAGTTTTCGGTAAATTATTTTATGGGTAATAACGTGAAATACACATTACATAATAATGTTTCTTGCTTCGGTTAAACATATATTAACAGGTCCCCTTGTCCTATGTAGTTGCCTTTTGTGCGTGTGTGTGTGTGTGTGGGGGGGGGGGTGTCTTCCATTTATATGCCGCCTTTAACATCTAAAGTTATATTGGCAACATTTTACCTCTGTAATAACTGGTCAACAACAATGCTGTTCACTCGCTTGCAGTGGTGTTAATTTTTGGCTTTATACCTATTACTTCTTGGTTACTTATTACGTATTACGTTAGATTCTCTCATTCATACGTCCAGACTCGAGGGAGGGTGGGGAATAATCCTGGTTAAAGGCAAATTCTCATCTTCTAGCCGGCAATCGAACCCGGGACGTCTGGATTTTATTTTATTATTTTATATACTCTCACTCACTGTGCCTCGCTCTCTCTCTCTCTCTCACTCTCACTCTCTCATACACACACGCGATACAAGGTGTTAAAAAGTGATCATTTGGTCTGTGTTTTGCGAATGCTTAATTATCTTATCAAAAACATTCCTGGTGTATGAAGACAACACATATTCTATGACTGCCCATACCACAAATGGCACGTGTACATATGAACTGCTTTCTGCTTAGTTCAGTAATCTCCTGTTTATCAGCTTAATCTTAGTGGTTTTGAAAGAACTGTTGGGTGAATATTGAGCATAAACCAAACAATAACAAGTGTTGAAGTAAGAGAAACTACTTAAGTTATAATAGCATTTCAGTCACTGTCAGAATCCAAATGGAGTAATATTGGTGGAGTTTTAAGAGCATAATATAGGTGGTGCTGGCTACTCACAGTTCTTACCTCGTGAATTAACATATTACTAGTAGTTCCATCTTATGGATCACGTTTAGCCAGGCAACAGATAGGAGGCCATTTTCATTTGTAGAAGGTTTTAGGCTGTTAATGCATTCAATGTTACCAAGTCAGAAATGAACTCATCTGAATCGTGTCAGTCCGACGTCCAAGAAGTAACCTATGTTTTCATTTAAAAATGTAAGTTCCAAACGGAAAATCGTTAGTGGAAGCACATGGTATATCACGGGGAGCGAAAAGAATAGTCCATAGTCATAGAGACAACTTCTGCGAACTCAAAATGCTACTTTTTCTACGATTGCAACTTCCGAAAACTGGAGGGGTTCTTGAAATTTACTCTGGAATGCTTTTTCCGATCGCTTTTCTTAAAAGGAGAGGCATTTGTACCGGACAAGGCAAATGCGACGTTATGAATTAGTTAGCCCGGAAGTCTGAAACAGAATGGGACGAATCATCTTGCCTTGCAGTTACGGCAATTGCTTTTCAGAGAAAATATCCAGACCTCTCATATACTGAGTTACTTATTCTCTCACAGATGGAGACTTTAAGCAACTTCGACTAATCACTCATTTGGTTTGGTTATGAGTCACTTTTGCACTAAGCAGTGATACAGCTTTTTACGTACAAACAAAAAATTACGTTTGAGTCCTATTTGGAGCAACGTCTTCCCTTTTTAATTATAAATATAATTTTTCTGTTTCTATTCTTTTTCACATTAACCTCGCAATGTTGTAGTTAGTAGTGATAACCATAGGACGTATTTTCTACTTTCTCTGCACACGTTGTGTCTGTCGCTTGATGGAGATGTAATGCATTCTTGAGTGTCTTGTCCAACCCGTTTACAGTATACCGCAAGAGTTACATACACCACTTAGGTAGTTCGCTGATTTGTAAAAGGAATGTTCTTCGTGCAATTGCTCTGATGAGCTGACGCTAATTGCTACGTGAAGTTGGAGGTTCTCGATTCGATGCCTGGGGCATGAGCTACCAGAACGTAGACCCGGCGATGACCACTGCGTCACTTCCTGTCCCTGGTTCATTGGCCGTAGTGACAATCTGGGGCCCGCACCCTGCTGGGCCCGCGCCAAGCCGTTTTATGAATGAACGAAAGTAGGAGGGGGGGACCAGATGCTACAACTCAAGATGTCAAGCGTTAACTGACCCTGCTCAAATTCCGGAAGCCTAGTGGTCCGTCCACTTATTATCGATTCATCGATTTTATTATGTTATAATGCTTCTTGCTCATGGGAAGATTTTGAACATACTTTGTTGTACCAAACGGGCTATGCATACTTGTAGCAAACTTGTGGCGTGAGACTAGGCCGTCCATAGGAAAGGTTAGCCATTAGTTTTATAATTCATAAAATGTGTTCCTAAACATCAAGTTTTATAAAAGTTGAATGAGAACAAATGAGTGTTAAATACATTTTAAAAATAATTATTTTACGGGTATTAAACTGTCTTAACATAAGCGGACCAATCAGTAACATCGGTCATTCCTTTAACAGAAGTGCAAGATTTTTTATTAGTGGATACCTACGTTGGTATGGGAAATTGATTAATACTTGATAACACACAGTGGGATTAAATTCTCGAGGATTAGATATGTTTTAAGCGTTATTGTGCAAAGCAGAAAAAATCAGCTTTCGTTAGGGATAAAAAGCAATTTTAATGACGAAAAAAGGCTGGAAGAAACGGGAGGGCATAAGTTCTCCTTCTATAGCTCATGCGCAGGCTATGAATCGTGGCGTTAACGAAGGGGTTTGTCAATAGGCTTTTTGTTATTCATAATTCTGCATGACTGCTCTAATAATATCAACTCACTTCATAGATAACATAGAAAATATTAAATACTAAAATAGTCGAATCCTGAGAATCATTCAAACAACTTCTCGCAAACCATTGAACCAGTAGTAATGAAATTTTGCAGTGTTCTGCTAATCTTTCCTGCTTGGTTAATGACTGTTGTAGTAGTGAAATATCTTCAATGCTTTGTTCCTTGTTTGTTTTTCAGAACCAAAAATACGATATTGATAGTATCTCTTCTCGAAAACTACAAGTCCAAACTTAACTTTTCTACATATGAACTATTACATGTTAACTCAATTCAAAAAAGTATTTTTATTCTACATATATGGCGATTCATAATGATAAATGATCTACACAAATAGACTTTTCCCATATATTTTTATGTTTGGAATCTATTTATAAATCTTTATTATAATTCAAGGTTTATTTATTTATTTAATTTTTGTTTTTGATCAAATCAAAATATGTATTCCCATATGCGTGGAAAAATTCCATATTGTCGACTGAATGAAACGCTGCAAAAATGCTAAATTTCAGCTACAATAATTGAGTGATTTGATTATATTTCGATAATTTGTCTTTATTCTCCCCTTACAAAGAATGGCACCGACATTAAAACTATAAACAAAAAGCGAAAACTATAGTTGTCGACAAATGTGTTAGTTTAAACAAGTAGTACTCCCAGGGAACATACACATAACGTATTTATGGCAAATTGCCATGGAAGAACAAAACAAGGCCAAGTTAACAATTTCTTCCATGACAACATCCAGAAGGGGGGTGGGGGTGGGGGTGGGGGGAGACATGGAAAGAAAATAAATGGATGGTGTTCACGAAGCGTGACAAACTATGAGATGAATGAAGAGGGTAGAGAAGACAGATAATTGTTGGAGGGGGATAGGTACTTACGATTCATGGGAGCGGGCACGTCAAAATTTCCTTCTTTCATTTCAACCCCCATATAATTAAACAATTGAAACACTGAAAATAGTGTTTATATTCGTATATTTTATAAAGTTAATAGTATATGGCGTTGTCGTATACAACGTAAACTTCATCATTAAGAGTTACGTCTCTCAAAAGGCCTGTTAAGATGCACTATTTTCTGGGAAGTTCCTGGGAAAAAGTGTAGAAAAATTGGTTTGTGTTAGTTGTTGATATATTCAACTGTAGATAGGAATTTCCGCATGCTCGTTTATCATAATCTATTTCTTAGTTGTCCTAAACGTAGAACTTGTATGAAATAGGTACCTTCTAATTTTTAATTTTAACAAAAAAAATCTCTTGCATTGTCATATTATGAGAACGCAATTTGAACAAACTTCATTCGTAAAGTATTACATAGTGAGTGACCTCCACTACACGCGCTGCCTCGCTATCGGAAAGGGAAATCACTTATGTATAATGTGGGTGGCTGCTCCAATATACACAACAGTCTTCAGTCATTGTCCATTTCTTGTTTAAAGCAGAGAGTTTAAACAGTACGGTATCTTAAGCGAAATGATTGGCGATATAATGCCGAAAGTAAAGTTTTGGCTCTCTTTTGCAACTAACTATATTGCTGAATTTAGTGCATCTTTACAAGTGATGGAAGAATTCTATTCTATCAAAAATGTGGGAAATCAGTAAATGCAGACCAACGATATCAAGTCTTGCAGCATTTAGAGGTAGTAAACATAGAATGGCTGCTTCACGTACAACTTCTAGACAAGTTCTCGTAGGTGAAGCAGCTTCCTTTTCACATACCCTAGTTTCAAAAGTTACGTATATTATGCAGATTTATGCAAAAAGTTTCTTTCGTGTGTTACTCCTTTATAAAAATTGAGGTGTCAAGAGCTCAGAAGTTTTCTTGAAAGATACACACATTTTGAAACACCAGAGGAATCAACATTTAGAAAATTGTATGTGCCTGCCTGTTACGAAGAAATACTAAGAAAGATCAGCGCAGGGAAAAAAATTTAAAAGGAAAACAAATGGGTAAGCATTGACGAATCACGGACTCTAGCGCTAGGAAGATGGGAAATGTTATGGTAGTGATGTTTTTGGATCTTACATGTACAAAGTCTATATTACTGGATCTTAAGCAACTCCTAGGAAAGTGATTAGCATACAAATACATAGAAAAATAACCTTTTATTCGATTGGTACAGTATATGATTGCACCATTACATCTTGTTGATACGTTAAAACTCTAGCCGTAATCTTTCTCAGAATGTTGGTGCCAAGCACAGTCCTTCCAGCCACATCCCCCAAGAGGGTGTTCAAGCTAAAGCTATATGGAGGAACGAGAAGAAACCTAAAATTAGATCTAATGTCGTATGCAGTTATCTAGCATTCAGACGTACTGAACTACCCCAAATGAATAAACAAATAACGTTGATAGTCCTTGAGGGTTTAGCAGTGTGGGAAATGGGCAGCGAGGCGTAGCAACGCAAAATACCTCTTCATTGTTATTAGTCCATTATTCACGTCGGCCACCTGTCTTTCTGCTCCAGAGAGCATCACAGCGTCACGCGAGTGTTTCTGGGATCAGTTCCCGATAGCGTAATCAACTGTACATCCTTGGGAAATTCGTGCCATTTAACGCTCTTGTAGGACATCACTGTTGTTTGGCTAATGTTATTTGCGACTGTCGATACTCTTGTTTGAGTAGATCTGTAAGTGGACTTGCCACTAAAGGGAATGTTGGTTGTTTCCTACTATTTTCTTTACTTCTATAGAAAATATTTTATATGGGCACGGTGTTCTCCACAAGCCCCATGTTTATTTACGTATTTATTTTTGCGCACACGTTTCCAGCCCTTCAATTTTCTCACATTTGTAAACAATTACTTTCTCTGAGGCCAACTTAGATATTAATATTGTTCTACTCAACATGTTATATAGAGATTTCACCGAAAATACCTACTGTTTATTGACTCCTGAGCCCAATAACAAATTTTTACGTTTTCAATATTACACCAAGTAGAGGACGTATGGTATTCCAACCAGAAATTACATAGGTACCGGGGTTTCACCGAGAGTGAATGTTTTGACAAACATTGAATCAAAACAGATTTAGAAAACGATCCGTGTGCGTGTCAAATATAACGCTAAAAGTCTGATAAATGCCAATCTCGGTATTTAAGTTCACTTCCGAGGAATGCGACGGGAACAGTTAAAAAACCCTGTTCCCCCATTTTGTAGCACACAATTCACATCAGATACATATTTTGTGGGGCTAATCATTTCCGAGATATTCCTTCTTATTAATTTGAATTTTCCGTGTCTTTTCTCAAATGATAAGTCGTTACTGCTTTATTACATAGTAGGTGGAGAGGATACTGCATTCCACCCAAATATTCGATTCCGAGATTTCATTGGAAAACATCTCTTTTGAATCCCCTCTCAAAAAGATGCACTTTTAGAAAAAGGTCGGTGTATCCGTGTGTTTATGAAGAGCATAACTAAAATACCAAATTTGGTGTTTAAATTCAGCATCTTCCAAGAATGTGACACGAAAATTTCAAAGAAAATTCCCTACCCCAGACGACCCTTTAAATGGAACATTTTTGGAAAATTGTCAGTACAAGAATGGTTCTAACGATTTTGATTAAAATACCACGTGTTTAAGGCATTTTCATGCCAAATAAAATGTATTTTCTGGGAATTCTGGAAAATGAATTTCCTGTGAATGTCCTCAGAAATCCTTTTTATTCTCGATGTCTTTTGCATAACTGGTGAACAGCAAGAAATAGGCAAAGTCATACTACACAAAACAGCGTAGATCTTGTTAAAACACAATTTATATTACATACATTTTTGTGGTGTGAACCATTTCGGAGATATTCTTCGTTATTTTTTCCAAAACTTAACCTTTTCTCAAATAGGAAGTCGTTATTCGTTTTTTTGTCTCTTTGGCCATGCAGAGATAATGGGATTTCAAAGTCATATCATAGCAAGCAGCTATACCTTTAAAAGATATGACTATCGCTTAAAGTCTACTGTATTCCCATATTTCCCTTGCACCTACAAAATATTAGCAATAAGATAACTTCTGAAAATGTTTATCTCGGTTAACATGAAGATAGAGGAATAAACGTTTGTATGAATATTTTGTATAAGAGTAGAATAAGTCATGTGAGTGCAACACCTCAGATGTTTTTCTTTTCAATCTCTTCTTTCTGGTGGTACAATGTTCCTTTATCATATTCCGTCCATCATTTTGTTGCCTCAAACTTAAATTCTCTCAGTTGTCGCTGGCTACTGCTTACTTTGCTGGTATCGCATTATAAATATGGTTGGGATTAACAGCAATTGTTGTAATGTTGCAAGTGTTTTTTACACAGACTGGTGGTAGTCTGGCCTTTCCTGGCCAGGGTTGGTTAAACTCTTGTGTATCTTCACACCGGAAGCTTTGCAAGTTAAACTAGACCGTTTTTCTGGTAACGCAAAAACAGACTGCTTCAGAGTAGAAGTCGACATTGTGTAATAAGGCCGATCCAGTGGCGGAGTTACTTGGTGTGCAACTTTTGATTTAAGTGATGCATCTTACCCAGTGGTAGTTGTGGTCTGCCGATTCATTATGCTAACATATAATTCAATCACCAGTGTGAAAAACATGCAAGATTAATTAATAATAGTTTGCCTTGCGAAGACTGCTATCGTAAGGATCGCTCACGTTAGTCTTCCCAAGGTCAACGGAGGTGTGTGTGTGTCGTACAAAGCAAGCCAAAGTAATATATTCTGTAATGTAAACTTTAAAAGAACTTTATGCGTAAGCATGTTTACTTTCTCAGTACCTCCCTATAGGAGGTAAGAGGGAATATTGTAACCCCGTGGCACAACAGACCATCCAGGCCTGCCACCCGACCGCTGCGTCCCCAACCTCTGCCCAACACAACGTCCCTGTCCCTCCCGGCCGGTTATGCGGTCTTCTCGACCATGGAAGTATTGTATTCTACCCAGAAATTCGATTTCAGGTTTTCACCGAAAATATGTTTTGAGGCCTCCCTGAATAAAAATAAGGCTTTTTTTTTTTTTTTTTTTTTTTTTTTTTTTGGAAAAGGTCCATGTGTATGTTTATCTGTAAACAGCATAATTCAAAATGAAATGTTAATGCTTGGTATTGAAGTTCTGCATCTTCCAATGATACGAAGAAAATGTTCAAGAAAATCCCCTCATCCCTTACATCAGGCCTGGACGCATCACGGGATATCTTCATTATTTCCCCTGCTAAACATAGTTTTCAGTGTCAGGCCGTGAACAGCCTGCGTTCAGTGAGCATCAGTTGCCTAGCCCTGCTTTACATAGAGCATTTTGGACTTTTTTTATTTTCTCAAAAATGACTCCTAACGATTTTGATTAACATATACTTCCATGACAAATAAAATGTATATCCTGAATTTTTTGAGAATAGCCTCTGAAGTCCTATTCATTTGGAACGAATTCTGTTTAACGGGTAAACCATGAGATAGACAAGATTTCACTGCGCAAAATACATATGTCTCTTAAAACACACAATTTATTTCATATAACGTTTTTTGTGCAGCAGCGCTTCCGAGATATGTTATTGTTGTTTGAATTGTTGAATACCTCTGTTGGTTATTCGGTTGCTTCTCGCAATTTCATGAAAAGAACTTCATGAATTTGAAGGCCAGCATATAAGCGACTCGCGTTGAAATATTTGACTATTTCCTCTGTGTCATTGTTAATATCTGACTATTGCTAGAGCCATGCCTATAACAAAATGTGCACTGAAACCATTTCTGCAAACGTCTATCTCAATTAAGAAGAAGATCATGGCAAAATCTTTATGTCTGAATAATTTGTAGTAGAGTAGGTAGAGAAAATGTGACCGTAACCCGTTATGATTTATTGTTTAATTCGTATATACGCCTGTAAGTTCTGTGGCCTGTCTTATCGGCGACCTTGACTTTGGAAACAACTAGCTCGTTGATTGTAGGTTTTTACTGATATTCATTAGGAAGCACTCTCACATTCATTGCCTCTTTCTTACTTTCAGGCTCAGCAGAAAAATAGCTAAAATAACATAATTTGGTTAAGGGAATGCGGAATCGGTTTTCGCCCAAGAAATTCAAATTTTGGATTGTCTCATATGAATGTATGAAGCCTTTTCTTCATTATGTCGTTTGAATTATCTAGATATCTATTCAAGGGGTAGGTTAATTATTAAAATATGAAGTATTTTATATATTTTATATATGCATAATTATGAAAAGTTGTATCGTTCTTAATACATAAACTTATTAGATACGACATAGAAGCACACATTACACCCTCCAAAAATGTCAGTATAATATCTAACGTTCCTGAGGTAGTGGGCCATGAATTTAGCAAATTTAACTTTGGTGGGTTCGGGATTTTTATCTTCCCTTAAACCAAGGTATTATTAATGTTCCTAGGATGTAAAGAGGTGGAGTAATGTGGATGTAATGGAACTTTTTGTCTGCTGTGTACATTGTAACCGTCTATAATTCTATTTTTGTGCGTTATGAAGATAGGGACAGAAGAGGCTATCGCTGAGTCCAGACGAAACCCAGCGCATGTACAGAAGCCTTTGATACATAATACCCAAGGGGCAGTTGGGTAACGAGCGATATCTTGCGAGGTGATCTATCAACAGAAATCGAGTGAGGAAGTGGAGTCCCGTTATGAACTCGGAGTTAGCCTCGGGACAAAACACATCCGCAAGATAGCGCCTCCCCCACTCCGCCCCCCCCCCCCCCCCCCCTCTTGATCCAGCAGCTTAGTAACGAGGAGTGCGAAATGCTTAGTTGTAATGCTGGACACGTGAAAGTCTAATAGAAACTAGTTATTTTGGGTAAGTATTTTTGTCAGTGTTCTCGAGGGAATCGACTGACTCATTGGCGGCATCTTAGGTTCAAATTCTTTTGGGTCCGAGATTCTTTTCTTTTTTTCGATGTGTTCCTTGGTTGTAAATTTTCCTATCCATTTAATTCTTGTCCATCTATATCGTGCTTTATGTTGATTACACATCCAGCAACGTACTTGATACTATTCTGACAGGCTTTGTGGGTTAATTCTGAAACAGACAGTAATTCTATAAAGAAGAAAGAAACAAAGAAAGAAAGAAGAAAGGTCAGAATACTAAATAAATAATTGCTTTCGATTTTTCAGTAACATTCAACTTCAAGTTCCAAGGAGTATGTCACACCTTAACTCTTAGAATCCTATCTATTAATATCTACAATAATTGACCAATAGCGTTTCAGCGTGAACGCTACAAAATCCGTTAAATGATAATTTATTGGAGTGTTAACTTTATCGCGCGGCATGGCGGAAACCAGGGATTTGGCTTGTGTATTCTTGTTGGTCTAACTCCAGGCATCTGTATTCTTTTTCCAAAGAAATATTCAATTAACCTGAGTTATATGAATTGAGTTCAAATGCATACAAAAATACAAGGAAAAGGGGTCTGCTTTCGTCCGAGCTTCGCGCGGCAGTATGAACTTGTGATGTCACTGTGAATTCCGCATGTTGCTCCTGAAGGTTGTTGTGATTTGGGATTACTGGTTATATAACACCTTGTTTATATCGAATAATTAACTATCGTTTTTGAATGTACACCAATTAGATGTATTAAAACGTGGGGTGTTACATTCTCATGATTTTCTCTATCCATTCTTTAACGAAATATTCTTACAAAAGCTTATTCTTTTGTCCATTTTGTTAATCGTGATAAACATTTATAGAAATGGTTTTATTACATGTTACCTTGAAGGTACAATCGGAATAGGGGAATACTACAGGTTTATACAGTAGTGGAATCTTTTTAAGAGCTGGTCGTTAGTGATCGCTTTGAAATTACGTTTTCTTTGCATGACCAGGAGGGAAAAAACGAATAACCACTTCCCACTTGAGAAAAGCATAAATATTTTAAAATTGAAGTCAATAACACGAAACATCTCAGAAATGATTAGCTCCATAAAGAATTATTTGACATAAATTGTGAGCTTCAACAAGATCTACATATGTTATATAGTAAGACTTTGTCTTCCTTTTATGGTTTACAAGTTACTACACAAGTCATTCAGAATGAAGTGGACTTTAGAGGTTATTCCCAGAAAATTCAAGACATGCATTTCATTTGTAATGAAAATATCTTAAACTGTAGTAATTTAATCGAAATCGTTTGTGATTTTCTCAAAAATGGCTCAATCGTGGAAAACATTTTCATATAAGGGTAGTTTGAGATGGGGACATACACATTCACGCATAGGCCTTTTTCAAAAAATGCTTTTTTTGTTTTATTCCGGGAGTCTCAAAACGTACTTCTTCGGTAATATCTCGGTATCAAATTTTAGGGTGGAATACAATAAGTACTACTTGTGCTTACTTGAAGTACATAGTAGAGAAAGTAATAAGTAATAAAAGAAAGGAAATGCGTGCACAAAAACATAATCGCTTTGTTTGGTGCGTGACAGGGTCATAAATGAAGGTTTACGGCAGCCTGTTAACAGCGCCATTCTTAAATATTTCCCGCGGCAACTCAAGCTCAACGTTGATGACTTTCTTGTATTTATTTGCTTTATCCAAATACTCATACCAGTAATGGGGAATAATGATTAAAACGGGTTATCCGCCTCAACTGTAGTCTCTATCGTAGTACCACTATATGCATTGAGAAAGGAAATGGACCTGGAAAACAAATGGTAGAAATAAATGGCGGTGTTAGACAAGGATGCCCATTGTAACCCCATTATTTAACATTTACCTAAACGATACAATAGAATCTTAGCCGACAGTTTTAGAAACTAACTTTAAATTGAATAGTACACCTTTGAATAGTCTATTGTGTGCGGATGACCTAGTGGTTATGGCTGATACAGAGGTCAGACTTCAGATAGCTGTTTACAAATTAAACAATATAATTAAGGAATACAATATAAGCATTTCAAATTCAAAAACAAGTAATGGCGTTAATAGGAAGTAATCACAAAAGATAAAAAAATAGTAATCAATACTGAAATTATTGAACAGTTGACCAACTTTAAATATTTGGGATGCAGATTATTATACCAGAGACGAATGGATTTAGAACAAAGGGTACATAAATATCAATATACATGTGGAAGAATAAGATGTTTAGGAAATAAAACCCTCAAGGAAGCTCAAAGTTTTATAAAACAGTAGCAATTCCACAATTTCTGTATGGAGCAGAAACATGGGTACTAACACAAAAAGATAAAAAAAACGCTTAGAAGCTTCAGAAATGAAATTTGTAAGATCAGTGTTGGATATAAGTCGGACAGAACATATAGGTAAGAAATTCAGATATCAGTCATAAACTTAATATACAAAATATAACTGAAAACAATTCAAGATGGTCAAAAAAAAAAAAAAAGGATGGAACATCTGGAAAGAATGGATGCATCCGTATACCAACAAGAGCTTTTAACTGCAATCCAAGAGGGAGAAGAAATGTTGGACTTCCGAGATTACGTCGGATTCAGCAATTCTAAGGGGAGCGGAATGGTTCATGGCACCCAAACCGTGCTGTCGATGATGATGATGGTGATGATTATTATGATTATTATTAGTATTATTATTTATTATTATTATTATTACTATTATTATTATTATTATTATTATTATTATTATTATTATTATTATTATTATTATTATTATCGTTTTATTAAGTATACGAAGAAATTTAACAGCGTATGTTGCAGTAACATATGGTGCACATTTTGTAATAAAATATTTCACGAAAGACCAGTATAGAATTTGGTTCCTTCAGCGGGTTATCAGCAAAAAACATGAAACAATACGTCGGTGTTATTATTGGAATACTTGATTTAAGGAAGAGTATGATTAGAGTAACAGTCCATAAAACCTAGGTGCTACTTCGGTAAATAAAGAACTGTTTTGCGTCACGGTGGCGAATGAGTAAGGCCGGTAGGTACCGAGAAACTGAGCAATAAATAATAAAACGATATTATGGATGCAGAGAGCGCGTGTGAAAAACCTTCCAGCATCCTGTTGCTGCCTACCTGTTGATTGCAGCAATCACGGTGTATAAATAGAATGCTGGCGTCTCACCTGAGGCGCTACTAGCAACTTCCCAAATACAAGTCTCTTGCAGACACTGCCCTCAGCCGGCCATGTTAAAATCCAGCAATATTTAGTAAACGGCAACATCTTTATTTGTGTGTTGGTTGTTCTTACAACACTGCTCTCAGTTACAAGGCCTCACAAAATACGAGTAGCATACCGTGATAAGTCAAATTATCCACAAGAGACATTTGGGAAAAGCTGTATATTTCATGTTAGTAGCTTTCCTGCGCAAAAGACTTATCTAAGATAAGTGAAGCTTTTAGTTTCTAATTTGTTCTTACTTTGGATTCTTGTTGCTTCACTGTTAATAGCTTCATTATTTCCTTATATAGCAACATGTGTTTTTTTAAAGGGGTCATTACATTTTGCAGCAATTACCATTTGTTGATTAATTGAAACAGATATAATTGCTATCAATTTAAGACTTAGGGGCATTTTAAAATATTTCGGTAGTCCAAAACTTGCCGTGGCCCATCTACAGGTTTTCCAAGCTGATTGTTCCAATTAGTTTGGCTTAGATTACGCTCAAATTTCTTTCTGGAAGATCCCACAAAATTGCATTGTAAACAGTTGTACTCAAGAATTTTCTATTTGATTTAATGGTAGTTAATTTTTGATTCGAAGAACGGTAAAGGGTTTTATAATGTTTTTCAATTCTTAAAAGGCTTTTAAAAGAGCACAGTTATTATAGAGGTCTAATAATACAGCTTGATATAATCGATCAATTAACATTGCAATTTTCTGGCCAAGAACAGGTCCATCATGGCAAACCATCCTCCTTCATCCTTGACTTTCCTCCACTTCTCTGCATATTACTATTGTATATCACATGACATCTTATTTTGACCCCAACATTTTTCCCATTCGCTAATTCACCATTGCATTCCTCAGCAAACAATTTCTTCTCATCGAATGCCGCAGGCAGTTTCATTTCCTCGATCTAACCAATTTCAGGATTGTTCTTCCTTCGCCCTGAGTTTGTAAAACAGCTTCATTACCAATTTGGTCTGTTCATTTTATACAGTCCATTCTTTTCTACATTCAAGCACACAATGAATATGTGTATGGCATTTGCTCTCTTTTTTTCACATCAAAGTTTCCGCACTACACTGCAAAAGCTATACACAAAGTATTTCCTTAATCTCATCCTTTGTTGACTTGTATGAGGCCCACTGAACAAGTTTTTCCTATTATGAGTTTCCTTTATCATTACCATCTTTATATTGGGTAGTACTAAAACCATATCCCATGTTTTTGAAGCTGTCCACATGCTCCTTTACTTCATCTCCAATTCACAACGGTATCTAATTTGTTTTTCTTCCTATAAGCACAGTCTTTTTCTTTTATGTTAAATTATGTAGCAGCAGATAATGCGGTATGTGAAGGAGGGCGTGGTTTGCTGCTAATTCAGCCACGCTAAACGTATACAAACTCTAGCTAACAATTATTACTCCATTTTAAATATGAAATCACGAATGGAGAAAGCGATATTCTTTGAGAGTGCCATGACTAATGAATGCATAATAAAATGTAATGTACACGTGGTATTAAAAAAACCGTAACGCACGATTCGTACCTTTAAGCATACTTCATTACAATTTAGAAAATATATGTGTTATAGGTCCTAAGGTTTAATTTTGTGCTTTCTTCATCACTTATCTTGAAATCCTATATTATTTGAACATCGAAACGCATTATAAATGTTTGAAATAACGAAATGATAGCCCACCATAGATTTTTTCACATACAATAATTAATTTGCATAACATATGCCTAGTCTTTGACTCTTTTGAATCAAAGCAGTTCTTAAATTTGTATTCTAGGCGTTCAACACAACAGCTAGTTATACATAAAATAAAGGTTGTTAAGCCTTTGAACATAGAAAGGCTTTGTTCTAAAAATTTAACTATTGCTGATAGTAAGTACACAAGTAAATGTATATATTTTTCTGGTAGGCCTCAGCTGAACACGCGTACTAATTATCTCTTCATAATACCTTAAAATTGTCAGGCACCTGCTGACTTTTCTTTTATTACACTTTGGAATCCCAAGCACAGTAACGAATTAACTGTGAGTTTGATAATATACCGCATTACAGCGGCAAATACGCTTTAAGCCTACTTTCAACCATACTAGCATATATAGTTAGACGAAGTCCCCACGCTTGGTGAAACGGCTATTTAAAGGACAAATAATACTCTGAATTGATGTCCAACTCAAACACAAGCTGCAAACTCCCAGAACCGCTCAATTTCTCACATCTTCCAAGCTCAAAAACTGTGAAAGAAAAAATGCCATTACACATTGGATAAGGACAGAACGATACCCAAAATGGATGCCTTACTTAGAATACGTTATATGATGCAGACAGTATGCGTATTAATTCGTACCTTGACTGATAATGTTAAAACGTTTCTAGAGACATATTAAACTATTATAACAAACAAGCAGAGGCAATGACATAAATTAGTCACTCCAGCTATAATGCAATTCTAAAATTCTAGTTTCAATGTGACTAAGTGGTACCATGGTCTTTTTTTTTTTTTTTTTTTTTTCTTCACCGTTTTGGTTCCCATTGTTCTATTGGTTGTTTGCTCCTTTTACTGTCTCACATACACACATTTTACATACACAAACACCCATGCCCGAGAAGGGACTCGAACCCGAAAGCACCAAGGCGAGGCACTTTCGGGAGCGTAAGCATGGGTACCGGCAGTCTTTAAGCTTCATAAAGGGAAGTAGGATTTCGAACCTGAAATAGCAGCGTAATTTCCCTGCTTTATTTTTATTACTTTGTTCTTGGATCCTTGTATTTTCTCACAATATAGTGTATGAAAACCACAAATAAGCATCTTTTGTCACTGGGTCCGTTAATTGGTTAATTAAATCTGTTGCGCGTGAGAAGTTTGGCAATACCTACCGATCGAAATTTCTCACGTTTATACGACCCCCCCCCCTTTTTTTTATACAAGTGTGCTTTATTGAATACTAGCTTTAATTTTGGGACATAATTTAAGAGAAAAAATCTGATGTGTTGCACTCACATGACTGTCTCTACTCTTGCACTAACCATTCTTACAAACTCATATCTACATCTTCTTCGTGTTAGTTGAGATAAACATTTGCACAAATTATCTTATTGCTTATTTCCTTGTAGATGCAAGGGGAATATTAGAATACAGTAGGCTGTGAGCGATAGTCAAATCTTTTAAAGCTTTGAGATCCCGTTCTCTTTGCACGCTTAACACCCCCCCCCCAAAAAAAAATGAACAACGATGTTCCATTTCACAAAAGTTTGAAGTTTTCCGAATCTGACACAAATAACAAGGAATATCTCCAAAATAGTTCACTCTACCCAAAAAAAAAAAAAAAAAAAAAAAAAAAAAAAAAAAAAAAAAACATTTCTGTATAAACTGTGGGTTTTAGTAAGAACTAAATTTTTTTGTATATTAAGAATTTGTTTATCTCTTACGCTTTACGAGTTATTCAAAAAGTCATCCAAAGTAAACAGGACTACATAGGCTTATAGCCAGATATCTTAAGCATATGACATTTTAATCAAAATCGTTAGACATTTTCAAGAAAATCAAAATTTTTGAAAAATGTTCAACGTAAATGTAGTTTAGGGTGGGGCTATTTTATTCAAAATCTTCGTGTTGCAACCCTGAAAGATATTAAGCTTAAATATCAAGTTTGGTTTTTAACCGACGTTTCGTTTTTGAGTTATGCTGTTCACAGACTGACAGACACAGACTAACACACATTAACGAACCTTTTTTCTAAAAATGCTTTTTTTTTTTTCGGAAAAAAAAAACCATATTTCCGGTGAAATCTCGACATCGAATTTTTGAATGGAGTACAATACTTCTACTTATCAGTAGAGAAAGTAAAAATGAGTGTGTGCTAAGTCGTTGAGGTGCTGGACTGCAGCGTTACCTGCAATACTGGCAACGAAGCTAACAGAAGGCACAAAAAAGTGGTTTTATATAATTTCGTACTTTAGACACACACACACACACACACACACACACACACACACACACACACACACACACACACACACACACACACACACACACACACACACACACACACACACTTCGTATATAAATTTTCCTGGGAAACTGGATTGCTAAAAAAGAAGAATAGCAGCTGTATTAAGTTAATTTTCTGAGCCACCAAGTGAATACGAGATTTAAATATGACTGGTAGTAAGGTGCCCCATCTTAGTGCGCAACATCTCAACTTTAAATATGGAAAGAAGCCAGGAGAGCTGATGCCCTAACCGGATATCAGCGTGTACCGGTTAGCGTTTTGCTTGTTCGTTTTGGAACATCCCTAGCCATATAAATTATAATAAAGATGGTGGCAGGTAATTATGGTCCCTGGAGCCGATGACCCCTGCCACTTCACTTTCCCACGTTTCTTCTTCATGAATGGAGATGCTGCGGGCCACGTAGAGATGATGAATGAAAACTGGTCGCGTGGCGTGTACTATCTAACCTGCGTACCTGTCCCCGCTGCAGGAAACACCAGTCTTTATATTCCTCTCCGAAAACATCACCCCTACACCCAACTGCATGGATACAGAGGTGGTTTGTTGCATACGTTTGCAATTATTTCCGACCACTTACTGTCCACCCACATTCTTCCAGACTGTGACGGCCTGCAAGAATGTATTATTAGCAGCCCATCAGTTATCTGCGTACCTACTACTTTGTGTTTTTGTTTGTTTGTTTGTTTTTTCCGTGGTGATGAAGGGTTACCAAGAAAAGCAGTTGTAACAGAAGTGTGTTCGTTTACATATTGTTATATATTTACACCGTTGGTTAAAAAGAAATAGTCATGATTATCGTGAAATAGTTCAACAACTCCACCAGGATAACTCGTCATTACAAAGGAAATCAAAATATGCTCAAGTATGACCGCAGTGTCATCGTCGAGCTTTCACAGCGCACTCAAACCGCCAGCACCAACAAGATACACATATGTATGATAGGACTGCTTCGCATCGAATCGAGAACTCTTTGGACAGTTAACAAGCACTTTTGCTTTGCGTGTGGAAGAACACTGAGAATGTCGCGGTTAGCATCTTCTTCTGCAAACGCTAGGAGAAATAGTATTCGTCTGTCAGGTGTTCTTTAACAGTTCTTCGTCTCCTCGCCCAGCGTCCTTTTGACACCACAAAGTCGCTCGAGCACATCCACGGAACTCTTTATTTCGATCTCAGATAGGAAGGGTTCTCTTTCTGCTTCTTCATTTTGATCGGAGCTCCAACAAACCTTGCAGTCATGAGGAAAGAAAGCCTTGTGCCATGATGGAACTCGGCGTTATTAATTGAAAACAAACCTGTTAGAAATTTTTAAATTTTTAAAGACTTAGGTGCACCATATGGAGTACTTGAATTTAGATACAAAACAAGCATATATTATAGCAATTATGACATATTAACATTACAGATTACTATGAGAAAAAATTGACTTTTTGTATATTAAAAAGGTTAATGAAGGGACAAAAGCACTTTATGTGGATATGCGCACATAACCAGAGAGTATAGAACAGACAAGGTACATAACAGTATCTTTAACGTGCTCGAATGCCATATCTACGAGTATAACCCAACTACTGCAGTCACTCAACGGCGCATTGTGCGACAACTCACGAGCTGCTGCACTTATGAAATAATAAGTCACCACTTTTCAAAACTACCTACTGTAAAATTATGAGCCTCTTAATAATTTAAGCGTTCTAGCCGGACCGCTGAACGTAAGACACAGCAACTTTATTAGGTATGGGAGTTCGAAGAAAAATTGTCTAACACCTTATATTTGGTTGAAATATATTACTTATAGTATATAATGGTAGCTTCCTAAAATTTTACCATTTTTAATATTGTGAAGAGAAGAAGTTTTCATAATAAATTTGACTTGCGCTTCATTTCGCTTATATCGAATGTTTTTTGAAGAGGATTTTATTTAAAGGATATGATTTTTCAAAACAATTTTCATTTTGTTCAGGTCTGCTTTTGAAAAGAAAGCGCATTCAAATATAACAGTTGAAATATGCACCTTTTTATATGTACTTGCGCGGTTGTATATGGACACTTAAAGTAAATTGAGATAAAAATACATAACTTAAGCCTTCACTTAGATTTTTAGATTTTAAACTAATTGATTATATTATGTAGATTATCTTTATTTGCATTAAGGCGGTTTCAATTAAGGATTCGTGCATTTAAAACTATGTAGTTCAGGCGACATTAAGGTAACTGAATGCATCCATTAATAATAGCATAATGTGTATGCTGTTTATCTTTCTTATATATTGTTTATCGTATCTTCTTCCCTTCCTTCATGGTTTTGCGAATTTCCGGATTTGTGAGCATGAGGTTATTAAAGTGTTAGCGGAAACCATAGTGATTAATGTGGAAGCAATATTTAGCGCTGTATACCAAATGCCATGTTACATACTTGCTGCTGTTTTACACCATCGTACATCATAAATTTTCTCCACGCTAAATTAATTTTGTGCCATTTTTTATATTAGGTCAACCTTACGAGATAGGAAAACGTATTATCAGAAAAATGTTACTTAAATTCACTATTTCATTGGCTCTTGTAGCTTTTCAAATTAAGAGCCTGATCTGATGCTACATGCTTGAAAGTTCAAGTTTTATCCCTTATCTTTCCCTTCGTAAATGTTATTACCACTTCAGAATTTCTCCTTTATGCCTTGAGTAGATAAGTAAGCATTTGTAGTTAAATTCAAGGTAATTTCTGGACAAAATGTATCGTGAATAACGTGCGACGGATATATGAATCACGTTTTTATGAATACTATGATATTTGGCTTATATGTGAATTTATTGTTTGTAGAGAAAGTTGTATTGGTGTATATCAATATGGTCTCCCCCCCCCCCCCCCCCCCCACATACACACGCAAAAGGCAATCAAGAGTACACAGTTCTTGAATAACTCGCTTGAAAGCCTTCAATGCTATCCCTACAACGGCACTCGCCATTTCAAAGCAATTAATTGGAGGTATTTCCTTAGAGCACGGGGTGCACTCAGCTCTTCAAGTCCCGGAGGGGCCAATTGAGGAGCTACTTGGTAAAGAAGTAGCGACCCCAGTTCGCGAATGTGGGAGGGCTCGGAGCGCTGACCACGTCCCACCCTCCAGTTCTGCACCCCACTCATGACGCCTGCAGAGGGAAGAGGTGGGGGAAGCAGCGGCCGGACGGTAAGCCTTAACCGCGAAGGGCTGTTCCGCTAGGATTTATTTCCTCAGAGGCCCATGTCTACAGGAAAGTGAATCTTGAATAAACCGCGATTATAGACTAAGTTGTTAGCAATCTATTTATAGTACCTACCAATAATATTTTTCACAAAAGCAGCAACATCAGGGCTGTGGACAGGAAAAACAAAATGTTCTCTTTCAAATTGAAAAAATAAGCTAAAGCATAAGATTTGAAGGTTACACCTACTCTTCAGCTTTAATTAGGTCTTCATATTGTTCAGAGTTCATTTTTTGAGAAAGAGTAAATGGGGAGAATTTCCAGCCATTCGGATTGCATTAGGTATTTTGGGCACTTTCAAGGCGGACACAGGTTCTTTTTGCGGCGAAATTATAGTTTTATGAAAACACTAAATGGTCAATAATTAACATGAACATTTACAGGTATCTTCTTTGGATTTATATTCCCTCCAGAAAGTTCTGAGTTAAAGTTTTCATTGCTGCACCCTGTACATCAGTCGAAGTCTGAAGGCATGAAAGTGATTTGGTTTGATTCGCCTAACCGAGCAGAAATCCATTATCTAGCTGGGTGTTATTAGTAAGGAACAGATGTTGGAAAATTAAAAACCCCTCTCTTACGCTTACTTTATCCAATTTCAGTGGGTTATGCCCGCAACAAAACATCTCACGGTAGTTACACTTTATTCTTAATGGTACGGTATTACAAGCGCTTCTGATGCTGCTTTATTATAGCCTCTGCCTCTTTTATTCTCGTACAGAGTGGCACAGAATTCGGTTATCATCTTCCAGCTGGGAGACGTGTACTCCGTGAAGTATTCATATGTAGCGAATATCACTACTAAATGACACATTTCACACGCTCTTGTGCAGATTAAACCAGAAAGTGCGATTAATAAAACAGGTTTGCGTTTTGTTTTCTTGTTCTTCATTCTTATGCTACGCAAGCCACCTGGTCAGAGAATGTAAAAGTGTAGATAACAAGAGGACATGTTAATTAGAATGACTGAAAAATTGCAATACGGTTAGACAAAGTATAGTTTAGAAAGGAAACTATATCGCGTACATTTTCTAAAGGTTTGTGAGATGTTGTTTTCCCACATGTTCAAATCATATAGCTGAAGATTACGTAATCTATGTTGCACAATTTTAAATTTCATCTAAGTATCTTCCTTAGCCCTATCTCAAAGGGAATTTTATGCTCATACGCGAGTTTTTTTAAACACATTATGGACGTTTCAGCTTCACTTATCTATTTTTATTCGGGACTCTAATGACCTAACTGTCGACGGGCCCTTAAACCCTAATCATTCACTCTATTTTTGTTCTTTTTGTACTTACTGTCATTTTAACCTTCTACGGCTATTTTTGTGTATTTGACTTGAATGATAATTTAAGGTGTGCTGTGGTTTCTTTACGGGCTATATCACCATCCTGAAATAAACTGCATTTTTTAAAGCCTTTACCATACTGCTACAATTCTGAAACAAACTGTACTTTAGTATACTACCAAGGGAATGTGGTACGAATGGAGATGAAAGTAGCTGTATCCATAAATATGTAAAAACTAAGAAATATAAACAAGTGGATTGTTCTGAGGATGAGGATTGTTGTAATTACGTACAGAATGACCTGGGAAAACAATGATACGAAAGCAAGAAGTGACATATACTTTTATTTACCATTAGGTTATATACCGTAACTCCAGTGTTACAACAGGTTACCTTTACAATTCTCAAGGATATATACATAGATACTTTCTTGACCTTTGAAGTAATCACCCTTTCAATTCGTGTTAGAATTTTTAAGTGTCCTTTGCTTGACGCAATCGATACATTTAATCCTCACTATAAAATTCCGAAATTTAGGCAAACTGTATTCTGCTCAAAATTGTTAATTTAGACTCGAGAATAATAATTGGAATCTATCTCTTGTAACGCTTCGGATTCCACTGCTTCCTGAAAGTAGCCATAACCAAAGCTGGGAGTAGAAGATTAAAATTTTGAAGTTTAAGTTACCAAATACTAGCAGTAGAATTTTTAAATGGCGAATCTTCTCCCGAGGTTCCCGATCACATGTCCGTACCGGTGGCCTTTGTCTCCTCGCCTCTCGCACGGGTGACACCCTGCTGGCTCTTGCCCAGGAGCGACATCTCAGAGACCAGAATCCCTTGTAGCACTGCAGCCGCTAACCTTTTTTCTGCAGGGCCAATCAATGTACGAGCAAGCATAAGTCACTCCACTGTGCGTAGACACCTAGTAAACAGAAAATGTGCTGATTTGGTGATCTGTTGCGTTGATCATAATAATGATGCTGTGCGGAAAGAACGAAGTGGTTCAGGTGGTAGTAGGTGTTTTGACTCTGAAGTTTTAATGGGTTGCCCTTCTTGATTACGCAACGTAAACATCATCTGCTTACATTACCATACAGTTCGAAATAGATACATTTTCTAGAACCATTTTGAAATGTGACACTATCCTGACGCTTTCAGTACCATACTTGAAGGCACACAGCTATGACTTGCATTATAGCTGAATAATACCTACGCTTGGAATTGGCTGAGAGTGGAAATCGTCCTGGTTGCATGGCTACTCTAGTTTAAGGGTACTGATGCTTATGGGAGCTCTTGGGAGACAAACTTGTTGAGAGGCGAAGTTGCCATTTCTGCGTAAATCTCCCAAGAGCCAGCTGTCTTTTAGTTGAATCTGATCTGGGGTGTTTCAGGCTTCGGAATGACACCCTGTTTCAAGAAAAACTTACCAGTGGCTATATTAAGCTTTGTGCCTTAATAATGACTGATTTGAACAAAAAGAAGAGATAATCCTGAAGTTGGTGGCGAACTGGATGGTCAGAACTGAGTTGAAGTTTCAATATATTGTAAGAAATGACTGAAATTGCTGCTAAAACCTTTTTTTTTTTTTGTCGCTTAGTCACTCGGCATAGTCCAACTTCTTAGTTGTTCTGCTGTCCACTGCACTCTACTGTCTCTCAAACTGAACTCTGTTGACTCTGTCTCGATTGACCTCTGCTGGGCGCTGACCTCCACTTAATGTAGTCCCTGCAACAAAGGCAGGATATTATCAAAGGGGGCGGCTTCTCTCACACCTGCCGCCAAAGGAGTTTCCAGAAATGCGGGGAGCGCTCACAAAAGGTTTGTTGTTTGCGCCATTTGCGCGGGTCTATAGATCTAAAGGAGATAATTGCGCGGACCCATCATTCTAAAGGGCCGGCCGCAGATTCAACAGGCCAGGTAGCTAGGTAAAGAAGGTGTAGGCAAATTCGCGCACTTGGATATACTTCCAACAATCTACAAGGCCAGGTAGAGGCGCCGACCTGCGCTCCACAGGTGCGACCAGCAATTCGCACATCTGGTCGCCTTTTTCCTCGGGCGCGATTGAGTACGTCCTTTTCTGCATGAGGTATAGCTATTGCCATGGCTGCTGAAGCCTGAAGCAATGCCCCTTGGTCCGGGTTGGATGATACAACCACACCATATCACCTGTTGGAAGCTTGGGCTGTGGGCTTGTCGGTCTAGCGGGTCTTACTCCGCTCGCTCGCTACCTGGAGGTGTTGACGAGCCATCTCATGCGCGACGTGAAGGGGTCCAAGAGGTTCTTCACGTAGTCAATTGTTACCTGTTCTGATTCAGGGGTGTTTCCAAACGTCTAGTTGCATTATAGACGCAGCTTCCTATCCACACTACCTAAGACAAGCTGGCTGGGGTCAAGCCTGTTGTTTCGTGGTGCGTTGACGAGCGGAGGTCAGCAATAAAAGCTGCCACCCCGACATCCTAGTCTCTCTGATGATTGGTCACGACCTTCCTGACGTGCTCTTCTAGAGTCTTAATATACTGTTCAACCCCCTTAAGGGGGAGGTTTCAACCACTTCAGTGTCGTGGTGTGGGTGCTACGGACCCTTAGCACTTGTACTTTTCCCAGAAGCACGTGGGCCGAACATTGAGCTCCTCCCGGGAGTTATTCGGATTGGGTTGGACTCGGGAGTGCAGTGGTTCCCCATACCCATGGGAGATTGTGTGCGCCTGGACGATGCTCAGTCGGTTTTTTTATTTTTTTATTATTATTATTTTTTTTTTTTATCTTTTTTGTCTTTTGTCGTCAGGGACCATTTCGGCCATCCGGATGATGTATGTTTCTATTACATTCACAAACAGACATTTACTCTCCGACTCCTACTTCCTGACATATATACACACACACAAACACTCATGCCCGAGGCAGAACTTGGACCCGCGACCCTCTGCGCGGCGGAGTGCCAAAGACACATAGCGACCACGTGTACTAGGACCGGGTATGGGGTTGAGAGACGCCACAACGTTCTCCGGCACTGACCTGGAGAGATAGAAGACGGTTGCTATATACCGTCGATCTCGCCGAGGTCTTGGTAGTCTCCGGTAAGGGGTTGACGCGCGTAAGTAGCGTATCCACTTCCATCCTAGCGAGAGCTGGCGTGTGGTATATAAAATAGGCACCATCCCTAATGTAAAAGTCCTATAGAGTTTCGGCTCCCTGGATTCCGAGGAGCAGAGTGGGTTGCCGCTCTTGCCTACATTATTTATATATTTCTCAGCAAGCTGTTCTGACTGCAGCCGGAGAGATAGAATGAGCGTCGAAGAGGCTCCAGAACTTCTCTTATCAGGTTCGATTCGAGCGCTCGAGAAACTTGAAGCGAGCGACTCGGCTCGCATATGTTCCAGCAGAAGCTGGCATTTAGCAGTCACCCTGTATATGATACATAATGGCAGTTATGATAGAACCATTTTAAATAATTCAACTATTTCAAATTATAATCTGTAACATCTGCTGTTTAAATCACGTACATATGTGACTTCGTCTCTCTCATAGTGAGTCTAATAGGTTATCAATTTAGAACAGAAGTACTATTACACGCAGAACCACACGTAGCTGAATCAAATTGATGCGGGGTGTAATCAGGACCAGTTGCAGTGATGTGTTCCTGGAAGGGAGTCCGATCAACAACGTCGATAGCACCTATCGATACTGGGACATGATTGAGGTGAAACAATCAGACCGGATGTGATTGTAGTCTAGAGTATTCGGTAGCGCGCACATATTGTAGTTTAGAAAGCAAGCTGTCTGACTGTGCTTCTTTTAAGCATTCCTTGTTTGTTTATCCCGTGTTTTACAGATACCGCGCAATCCACCTGTTGATTCGTTTGTTTCTGTGGCTGATTTTCTCCCTATCTTATTGTATTCTTTTGCCTAATTTCTACCTTTTCCTCCTCATTTCCCACTTTTTGTGCTTTTAGTGTTTCAATTGTATATCATTTTCTTCCTACGTTTTATCTCTCACCGTTTCTGTGCAAGTATGATTTTTACATCCTATACTTTTTTCTGTTTATTGCAGTTTCCTTTCTTTTTATTTTCTCCTACTGTTCCATTCTTCTTTCTAGCTCTTTTTGAGTACTCATGTCCTTCATTTCTATGAATCGTCACTTCCAAGTATTTGTTTCGTGTGATTTCCTGTCTTTTGTTTCCCTATAATCTCAGTCTTATTCTGCCTTTCGCTCCGTATCCCTCTTCTCTCTCTCTCTCTCTCTCTCTCTCTCTCTCTCTCTCTCTCTCTCTCTCTCTCCATGTCATTCTTTGCTCTTCTCCATCGTTTTTTTTTTTTTTTTTTTCTGCCTGTCCATCTTTCTCCATCTCGTGGCGAAGCGTACATTTCATGCGCTGTTTTGATAACCAGTAATAAAACTTTTTTCTGGAGTTTTTATTTTAAAAAAGGTAAACTATTTAGCAATACTCATTGTGCCTCTTAGGGTTTTAAAGCAACCTACCCAGTTTCTCGTTGTAACCGACGTACTACATTACTAATGAGGAAGTATGGGCACAACTTCTTAACTATTCATTCTAGCAAAATGTAAATACAAATGTCAAAATGCTTATCTTTTAGTATGTAACTTTTCAAAGAAGTGAATTACACACACACACACACGCACACGCACACGCGTGCACACACACACACACACACACACACACACACACACACACACACACGTGGGGGGTCGTCTACTTAGCGTGGTGATAGCACTCCTGCTAACCAAGCAAGTGACCCGGGTTCGATTCCCGGTACCGGCTTGGGGATTTTCTCCCGCTTGGACACCTTTTTCGGGGTGCACTTAGCCTAGGTATGTCCCTGAGCTATTTGATCGAGAAGTAGCGGCCTAGGCTGCGTAGAGTGCATAACCGATCGGGAGGGATTGGGGCGCTGACCGCGTACCACCCTCCATAATAATTGAACCCCAGTCATGCCACCTATGATGGGCAGAGGTGGGGGATGAGTTTGAGATGTTCACAGGCAAAGGCGCGCGCGCATACACACACACATATACATACACACTATTTTCTTGGATACGGAAATGTGTAAACATGTGCTTCCGGTGAAATCTTGAGTGGAATATCTACAATACTTCCCCACTTACTGCAAGTCCATAGAAGAGAAATAAAAATTGGTTGCAGATTTATGTATGTGCAGAATATTTCTTGGATGTAGTTTCATGTTGTTAATTTTGCTTTGGTATTCATATTTTCTGTTTTCTTCCTTCTGTTTTTGGTCGTGTTTTTAACTTATGTTATTTCTTTTGTTATTCTTTGCATTCGATGGGCAATATGGTAGAGACTGGGATCGACGTAGAACACTACGGTTACTGCTATTATTTTTTAGAACCTTGCAGCAGTAACTGTAACGAGTGAGAAATATACCTCGCTTCTGCTGCCTTCGTTCAGTTACTATCATATCAGATCGTTTGTGAGTAGAAAATGTGTTTGAGGTGTCTTATAATTCTCAAAATATAAAGATTTAGAACAATGAGTTCATAAGAAAGTACTTTCTCTTATAAATTTGTATATAATGAAAAACATAATGATCCTGATGTTTGTTTATACTTACCTAACATAGGTAGGATAAAAGAGACGATTTAAATTACTGGGTCAAACACAGCATATGTTCTATAAAATGATGATGATGATGATGATGATGATGATGATGATGATGATGATGATCGATCCCAAGCAACCTAACTTGGTGTTGTAGGAGAAAAATATAATATTTAAAGTACTGTTGTTCATTCACAAAAACTGTTCACATTTGACTATATGCCCATGCTAGTTAAGGTAGTGCGAACCTCATTTGCACATGTAAGCAATTTTGGAAAAAGCGTTGCACTGTGTTGCTGATGCGCTGCCTGTGAGGGACGGTGTCATTGTCCTCGACGTGGCCTTGTGGTGCTCGTTGTGTTGAATTTCACCGTCTTAATTCACTTTTTATTAATGATTTACGCGTAGGTAAACTTGATGCATCTATATTTTCGTTTATCATTGGCGAGGCACCTTTGAAAACTAAACCTGAAGCCATTGAGCGCTATGAGCAACTTTGCGCACTGAGCATAGTTTGCCCACTTCTATCGGGAAGAGCTACCAGCATTGTCACGGTCAGTCCGTCATAGAATTTTTGTAAAGGGAGCCGCACCACTTTCCAGAGTATTATTATAGGAATCCACAGAGCACGGTGCTTAGATGTAGCAATTCTAGAGGTAAAAGCATCGTTGTTTTACACCCGCCCACCAAACAGTTTCGAATTGCATAGCACATGACACTCTCCTTAGCAAACTTCTTCCAACAGCAACCTTAAAAGGAAAAGGGGAGAAATGTATGTTGCATTCACGTCACTTTCTCTACTTACTTTCCTACGAACTATACCTACTTATAAATGCTTATTCTTCTGTCTACGTCGTGTTAATTGAGATAAAACTTTCATTGCTCATTTACACACTTCACTTCTGTATAAGAATGTAACAAGTTAAACCACAAGTTAGATTTTTAAAAAGCGCATTGCTCTGTGATAAATTGGGAACTCAATGGTCTTCCCATGACTCGAGAAAAAAAAAAGTAACTAGCAACTTCTTGAAATTTTAAACGCAAAACAAATAATATCTTGGAAATGGTAAACGTTCCACAAATTGCCACATGAATTGTGTAGTGTAACAAGATTTTGTCTGACTTGGCGGTTTACGAATTATACATAATCATTCAGAATAAGTTGACTTCACAAGCTATTCTCTGAAAATTAAATATTAACGTTTAATTTGGCATGTAAATGTTTCAATATCTAGTATTTTCATCGAACTCGTTAGAGCCATATTTGGCAAAATAAAAAATATTGCACTTTGTCCCAAGTAAAGGGTAGTTTGGAGTTGGGGGATGTTGAGCTTAAATATCAAGGTTGGTACACACAGGCAAGCGCACGCGCACACGCACACACGCACACACGCACACACGAACCTTTTCTGTAAATGCTTTTGGGTTCGGGAGGCTCAAAACGTGTATTGCCGGTGAAGTATCGACATCGAAAATTTGTGTGCAGAGTGCGGTATAAACAAGATGTTACCCTGAAGGTGAGGTTATTAAATTATAGTTCAGTCCCATTATTGTTGTATGTGTGGTCCAGAATAATTTCACTACCAATATTTTCTCTCCTCATTTGCAAGCAATCTTTTTAATTTTCTTCACCAATTTTCATAATGAGTTTATTTACTCAAGCATATGTTTTGGCACACGTGAATAAACTGCGCTGTATTTCGAGGAAAAACCGCGGGTAGTCTGTATATCCTCATTCTTTACCCCCATCACGGAGGTTATTTGGACATAAATGGGGCGGCGTTTAAGTGCTGTTATTTGCTAATATAATGCGCTAATCATCTAGGTGGACAGTTTGTAGCTCGTACGTGTCGTCACGTTCAAAATTGTGCGACATTTTCTCATTTGGAAAGAGCTTCTGGAATTTTTCCTAAGCTAGAACGGCAAATTATATAGCCATAAATCAGGAGGAGATACTGACCAGGCAATTGGATGGATGTTGACTAAATCGGCGCCTTCCTGTGCACCTGCTCGGAGTTGTCATATTGAGGTGCGTGCTGGATATCTTGCTCTATATTATGTTGGCAATATGATGAAAGATTTTTAACTATTAATTGAGGAAGAAAAGATTGGCGTCTTCCGTAGCTACTAATTTAGCACTTGGCGTCTTGAAGCACTGCCTTTGTCCTTTAAACAGGTTTGTTGAAAATGTGAATTTTGAAGAACTCTCTGATTTGACCTTCCTAGGCCACCAAACTTGTCGAAAAAGATTCACATCATTTATATTAATGAAGGTCAAGTGTGGGGAGACTAAAGAGGAAGTTAAGGGTTGGAAGATATAATAGAAAAAATGTGGCCATTGGAAAATTGTCAGAGAGGAAATCGGGGAAGGGAGAAAAACCATTGAAAGGAAGTACTGAACGCAATAAAGACACATAATTAATAGCTTAGACGACTAATTTTGCCATCCTTCAAAAAGCAGTATTTTAATGCTATTTAGGATATCCTACTGTCATTCATTGATGAAAAATGTTTCATAAATGCAAAATTTAAGAGAAATTATGTAGATCATTAAGAAGCAAAGATAAATTTAAGAGGCATTAAGATGACATATCTCGGCAATGCTTAAAGTAGCCAAGTTCATAACTCATTGTCCCTGGAACTAAATAAGATGTTACACTGGCATTTTATTTGGATATTCATTGATACTGAATGCATATATGGTCTCATTAGTCGATTTCGTTTAGCAATTGAGTACATATTTGTATTTCAGACCTATTCATGATCTCTTGTGCGCTTTAGCTAGTATCTCTATTGACAACGTACTTGTCAAAAATGTTATATCCTTCAAATGATTATTTTCTTAATAATCAAAGGGGGGGGGGACTTGTTTCGACTATTTTTAGTTTTTTTATTTTAATTTTAATTCATTTTAATCTGCTTTAAAGTCTGTTAACATTCCACTGTGAGATATAAGATTAATGTCATATCCTTTTTTTAAAAATTAATGCAGTAAGGTGCATGTAAACATAATGCAATATGGTGGATTGAACTAAACTAAAATAAAATAAATAAATTAACTAAAATAATTATACAATACTGGGTTACTTAGGTTTTAAAGTATACCTGAAACCCTGAAAAGTGACATGATACGTAACCCATCAATTATCCTAACAAATTTGTTTGTACCCGGCGTAGTTATAGATGCAATAAATTGTAAAAATTTACAAATTCGACCAATAGTTATTTTACAATTAGAGGTTGGCAGTAATATACATGTAACAATTTCTCAACTACCTTTTGTCACCGAGAGATTACACATTCTGCGTTTGTGCCCATTGCGTATGCATAGGAGTGTTTGCTCTTATTTCTTACTAATAAATTGTTGTGTAAAGAGAGTGCAGAAGTCCAATGCTAAATAGATCACTCAAGAAACAGATTCGCTTCAGAAGAGAGCAGAGAAAATTCGTTCTGTGCTGTGCAAATAAAGAAAACAAAACCATTAGAAGCTTACACACTTGAATAACTGGTGCATTTCCTTTAGGTGTGTTCTGCGGTACGACGTGGCAAACTGGTTCAATGCAAAACAACTAAAATTACTGCTAACAAAATGAATGTGGGAAAGTAATAGTGGAAATTACAGCGGAACTCATAAATATTACAACAGCTTTCAGTTTTCGTACTATGCTGCCAATTCTCTTCCCTCTTCTGTTCCCTTCTCTCATCTTCTCTTCTCTTCCCTCTTCTGTTCCCTCCTCTCATCTTCTCTTCTCTTCCCTCTTCTGTTCCCTCCTCTCATCTTCTCTTCTCTTTCCTCTTCTGTTCCCTCCTCTCATCTTCTCTTCTCTTCCCTCGTCTGTTCCCTCCTCTCATCTTCTCTTCTCTTCCCTCTTCTGTTCCCTCCTCTCATCTTCTCTTCTCTTCCCTCGTCTGTTCCCTCCTCTCATCTTCTCTTCTCTTCCCTCTTCTGTTCCCTCCTCTCATCTTCTCTTCTCTTCCCTCGTCTGTTCCCTCCTCTCATCTTCTCTTCTCTTCCCTCTTCTGTTCCCTCCTCTCATCTTCTCTTCTCTTCCCTCGTCTGTTCCCTCCTCTCATCTTCTCTTCTCTTCCCTCTTCTGTTCCCTCCTCTCATCTTCTCTTCTCTTCCCTCCCCTTCTCTCCTGTTTTTCCTCTCCTTCCCTCTTTCTCTCCTTTACTTTTTCTCTCCTCTCCTTCCCTGCTTCTCTCCTCTCCTCTTCTGTATTCTGTTCTTTCTTCTCTTCTCTGTTCTGTTCAATTTTTCTCATCGCCTACTTCTCTTCTGTCTTATTTTTTCCTTTTCCCCTTGTTTGGTTACTTCCTATGATCTTTCTTATTTGTGTTCTATTTTCTCTTATCCAATCTCTCGTACCTCTTCTGTTGCTCTTTTAGCCCTCACATTTTAGGCATCTTTTAGGCGAGTTTTACATTTTTACTATTCTGACCTAGGGCCCAAATGACCTAGTTGTCGACGGGCCCCTAAACTCCATCAATCCAATCCAATCCAATCTTCTGTTACCTTTTTACTTCCTCTACTGGTAAGTAGGGGAAGTATTGTATTCCACCCAAAAATTCGATGTCGAGATTTCACCGGAAATGTATGTTTTGAGGCCCCCTGAATAAAAAAAAGCACTTTTAGAAAAAGGTCCATGTGTGTGTCTGTGTGTCAGTGTGTCAGTCTGTGGACAGCATAACTCAAAAACGAAAAGTCGGTTAAAAACCAAAGTTGGTATTTAAGTTTAATGTCTTTCAAGGATGCGACTCGAAGATTTTAAAGAAAATAGCCCCACCCTAAACTATCCTTTACATGGAAAATTTTTCGAAAACTTTGATTTTCTTGAAAATGGCTCTAACGATTTTGATTAAAATGTCATATGTTTGAGATATTTATATGAGAAATGAAGTGTATATTTTGAATTTTCTAGATATAGCCCCTGTAGTCGCATTTGCTCTGGACGACTTTTGCATAACTGGTAAACCGTTAGAGATAGACCAAATCATACTATACAAGAAATGCAGATCTTGCTAAAATACACAATTTATGTCTCAATACATTTTCTTGTAGGGTGAACCATTTCGGAGATATTCCTTGTTATGTGTGTGTTTCGGAAAACTTAGAACTTTCGTGAAATGGATCATCGCTGTTCATTTTTGTATATGTCAAGTGTGCAAAGACAACAGAATCTCAAACATTTGACTATCACACAGAACCTACTATATTCTAACATTCCCTTTGCACCAACAAGGAAATAAGCAATAATATAATTTGTACAAATGTTTGCCTCAGCTAACAAGAAAGAAGATATAGGAATAAGAGTTTGTAAGATTGGTTAGTACAAGAGTAGAGAAAGTCATGTGAGTGCAACACATCAGATTTTTCATCTTGTCTTCTCTTTTGTTCCATTGTCTTTTCTTCCACACATCTCTTTTCTCATGTTCTTTTCCTACCCTATTTCTGTTTTTCTCTTATATGTGTACCGTTCCTTCGCTCTCTTATCGCTTCATTATTTCTTAACATTTAACTTTCTCAAATTCATGTTTCATTTTAAAATTTTAATTTTTTCCCCTCCAGAATGCTGTATGTTCTCCGTTTTGTAACTTGGATTATCATCGCTTTTTTTCTCCTTGATTTATATACTTATTCTGGTTAAAACATATTTGTTCCCTTCAATCTAATTATTCTAATGTTTTTTCTCCTTCGCTCTGTTTCTTACCCAAACCTTCCTTTATGTCTTACCACCTGATTCTCTTGGTTTCTTCTATGTGCCACTGCTTTCTGCATTGGCTGTCTATTGTTTGTCTATTATTTGTTGTATGTGCGTATGTGCGTGCGTGTACGTGTGCGTGTGTGGTGTTTAAGTTCAACATCTTCAAAGGGTGCGGTAAGAAGTACCTATTGAATTGTACATACGAGAATCCATAGTTGCACCGTCAGCTCCTAAATTATTGATTTTATTATTATGTTGTCCTTGACACCATGATTCAGAGTATATATATGCTTATCTTTATTGAAATGTCCGGTGTTGTAAATTGCATGTCACCTTCACTCATATCCTACATTTTCAGTTTTTCTAACCTCGGACTATAGTTATTATTTGATTGAGCATACGAGAATTGCTTTCAGCTGCGTGGGAATGTGCAGAGATGGCAAAGTATTGATTACTACTTGCGGATCTTTTGATTGGTGGATAGCAGGATCCTTATGAACGGGTGCACCTTTGATTGTTGGATAGCAGTATCGTTGTGAACAGGTAGATGTAATGGCGTATAAACGCTATATTAAGGTATGGTCGTGTATAAAAATACTTTTCATATACTCGACAAATTGAATAATGCAAATCTTGAACTCTTTTATGAATAGTGTGTGAAGATGCTCTCATTCTAATGGGATTTTATACAAGTGTGTATAACTAGGAAACCATAACAGACAGAAATATACTTTAGAAAAAATGTAGAACTCGTTAAAATATAAAATAGACTTCAAATAATGCTCTTGTAGTATTAGCTGTTTTCGAAATACTCTACTGTTGCATTTTCCGAAATGTGCGTCATCTGCTTGAAAGTTTTAGGGGGATAATTTATTCCTCCTTGCTTCTGGTATTCCACATGTTGTAATGTGGATATAGGAGTACTGTAATGCATATGTATGCATACTGACGAGTGGTACATACATTTTTTTTCACTCTGCCATATTATATTTTTAAATTTATTTTCATTGTTTTCTCGTTTACCGTTACAGTTAACAGATTTTCGGGGTTTATAATTCGTGCTGCGTACCTAAAGATTTATCTACATATCGAATTGAATGAAATGTAATCTGCTGCACAATGCTATGAGTGAAGCTTCCTGTTCTGGGCGATAAATTGCCTGCTTGGGATTGGAGCGACAGAAGCTGACGACATAATGTGGTCACACTCCTTTTTCCTGTTTCTACCACGATGTAATGCCGCTTTGGCTTATCACTGACTCCAATATCAATTATATTTCCATAGTCTCTGAAATGTGTGGTTTTCTCTGTTGATAAGTTTCCATACTCCCGATGCGTAACCAAAATAATGCCGTTTTTAAGGGGACACTCTAGTACCAAACGGATTTTCTTCCCTTATCAACCAATTTTAATGAAATTTTTAGGCTAAGTTGCACCTTCGACGATATATTGTTGGTATAACTTTCATTGCTTTAAATTAAATAGTTTTGCAATTAAAGATTATTTGTGTTTTAGAAAGAATTGAACAGCAATAAAACGTATACTTTTTGAAGTTCAGAATTAAAATAGAGGCCTGAAATTTGATATGCTAGTTTTTCTATGTTTATGCGATAAAATTGTGAATTTGTTTTAAAAAATATCAGTGTTTATTAGAAATATGAATTCTTTCTATTTAGAACTTAATAAAAAGTAATATTACTAATCATTACAAAGGAAAAATCATATACCTACTTGAATGTATAAATGCAATCAACAAACCCATGCACGGTTTTCTTTAACAAGTTATATTCTTCATCTCCAGAAAATTTCAACTTTATTCATCAATATTTACTGCAAAAAAGTTTACTCCAAAGTACACAAATTGTTATGTGGAAAAAAAGCTATTGAAAGTTTTGGAACACAGTTATTGGAAATAACGCTCTTCACATATCCACAGGTTTGGCACTTCACTACAGTCTTCAGAGAAAAAACTCAGAACTCTCTCAAATTCACAATAATACATTTTTCTTTGCACTCACTACATAATACTTTTGAAAACAAGTTCATCAAAACATTACTATCAACAAGAAGATAATCTGGCTCTGTATGTGACATGAGAGCATATGTAACACTTTCAGCTATAGAGTTATTACCATAAGATTCTTTATTTTTACCTGCTGTAGAATATGTATCGCCATCTCGTTTAGCTTTCTTTTTCTTTATTATCTTTCCACCTACACGTTTCCCATTATATTTGCTGAAAAGACACAAGTGATACAACAAATCAACTACACACATGGATACTTTAGCTGTTTTTTAAACAACACAATTCATGTGTTATATTTTTGATTTTTTGTCAACCGATAGCACCACTTGTGCAATAAGATACATCTATAAAGGCAAATGTCTCATTGAAATCCAAAAACCACAAATAGATACAGCCGTATCTACGAAATGAAACCTGACAGATTTCCCACACCCGCTTTTCATTGCAAGCGTCTAAATAAATTTGAAATACACAAATTTCCAGGATTTGACACATAATATTTAATGAGCATATTCTGAACATGTTGAAGACATGTTGTGTGAAAAAAAATACATTTTTTTGCTATTTTGGTACCAGAGTGCGCCCTTAAGCTAAAAAGAAGAAAGTTAATTGTAAAGTAATCGTACTGCTGTCACATGTGAACGTTTGAAATTACCATTATCGCATTTCGGCAAGAAGAATTAAACAAAATATAGATTTTTTATTTGAAACATTCTTAGGAATAATCTATGTATAATATGTAAGGAAACAACAGGTTTTGACCTGAGGCCCGTTCAGAATATGCCTCAGTTCCAACTTTGGTAGCGTAGTACAGGATACCTCGTTTATCCCGAACTATATGGTATCGGAAGTAATCCGGATCATTGGGAAAATATTTCATGATAATTCGCATAATTCTTCGAGTAGAATATTCTAAACAGATTAGTTTTAATTACACACAGTATAAACAAGTAAAGTGTGCCCAGTGTGCTTCAACTCCCTGAGACTGAATTTACTAATTTCTCCGAAGATATTTAGTGTAACACTTGTACTCATTCCTTGTGTTTAAGATATTTTTGTGTAACATCTCAGCTTTATATGGCAATTACTTTCTAAATGTTACCTAATTGTATGATGAGAGTTTAATACAGAATATTGCAGCATAAAAGCTGAAGATTAACAAATATTTTTCCTTCCAAAACATTACCGAAAGCGAAAGCTGTTTACATCTACAATCCATGTTAATTCCCTGACCAACCTCAACGCAACGTTGTTCAGTTACGTCATCTTTAAAACAGCAGCTCAGAGTATTCCTTCACGTCTTTTAAGTGATTAATTATTTCGAAACCCTATGTGATGTCCCATAATAATTACTACCGAAGCTATGTCAGAAATAAGTTACTCTACTCATCTTACAAGTAACAAACTGTTTGTTATCTTTGCACCTTCTTATGGAATTACGCATCCAACTTGGATAAAAAACTATTTATTTTTTTTCGAAATAGGCTGATCAAAGAATAAAATGCCATTCGACTTTTCTGTTTGTAATGCTTCTATGAATCACATATTAGAAGGAATGTAATGACTTCCCTTACATCCTGTATATTCATAGTTCTGTTTCTCGTTCTCTGCTTGTTCTGCATTTGGACTAACGTTTCAGACCAGTACGTTTTGATCATATTGTTTTTATGAAGTTTAAGAGAGGCGTCAAAAGGAAAAAAATACATGCGAGGGGCGGTTCTATAATGTTGGCAATACTGTTCCCAGTATTGTTCATATTTCATTAACAGCTAAGTAATGCATCGAGCCTGAAGAAAAGCTTTGATTAGTTTAAGGCTCCCATTCTGTTGGCCTACCGACAGACTGCGCCTACTAGCGTGAAGCAGCCAGACTCAAAAACGTTTTGAATGACTGATATGAACCACTTGTGACACTATTGTCTATCATCTGATATTTCTTCTGCCCCGAATCATTTTCGCATTCACAGTGCCTTCCATTTCATCTCCGAGTAAGAAGTATTTTCTCATTCAGTGTTTCCTGCTAATATCTTTTTCCTCTTTCTGTAGTTTTCAGCTCTTTCGCCGACCCTTTGTAAAATGGCTTCAATACTTATTTTCTCTGTTCCTTTCACTCTCTGTTCTTCACTAGATCAAATTTGAAGCAGCATTTCGCCTCAACACACAAGGTTTCGCACCCAATAGTTGTTACACTGCACACTACGAATTTTGCTAATCTGTTTTACTTAGTTATCCTTTCAAAGATTCACAGATGATGCCCCTTTTTCTGTTAAATGCTTTTTTTTGTCATTACTGTCGTCTGATTTCTTGACAATATATCATGTTACATTCTACATATCTTAATATGCCCACTTGCACACTACTTTCTCAGAATATTGTACCTTTATACTTCCTAGTTTTCTCTCAATATACATAGTTCTTGCCGTTTTTGGTTTACCCTTGTTTCGTACTCCTCACAGTTGTCAATGTATTCCTTGGGATCGTTACCTCTATATACAACTGTCAAACAGGGAGCATGAAACTGCAGTGAATGGCACCTTTAGTGATTGTAACGCGAAAAATACAAAGCATATCAAAAGGGATGCTGTAGATATGCGTAGTAACAATGGGGCTATTTGAGTGAATAAAAAAGAGTACAGTAAGCATAACTTTATTCAACGTTAGACAAAATGAATACGTAAATATTATAAAATGAATACATGACTGTGTGATTCCGGAATAGAAAAACTCGCAAAGTGGATGGCGCAGAGAAAATTTTCTAAGAGAAAAGTTTATGGTCTGTTATCAAATGTGGGAATATTCTCAGTTGGTTTCTTGGTTCCGGATGTTTTGTATGATATAGTCAACCACAGAAGGAATGGCTGATAGTGGATTATAAAGAACACCCAGAACTAGGCAGTGTGAAAGGAAGTCCGGTAGTCGAAGCAACCACGTCCAGCAAAAACACGGTCCCGAAAGCAGGTATGCCAACTGCTGGAAAGCACATTTCTCTATCACATTTTTGTTACGACCATACGTGAAAAACCTGTGTTTGACAACGTCTCTGCAGTTCGGTAGTGAGCAAAATACAGCAGCGAACAACAGCGTTTACTAACTGGACGTCTTTGAAAAAAAATATGGTTTGTACTTAGGAATATCTTTTAACATCAAGATTCTTGAAAGTTGAAATTTACGCTTTAAGAGGTTGACAGATTTATAGATTTAATTGCTTTTTTTTCCCTCTGTATGTATCTTGAAATGTCTGCCTTGTAAATAATTAGGGCTGAACAAATCAATTGTTAACTTCTTCTATCCTGCTTTCTCTCTCTCTCTCTCTCTCTCTCTCTCTCTCTCTCTCTCTCTCTCTCTCTCTCTCTTTTCCCTTTAGAAGCAGATAAAAACTTATGATTTAAGAAACTGGTTGATAATCAGAATGTTAGTATGTCTCAGTTTAATATTGCAAATAATTCAGGAGTGAACAGCTGAGCTGCATTTTCGTTTGTTGCCTATAGGTATTTGTATCTGTTCGCTTTAAGTACCGAGATAAACTCTGTTATTTCAAATATTGTATACGCTACGGCTTCCCCCCCCCCCCCCCCCCTCAGTTCTTTTATAGTTAGGAAGATTGGCGTTATAAGATTGTAAATTAAAAAACACGTTTATCTGGGTTTTGTCATTAATTTGTAATGGGCTTATGCGTACTTATTCTGTAATTAAAATTGAGTTTAACCGCAAAGAAAACAGTATTGCAGAATCCTTACTATATAATTAATACGTTCCTTTCAAGTTTCTTTTTAATTTTTTATGTATCAGCTAATGTATTTGAACTGCTCGTGTTTGTCACATATTATATTCCGGTTTATCAATTTACTTGTCACGTTTTCCAAACATGAACAAACTGCAAGGCAATAAAGAAGAACTTATTCGTAATACCACAGTGTTTAAACAAAATTGTTGTGCTGCTATTCCAAAAGTTGATATTTTTATACATTTATTTCGTTTTCACTATAAGCCCTATTTCAAGAATGAAGAATGGGGTTCATCAAGTTCACCAGGATAAAATATTGTTTTCTTGTTTGAAAAGGAAGTGAAAATCAGAAATATTTACGACATTGAATCCACTATTTCTCATATGCGTAGGTATCTCACATTGTTGTATTAATTAAGAATTTGTATGTTTTACTAGCACCAAAAGGACCTTATTTTCGAACATCGTTAAGAAACACAAAATCCCCGCGATTTTGACTAAACCATAAGTTTTAGGAATCCCACATCTGCGTTTTTGTTTGAGGAGATAACAATGGTAGTTGTTTCGCCACTGAATCACGCTATGTCATTCGATTTGTTCTTTCTCTCCGAGCTAGTTAACCACTGTCGTAATAATTTCCGTTGGGAAATCCCCAGGTTTCTTAGCTATCTATTTTTGAGCTGTTGTCTAAGATGGAAGATAAGAAAACAGAGAAACTGCAGCTCTGAATTCATAGCAGTCTTCTTTGCATATAGTAAATCACATCATTACTTATGTGCGTGCTTTAAAAATGTTGAAGTAAAAGAGGTAACGTTGCACTTTTGCTTAATTTTGCTCTATAGTAGGTGGTTTTTCATAATCTTACTGGGTGAAGAGCTTCTTTGAATTTTTGTGCACAAATTCTCCGTAAAAATGAGTTTTCTCTAAGCTAGGGCAAGCAACGTTTTACTAATGACAAGGCTTATAGTCCTGGGGATCTATAACTTAAGTTGACAAAAATGCAGTGTATAAGCTTACTGGACTGCAGACAGGCACACTCCGTCAATGGGATAGGATAGTTAACTTGGATAGTTCTACTCAATCGCTTCCAAACATTACAGACCTAATAATGAAAAATGAATCTTTCCTAAATCAATTGTTTGGAAATATGTCGATTTTCTATTGAACTTGGTAGTTCTGCCTGAAGGCAGGTCTTAAATCCCCTCCTTTAAGTCGTAGTGCCAACCACGACACCCCAAGGATGTATCTACTAAACAAGGTGGCAATGCATGATTAGCCGATGCTTCATCGCTTATGTACATATATTCATATTATTGTTGCTGTTGTTGTTGTTATTATTATTATTATTATTATTATTATTATTATTATTATTATTATTATTATTATTATTATTATTATTATTATTATTATTACTAACGTTGAACTTCTCAAACGTTAGGAATTTCTGCTTTCAGTACATTTTTCATTTTAGAGGGAGTGGGGACGATACCCATTATGTCCATTATTAAAGGTTTCCTTATGTTGTAAACTTTTGACAAAACAAGACAAAAACAGTAAAAGTTAATTTGTAATTTTTATTTTACATGGACTCGACTTTTTGCTTTAGTAGGTATTATTTGGCCCAGCAGTTTAATTGGCTGTGTACATCTAAGGGCTTACACAGAAAAAAAAATATGCACTCCAAATTTTTGACGATCGCGTGTCAGAAATAGAGCAAATTTAAATATTACGGCATAAAAGAAGTTGTGGTTTTATATACATATCACCACTGCAGACACCTTAGTTAACCATCGCGATATATAGATATACTTATATTATTTTACTTCCTGTGAGTGAATGCATAGAAACTTAACAAATCGTTATGACCGAGCACACTTTTGACACACAAAGCGACTGCCCCAATCATTTCTATGAATACTCCTTTGCTTTCAAGATAATGCTAGATACTATATAAAACACTAAATAAATTTAAAGGAGCGGTGTTGTACTTAAAGCTACTAGCAAAGAATATTGCAGTGCAATGCAAATAATATCTACCTGGTCTCTCTGAAAATATTTCACTGCTTTCGAAACTGCTACATTAATATTTGAGTTGTGCCATTCATGCAGCCAAATGAGCGTGTAAAACACTTGTATCAGCACAGGCCGATTTGCGTGTGTACTCGGGACGAACACTAATTTATTTTATGGTAAGGTTGATTGTAATGCCATCGCTCACTGTGAACCTGGTTTTGTAGCCAGCGCCCCTCTTCTCTTCAGACCAAATTAAGTCCTTCAGTTTAACATAAAAACAACAACAAAGAAGCTCCACTTTAAAACCCTTGGGTTTACAACAGCAACAGCATTAAATTGTTATAATGGCTATACCAGCGAACTTGGATTTCATTGATAAAAAGTGTAGCGGAGTGCATGTATGGGAGGCGATTATCGGTAATGGGCAATTTCTGTTCAGAGACAGCTTGTTCTTTTCAAGGTGAACACAATGTACAGTACTGGTAACTAACGTCCACTGGGATTGTGTCTAAGGGCACCGAACTCTTGAACTAGTAGACATTGATGCAAACTTCTAAATTGAAGTAATTCCTCAAATAATTGTCATTAACACCTTTTACATGATACTATTTTCCGCTATACACCGAAAATATTTATAATTACAGTGGCTGTTGTTGCTAATTTGTATAAAACAATCGACACCAGTTGCATGCAGTTCAGAATACAAAAATTGAATTCTTTCCTAGTTTAACGTCAAACGCTGAATGAGCAGGCAAATATGAATGGGGTATCAATCAAGTTATCAAAGTTTCTTCCGATGGATTGCGGAAAACTCAGCATTAAGAAATAAAAACTTTTCAAGTAGCTGGAATCAACCGAGATTCAAACATGAGGCCAGTATCCTACTCCTAAATCACACGATGATTGCTTAATTTCAGTGCACTGCAGGGATATACATTGCGTTCGTTGAATTAAAACTCTTTGCCAGTAATATCAGGTATTAAAATTGTTTATCCTGTTTATCTGTCATAGTAGCTTATTTTACTTCCCCTAACACTTCGTATCTGAAAATCCGATATCAAGAAATCACTGAAAATATACATTTTTAGGTCCGTTAAAAAAAAAAGTATATATATATAACTTGTGTATATATATATTTAGAAGTAGTCTGCATTGTTTGTTTGGGGAGAAACTCATTTGTACCTCCCTCGTCTCGTCTGTTGTGTCTATATGAACAACAGAATTAAAAACCAATAATTGGATAGGCAGGCTTGTGTATTCTGGAGAGAATTCCATCAAAATATTTCACCTGAATTCCTGGATTAGGTATGCTGATGGGATGTGCGTTACTCCTTGTTTTCTTAAAAGGACTCATTTTCATTCGGAGAATTTTCCACAAGTATCCTGTGAATTCCTATCCCCCCATTAATTTTATAGAATGATTAATCATAACTTCTTTCTTGGTTTCCGTTATGGGCCGCGTCTTGTTGACTTTTTTATGAAATTAAAAATTAAAAAACATAACCGTAAGAATTAGATTTAGAAGAGTCGTTTAGGCTTCCCAGCTTCCCTGCTCTGCTAGCTAGAAATCTATTGTGCTGACTCTAATACTATTCAGTCCCAGTTCAACTTGATCCTCTTTCGGAAGCCAAGGAGTTTTCTGGGGGTAGTATTCTGAACTTCTTCCGGTGAAGGAAACGGATTGTTCAGATACCACATTATAGCGAGCAATAGCTTCACAATCGCAAAGTATATGCATCGCTGTTTCATTATCGAGGTAACAGAATCGACAAATTTTTGGTTACTTTTGCCCATCTTAAAGAGATGATCTCTAAGAGGGCATGTCCAGGAAGAATTAGCCTAAGTTCCTTTTTATTTAATGTAAGTAGCTCCTTAGCCCTTTTGTCCGACTACGTGATGAACCTTTTCGCGTGTATTATTACCTTTGGAATGTTATTCCAGCAGTTAATTTTCATTTTCCGTTGCCATGTTTTAACCTTATTCTTAAGGTAAACTCAGGACACCACAAAAAGGTTCAGGACCAATGAAGGGTAACTTGACTCCTTCCTATGCAAGACAATCTGCTGTTTCATTGCCTTCGATGTTCTCATGCCCTGGCACCCACATTAAAGTTACCTTATTGCGCTTGGCCAGTTGATTTGAGCATCAAATAACAGTTCCAAGCCAACCTTGACTCAAAGGTGTTAGAATTCAGAGCTTTCAAGGCAGCCTGGCTATCTGATAAAACATATTGTTGCCCCACGCAGACCTTTATTGTCATTTTCATGAGCGCAAATTTCAATAAGGTGCACTTCCACCTGAAAGATGAAGGCAACTGATCCCAGGGCCTTAGAAGAGCCAACGTTTGGCCCATAGACCCCAACACCAGCTTTCCCCTCCATCTATGATCCGTCTGTGTGTCACATAATTGATCTCCTTCCAATTTTGGGCCACCATCTACCCATATGTAGTGATGTGTTAAGATCACTTTGAAGGAGTGATCAGAATTGATCATTGTGAGCGTAGTATCCAATACATTAAATTATTCTTAAGGATGTTCATGTGATCTATAAGATCTCCTGATTTAAAAGATATTGTCCTCTGCAGTCTGAGAGCTTCAACCACAGCCTCCTTTCTCACTGCAAATGCAGAGGAGGGAGATCAAGCATAACCTCCATTGCTGCAGTTGGACAAGTGCTAATAGCACCAGTTATACTGAGACAGGCAAGTCTTTGCACTTTCTGCAAACAGACTTCTGCTTTCTTCTCTTCTGTTGTTGGCCACCGTACCAGAGGCTGTAGACCTCAGGTCTTACCCATACATTCACGGCATGTCCACAACGCTGATATGGATAACCATAAGAGATAGACACAAACTTTTCCGATGAAAAACGCAGAACTTATTAAAAATGCAGTTTATGAGTAATAACCTTTACTGAGCATTAGTGACACGAGTGCAATTGAGTATTTACCCTCTCCACTGCATGACAAAATTTGAAAAATTGACCGGCTCTATGAGGTAGACATACAATAGCGGGAGGTGTGGCATGGTAGCTAATCGCTGTGAGGCAGTAGAACGGGTTAAAACTGCGATGTAGGGGAAGTGACTCATTGAGTCAGCTCTCCCTATCTATGGTCTAATGGCTCAGCTTGATTGAACAGCTGCTTTGCTCTCTCAAAGTTCATGAATTGAATTCCAAATTGGGCTCCAGTTTTTAAAGAAGCTTACTCGATGTGGTGGGCGGGTAGTTGTGTGTTTATTTAATAAGAAGTTAGCAAATATCAGGACTGCTGCTGGACAGATGTCTAAATACAGGGAGAGCATAAAGCTCTGAATGGGCTGCGCGGTGTTTTGCCTGTGCGTATCCTCGGCGCTCATTGCCGTCTGCCATATCATAGAAAGGCGCGGATGAAACCATACAACGTTTTTAAAACTACTTTTAAAGTCTTTACTTCCCAACTTTATGAAAGGAGATGCTGAAACTTGCCACCGTCCTTGTCCATACATTTTTTGCACCTCTTTAGGAAACTATCTATCACTCGCCCTAGTTCACGTTGAGAAATGCTGGCAATTTCCTGGCGGATATTTTGCTTTAATTTGCTTTAATTCCTCTAGGGTGCGTGTATTTGTCTTCTACACTTTGTTTTATGTTACTCCAGAGATAGAAATCGCAGGGGGTTAGGTCGGTGTTTCGCGGGGACCACAAATCTCAACTAATAATTCTGTCCTGAAACACACTCTCAATTGTTTCTGCTGCAGTCTTGTTGAAAAATGGCAAAATCACGCTCCCAGTTTGTTAATTCTCTAAGAAAGGGGCAAAATTATATTCACGTGTGCCTACTGTTGACTCGAAAAATATTGAGCTTATAACTTTCTCTGCTAATGGCGCACCACACAGCATTTCTTCCGTCATGAAGGGGAAGTTCTTGAACAGTGGCTAACGAAAAGGACAGGCCGCGGCGCAAACTGCAGTGACGTAATTTTTAGTCTGATCATGCTCCAATGAAGTAAAACTACTATCGCCTAATTTATTCATATTCTAAACAACCAAAAGCAATTGCTCGTCGAGTTCATGCAAAAGATACAGTTTCATTATGACGATATACAGTGCTAGCCACGTGTCAGAATACCATTACTATCTAATTCCTATTCGCACCGCAGCCTGGCTTTTCGTTAGCCACGTCTTGAATGATATTAGATTTCTCAGAGCTCCAATAACGATTATTTTATGTACACACATATCCAATAACTTTTACACCTGCAAATCTTCCTGCAAATCGTACTTTCACTTGGCGAGCTGACCGAGTTAACTTATACGAATCATAAATACACACTGTACAGTAGAAAACCTATGCCGAGCCATAATACACTTTGTGACTAAGTACTGGACAAAATAACAAGTCACTCGTAATAACTGAACCACATCACATCATATCACAGCAATTCAATACTGCAGAACAAAACCACGTCAGCAGCGTGACCTTGTTTACGCAGCAGTCCGTTATGATGTTTCCACAGGCCTAATAGAAAAACATCGTGCAGCCCATTCGGAGGTATTTTGCTCTCCCGTTAGTTTGAAATAATTTCTCGAGTTGATTTACTTTTTATATAAATACAGAGAAAGTATGGCCCCCCTAGCTTTGTTCTGTATGTTTACTGAACATTAAGCGATTGTAGTTGGTACCAGAAGCACACAAAAAGAAAGAACAATGGAGAACAAACAAAACAAAACTATCTAATAACGATTTTTGAAAATCCTACCCTTCAACCTTATAACGAGAGTGGCGCTGAGGGCTCTGCCAGCTAAGGTCAAAGGTTCCGTTTTTGGAAACATAGCAATTTCTTTTTTCAATAAATGCACATCTCATACACAGATAGACATTTTAGAAGCATTTTGGGGAATTTAAAACTCCAAAAGGAATATTTACCATGGTTCCCTTACATTAATTGTTATGAACTATACGAGCCGCAAATGCATTACTAGAAGTATGCATTTACTAAGCACACAATCAGTTGGCAAGGCTATGTTCATGTTAGAATTGTAATTAGAGGTGGTGATTCACGAGGGCTCGGTAATAGCTAGTCTCACATCCTGTCCGACATTTGCATTTAACGCATTTACAATTGGGGTTACCATAGACGGTAGTAAGCTGTTAGAGAAAGTAAAAAAAGAGTATTATTTTAATGCAAATATTAGGTGTGCAATTGCCAAACGAAGTGCAAATTAGTCTCCGGTTTAGTGTATCGCAGATTTATGTGCATGCTGTTCTTGGCGTAGTCCCGACTTATAATGTGTTTTTCTTCATAAACGCCCATATTAATAAGAGAAATGATTAGTAACATGCTAAAGCAATAATATCTACTATACCCGATGGGCTTGTTGAAGTTTCACGGTAGTTATAGTATTCCGGAAAAGGCTTCAGAAATATGAGTTCACGTATTTTGTTACATTACTTGGATCCTCACCAAAAACTGTAATAATTAAAAAGAAACTTCCCGTAATTGCATTTCAACAATGTTATGACAACCTGGTTCATTGTGTTTGTTTATTTAATTGTTATGTTGCTTAAATGTTAGTGCTTTTGAAGACAGGGCGAATTAGATATACCGAAAGATTAATTTATTTAGCAACTCCAAAGGCGTGTTCGAGCAAAAAGTTGCGGAAAGCTATTTTGGCTGCAGGGAAGTTTGTTTAATTAAAATAGTGATGATAAATATCCAAAAGGCCACTTGCAGGAAAATAAATAAATATTTTATAAATATTATTTTTGACGCTGTCAATTGCCAGAATCACATCAGCGTCGCCGGTGTGCCGGAATTTTTTCCCGCAGGAGTTCTTTTACATGCCAGTAAATCTACTAACATGGAGCTGTCGTTTTTAAGTGCACTTAAAAGCCATCGGTCTGGGCCGGATTTGAACCCGCGACCTTGGGATGAGTAGGCCAGCGTCTAACCCACTGAGCCACCCAGACCAACAAACTCGCAGATTTACTTGAAGGCAATATTGGTTCCATAACCGTCTTTTTCAAAGCATAAATATAAATTAAAATGTATGTGTATTCAAAATTACAATTAAAAAATTTGATGTGTTAAATTCATATGACTTTCTCTACCCATTCTTCAACAAATTATTGATAATAAAGGTTATTTTCTGTCTATTTCACGTTAATCCAGTTAAGCATTTGTAGATATGTTTTTATTGAACACCTTGTAAATACAACAGGGTTGGGGAAATATGCTAACAATCAGCGATACACCAATATTTTAATATCTGGTCGCTACGTGATGGCTTTGAAATGCCGTTCTCTGCATGACCAGGGGAGGGAGGGAGGGAGAGAGAGAGACAGACAGACAGACAGACAGACAGACAGACAGACAGACATGTGTGCATTTTTTGTTTGTTTAATTTGCCTTTATTATCGATCAGCGCTGCAGCGCTATAACTTGTAAATGTTAGTCATGATGAGCGTAGAAAGAAGTGAAACGTTGCAGAATTTTAGCCCTTAAATATACGGGGTCCATAAAATGAAGTTGTACATACGAGTACAAGGTGTTAGGGCCATGGGTGTGCAGATTTCGCGTGATGATAGGTTAGAATATGTCCAATAAGCCAGTCCATTGTGAAAAGTAAAGGAGATAATTGAACATAATTGAATAGATATCTATACAGTCTGGCAACCGAGTAGGACTAAACAGACGCATGTTTTATTTACAAATCGGCTTCTGCTACCCCATGCACGCGTTCCACTTACGATGAGTGGAAGTCCAAAGTAGGCCAGGGCTCGAATTCTTACTTCGTCACGTGTCTGTGTGTTTATCAGTTATTGCGAGTAACTAGGGGAGGAGTGGTTTTCTTTCCAAGCAGTCATCACGAGACCTGAAAAAATAGTGTTTACTGTCAACATTACTGACTTTCTGTTTTATACACACACCAAGGTTGCGCAATCTTCAGGCTATGTTCACGAATTTATTTCAATAGACACGCGGGAATCCAGTTATTTAATATAATTTTATAGCTAAACGACTCATTTTAGCCACAAATAGAATGTACTAGAAATAACTCGTCTTTTGAAGCTCTACCTCTCTTGCCAGTTGCAGAAGTAAGCGACGGAGTGCTGACATATTGACAATCAAAGATTCGATCAGTTTTATTTTTTGTTTATGGAACCATGCGCTATAGAGGAAAATGGTAGTGCAGGGGTGCTCAACCGCAGGCTAGTTAAGGGAGGTTGAAATCACCTCCTTCCACCCGCTGGGACAGAATGGCGCATTTATCCTTGGTACTTAGTTCTAGTGGCTGTACATTCTTACGTACAGGAAACCAAAGGCGTACACATTCATATTCTACTCCTGATTAACCCACAATATTTCTGAGGATTACTTTTTTGGCACGATTTACGCTTCAGAAGGTCTTCAATATTTGGTGCAAAAGATGAAGGGTACAGTCTCAAAAGATAAGCAAGGTGATTTTCACTTATCTTGCTGCGATACTCACTTTTAATATAGCACATTTTCGAAAATGTTTGTTGGCAGATATAAGTGGAACCAAAGACTATCATTAAATTATATGCAAACAAACGTAGTCTCGGAATACTCACAGCAGGGCTGAGTCCAAAATAATTCCCATCCTTCTTTCTCAGAACATTTTACAGTTGTGAAATTCTGCAATACAACTAGTTTCAGCTCGTGTGAAGCCTCACCACATGGAAACTTCAAAAGTGCAAAATAACTGCACTTTGGTTTCAAATGCTTAGGTGCTGAGATTGTGAAGAGAATGTGTCGTACAATTGCTTCAAAAGTTCATTGTATATTTCCAGGAGAATAATATTTATCGTGAACACGGAACGTAAGCAAAGGAAATGGTGTGTGTGTGTGTGTACTTGCATGTAAGTGTGAGTGTGTGTGTGTGTGTGTGTGTGTGTGTGTGTGTGTGTGTGTGTGTGTGTGTGTGTGTGTGTGTGTGTGTGTGTGTGTGTGTGTGTGTGTGTGTGTGTGTGTGTGTACTTGCGTGTTTGAACGTCTGAGTGTTTGTGTGTGTACTTGCGTTTGTGTGTATGTACATGCGTACGTGTTCGTTTGTGTGTTTTTGTGTACTTGAGTGCGTGTGTTTGTGTATATACTTGCGTGCGTGTGCGTTTGTGTGTGTTCGTGTATGTGCAATATCGAAACTATAGCGCTTATACAGCGTGTAAGGATATTCTCTGGACAGTAAATTGTGTTTCTAGCTGATTTTAGCGACGAGTGAGTGTATAGGCGTTAAGGGCCCGTCGACGATTAGGTCATTAGGGCCCGTCTAGCGACGATAATATTAAAATGAGAGAACTAATTTCCGCGTTGTCGGTGACATGGCTTCCCTTTCTGTAGTTAAGATTGAGCCGCCTCTCATAGCCATGGTCTCGCTGGAGCATATGTCTTTGGCACTCCTCCGCCTAGAGGGTCGCGGGTTCGAGCCCGCCTTGCGTATGGGTGTTTGTGTCCTGTGTGTATAAGTGCCAAAATACAAACAGGTCGGTAAAATATACCGTGGTAACAAGGTAAAAGGGGAAAAATTGGGGGGGGGGGGGAGACAATGTGAAAGCTAAAGGCACATTTTTCTGTCGAACCTTATATTGCAATATTGTCAAATGAAGAGAGAAGAGTTTTGGTGAAAGGCGTTTTCCATGTAGACTAGTTTATGATAAATGTTACACAGAAATTCCAAATAACAGAAGTTGCCTATATTGTTTAAGATTTCGTAAAAACTAAAGCAGAAACAGTTTTAGTTATGAGTAGGCTTAGTAATCCATCTACATTAAAGAAGATTCAAGTTATGCGCGATCGTAGTGCATGTGACATCACAGTGTGGGGAGCCGGTTCTGCTCGTCTGCTCTAAGGGCAAAGCATGCATAACTTCATTCTTTGGGTAGCTCAGCTACTAAGCCTCGTGATGAGATATAGCAATAAGTGATACGATTTCGTAACAAGTAAAACAGAAAAATAATTTTAGTGATAACATATAGCAATAAACGTGTTTCGTTATGATACATTGGAATTCAAATAAACTAACTGAAATAGTTTTTTTATTGTATGGTAATCACTTGAATCTTTCGTCAGTTTAGGAAGTTCTTGTGCAGTTTGGACACTAACCATTATGTGGAAGAGAGAGGTTTTACAAAATGTTTCTTAGACGTTTATATAGACTAGCAGTTTTTTTAAAATCGCAGTCATAAATCACAAAGATTGTGCTCACAACACCAGGACATGCAGCGTCTGTTTTCCAACGCATCGTCGATATTTTGCATCAATATGTTTGTAACAATCAGACATTTGTGCGATCAGATTTTATTGATGACACTATAAACAGGATATAAACATATAATGTAATACAAACAGCTTTCTGCGTTTGCTGCAAGGCGGCGTTGTACATTGATCGACAGTCAAGGCCTCCAGAACAAACAGCGTGGCCTGTCATTCACATACCGCGACGATGGCCGTCTTGACTTCCGGTGCAGCACCCCACAAAACACAAATAAATAGAGATCTCTTAGCGAATAAATTTTGTTTTTACGGAGCGGTGCTTTTGAGGCCGCTTCGCTTTTGTTTAGAGTCACGAGATGAACGCATGGAACAGACATCGATCACAAGGAGCGTGATCGGCGATCGTTTATCTTGGTGCAATACGCTCCACACATGCGAGGGGCCACGACCTAGTTTTGGGAGAGGGGAGATATTAACCTATCGCACTTTGGTACTTTAAATATCTAACTATATCTTAAATTATATTATGTACGTGAAGGATAATCATGGCATAAAATATTTTATACTAATTTTTCAGTGTGAAGGATACTTTATCACATAGATCCAACTTCTTCAGGTAAAGAAATACTTTAAGCAAAAAGGTGTGCATGCTTTAAATAAATGCAAAATAAGGACTAAAACATGTATGAGAGGTACAAGAACATATAGATCAGGGCTGGAGAACTGGTGCTCACCGAGCGCAGCCTGCTTGCAGCCTTCCACTGTTAACTGTATGTTTATAGGTAAAAGAAATGAAGGTCGCGAGTCGCCCGGGTCTGACAGATGAAAATCATATACAAGGTGTCCCAAAAAACACCAACGACTAGTATGTTGTGTAGGGTGGCAAACTGACGTTTTCAAGAAGGAACCCCTCTCCGGAAATGCACGGGCGCTGGAGAGCGTGGAAGTTTGAGAAAGAAGAACTGTGGCAATTTGTGAACACTTGTTTTGATATCTTAATACGGAACGTAAGAAATCCTTTAGCCATCTGTGTACTGCCCATGAGCGACCTGAGCCTAATAACATTGCTAAGATGCGCTACATTCCTCCATAAAATCCTTGGTACGCATCCTACTGCGTTACTTGTGTAGTTTCCAGTACAGTAACGTTTCAATAGCAGTACGAGATGTACCAATACACAGCTGTGAAAATGGCCTTCATGAACTCCAGCACACTTTGGTGTAAATATGCGGGATCACCTCAAAGTCGCATATCGAAATAGACGGATTGATAGAGGTGGACCAGTTTCATGGCCAGCACGGTCACCAGATCTGACACCTCTGGACTGTTTTCTGTGGAGTTGTATGAAGAGTATGGTGTATGACACTCCTGTAAAGTCAGCGGAGGACCTTACTGCTCGAGTCCACGGAGCGATTGAAAATCTCCAAAGACAACCGCACCTATTGGATCATGTGCATGAGGCTCAGCACCGTGATATAGACTCTGCAATGATGTAGGAGGTACACAGTTTGAAGCCCGTTTGTAATGTAGACAGCTCGATTTGCTACCTATGTTGGGTTTATTGGCGAAATGTGAACGCACACCCATCTCACACTTCGATGCGCTACAGCGTCCGGACAGGGCTCACTCTTGAAAACCGATCAGTTTGCCATCCCGCACAACATACTAAGCATTATCGGTGTTTTTTCGGGGAGAGCACCCTCAACATAAGGGAGAAACAGTACAAAACAGAGATGCATGAAAGGCCTCGTCAATTAGTTAATAATATAGTTAGCATTGTAATGATTAGGACTGACGAGCTCTGTTTCACGTGGAATTTGTAAAATCCTTAAGACTAAGCCAAAGAAAAAATACGACCACTTAGAAACAATCCGTAGTGTAATATTTTGTTGGCAGAGAAAGTATCATGCCGAAACGTAGCTTTATATTTAATTTGTGGAAGAGAGTTTATATAAACGTGTAGCACGCACAACATTGGCTGCTAGTTTTAATTACAAGGCTGCGAAATTAGGCATCAGAAACAACGTATGTACTAAGTTACCAGAGTGGACAACCCTGACTGCCCGCTTGGAGGTGGGCTTCAAAGGAAAGAGGAGAGTGAATCATGCGACAATACTTGTACGTATAGTTAGACCCCACTTCATGCAGGAATGTCGTGTACCGCATACAAGATTTGCAATAGTAGGACTCCGGCTTCAGTATTTTTTCTGACACCTATGGTTCGTAGAGGAAGTACTTTATAATTTCTCTGCTACGTATAGTAAGTAGAGGAAGCATTGTATTCCACCCAAAAATTCGATGTCGATATTTCACCGGAAATATGTTTTGAGGCCACCGAAAAAAAAAAAAAAAATAGAAAAAGGTCTGTGTGCGTGCGTATCTGTGGACAGCATAACTCAAAAATGAAATGTCGGTTAAAAACCAAAGTTGGTATTTAAGTTTAATATCTTTTAAGGATACGACACGAAGATTATGAAAAAAATGCCTCCACCCTAAACTACCTTTACTCGGAAAATTTTTGGAAAATTTTTATTTTTTCAAAAATGGCTCTAACGTTTTTGATTAAAATGCCATATGTTTAAGATATTTTTATGATAAATGAAATGCATATTTTGAATTTTCTGGTTATAGCCTATGTAGCCTTGTTTATTTTTCATGGATTTTGCATAGCTGGTAAACCGTAAGAGACAGATCAAATCTTGCTATACAGAAATGTAGATCTTGCTGAAACACACTATGTGCAAATAATTTTTTTCGTAGAGTGAATCATTTCGGAGATATTCCTTGTTATTTGTGTGAGTTTTGGAATACTTAAACTTTCGTCAAATAGAAAATAGTTATTCATTTCTTTATATCTTAGCCGTGCAAAGAGAAAGGAATCTCAAAGCTTAAAAATTTCACTATCGCTCAAAGCCTACTGAATTCTAATATCCCCTTGTACCTACAAGGACATAAGCAATACGATAATTTCTGCAAATGTTTATCTGAACTAAGACTTGTAAGAATGGTTAGTACAAGAGTAGGGAAAGTCATGTGAGTGCAACACATCCGATTTTTTATTGTTTCATTTATACCCCGCTTTTAACTTCAGTGGTCATATCGGCGGCCTATCACCTTTAGTACATATAGATATTGGTATTAACTCACATACAGTTTTTGAGTCTTTAGGTTTTGTACAGTAGATCACACACATTCACACTCTCACTCGTAGTTCCAAACTCAAATAAGGAGGATAAGGATTAGTCTTCGCTAAAGAAGAATTCCCACTCCGCCCAGTCGGGAATCGAACTCGGGAACCCTCCCACCACAGGGAGGAGCTCCACCGACTGAACTACGCGGCGAGCCGGGAAGTATTGTATTCCACTCTAAAATTTGATATCGAGATTTCACAGGAAATACGTCTATTACGTTTTTCTGAACCCCAAAAGGGCACTTTTAGAAAAAGATCTGAGATTTTGTGACAAAAAGGGCGAGAGAGAGAGAGAGAGAGAGAGACAGACAGACAGACAGACAGACAGACAGACAGACAGACAGACAGACAGACAGACAGAGAGACAGAGATAGATTAGAACAAATAAGCATACATACTGAAATTGGCATTTAAATTCAGCACTTCCGAGGATTCAACTAGTGAAAACTTTCAAGAAAGTCTGCCCACGCTAGCTAATAGACAATCCTTTTTTTATTATTTGTGATTTTACCAAAATTGAATCAAACACAAAGATAACCCATATTTAAGATATTTACACTACTAATATATGCCATCTTGAATTTTCTTCGAAGATCTTGTTAAGTTGTGTTTGAATGAATTGTGTGTATTTTATAATAAGATAGCTTACTCAAAGCATGAATAAAGTATAAATGCTGCAGTTCACTTTGGGCATATACTTTTTAGAGCACTGTTGTTGTTGTTGTTATTATTATTATTATTATTATTATTATTATTATTATTATTATTATTATTATTATTATTATTATTATTACTATTGTTATTATTATTGTTATTATTATTGTTATTATTAGCACTATTGCTGCTACTACTACTACTACTACTATTATTATTATTATTATTATTATTATTATTATTATTATTATTATTATTATTATTATTATTATTATTATTATTATTATTATTATTATTATTATTATAAATAAGCCATAAGTGATTATGTTACTTGCAGTGAATTGTTATGGATCCACATTGCCCTGCATGCAATCTCTCTCTTTGATAGTAAAACGGCTGTAACATAATTGTGTCCATCCAGCTGCTTGTTTAAAACGGTAAAACCTGTTACCGTTATCTCTCCCACATATTAAATGAATTTTCATTTGCTGGTAGACAGAATTGTAGCCAAGTGTATAACAATGGGAAGCTGTCCTTATTGACCTTTACATAACGCTGGACTTTTATTTACTGGTTCTTTTTGTTTATTTTTCAGGTGAGTCAGATCATGCCCATGGCTACGTCAGCTTCAAGGTAAACTCTCTGCTCGCCGTGTTTAACGTGAAGCATAATATAATTAAGGGCCGTTCAGTAGACTACTCAACTTAATGTAAGGTAGTTGGTTTTATATACTACTTTAGATAACATTTACAAAAAATCCCGGTAAGATGCTTCTAGAGGTCATGGGTCTACCTATGTTTTGTGACTAACACAAAATTCATATTTGGTACAGATCGGGTAAAAAATAACACACCTGCTTAATGTCATGTGTATGCATTGATAAACTAATCCTCAACTGTAAACCGGATTTAGGAGATTTTAAAACGAACTGGATTATATTTTCTCTGTATCGAACTGTGGCACTCATAACATGTAAAGTAATGTTTACTTGTAAAAAATGGAGGTCGTCATTTAAGCGTCTTTCGATAAATGATGAAATTCTTTTGGAGAACTGTGTGGTCATTTTTGGTTGTAGACAACTGTTTTCGATTGGGCTTCTTTAAATTTATAATTTCCCTACTTTTCTTTGCATTTTGTTTTCTTAGAAATGTGTTCTTAACTTAATTCCTTATGTAAGTCACTTAGTCTACAGTATACCAACCTATATACTCCAAGCTGTCAACACAGCGTTTCCAGTGAACTGGTTGTACCTGCAGATTTTTCCTCTGGCACATCAGAATGTCCATTTTAATGTCTTTGTACTAGGATATCGCTAATTACTCTAGGATTTTAGCTTCTATATTATATTCTCAAAACGATTGAACCATAAATTCATAAGCACATCCAGCTGACTGTTACACTTTGATAGGTCTGATTGGTTAGTCAGATGTTAGAGCAGGGCTGTTCAACCTTGTCTCTATGGAGATGCTTACGTAATGAGCAGCTATACCCCAGTTGGAGGGACAGTCAGTCAGTACCCAGTGATAGACACAAACAGGCGATTCCATGGCAGTTTCTAAGTCATACTTTGAATTTTCTGGGAATGTCCTCAGAAGACCTCTTCATTGTGGATGATTTTTGCGTAAATGGTAAACAGAAAGAGCAGCAAACAGCTTACTAAATACAATATGTGATTCTCGTTAAAACACAATTTGTATCAAATACTGTTTCTTCTTTTGAGTGAATCTTTTTCGGGATATTTTTATTATTTGTTTGAATTTGTCAATACTTATGCCTTTCTCAAATAGGAGTATGTTGTTAGTTTTTTTATATCTTGGCATTGAAAAGAGAACGCAACTTCAAAGGCATTGCATAGCAACGAGTTCTTAAAACATTTCACTATCGTTTAAAGCCTAGCGTATTCCCATATTCCGCTTCTATAAGAAAATTAGCAATAAAATAATTTCTGAAAATGCTTGTGTCGATTAAAATGTAGTACCTATATTGAGAAATAAGTATTTGCAAGAATAGTGTGTATAAGAGTGAGTGTAGCTCTACATATATTAGCGAACAGTTTCTCCAAATTGAACTATAGGTACTAAATGTCTGTATCGCAATAGGTTACGCGCCGATCACTTGGTGGATCTTCTAAGGCTATGCACTTCCACTTTGTCGCCAAATATTGATAGACTGTCGTCAAATATTGATCGATTTCTTAAACGTAAGCAGTGCCAAAGACGTCGCTAATGAACATATATTTATCGCATAAAATTTGAAAGTGTTTTCGTAAATCAAACGCAACATACATGTAACCAATACAATACCACTGCAATACAATGCACAGCTGGGGTTTAAAGAGTGGCATAGTCCCCGTATCGTGGAAGGAGGTTAACCCAACCTCCCCTCTTTCGCAAACGCTGTACACCGCTGGGTTAGAGGTTTGTCAGTTCGTCAGTTCTTATTTCTTTGAAGTTGGCTTCCATGGAATTACCTTGTGGTATTTCCTTTTATGGACGAAAGCTAAAGGAAGAGGGAAGGTTTTGATAATGGACTTGGAAATTTCCCTAGAACGTTAACCAGAACGCTACTTAACAGCAAAGTAAACTTTTGTAATACATATATTATTGTTCAGTGTCCTTTCAGAGTTAATAAAAGCTGAAGTTTTTTTTTCTTGCCCTTATAGAGCACAAAATATGGTAGGTAACTTGATCCATGCTATTATAACTACTATTTAGGATACCTCAAATTAAAGCCTGGGTAATGTTTTTATCAGTGTTCATTTCTAAATAATCAAATTTTACAAACAATGTAAAAGGAGCTTAATCAAAACAGCAAAGAATCCGAAACTTCAGTTACAGCGGTTCTAGATTTAGTCAAGCATTTGATCATTCATAGTAAGTTATGAGAGAAAGTGTTTTTCTCAAGAGGTTCATTAGAACATTTCAGAAAATTTGTACGTGTACTGGAATTGGTGGCGAAGACTATGGGCGCAAATGAAGGGAAGTAAGGAGTAAAGACTATGGGCCATTTTGGATTGTGGAGATTAGTGAAGAACAGCGTGTGGTCACGGAGCTATTCGAATCCGTACGGTCTGTAAGTTGATGTGAGGCGCAGCTTGAGTTCCCATCTTTTTGGCTTTATGAACTAGAGTGTAGTTGCGGTTTAGAGGAATGTTGTCGTGTGTCGTTACCCTTATAAACTGGATCAGGAAGGAGCAATGTATGGCAGTTTGGGAACCTGGGTGTGATATCCAGTCCGCCCACAGCCTTGAGATGCTCAGTTGGTTCTCACGGTGCTGTGACGCAGGGTGGGGTGCAGACATTGTTATTATTACAATTGATGGAACAGGTCTCAAGGCTCTCCTTCACCTCGCTAATATATCAAGCACTACTGTTCACCTTGACTACCGTATACATTAACTTCCGTCACACGGTCACCTTAATGTATCTGAAATTGTAAAACTGTCTCGCAGAATTAACATTTCCATAGCCTTCAATGATCATTGAATGACGTTAACGAAATGCATTTCCCATAATGTTTATGCGATGCATATAGTAAACAGGCTTAAAAATCATCTAGTTGAATGTTACCTCTAGTACAGCATTTCAGCAACCCACCTTCACCAGGCTTTAAGAGCTCTTGGGTGACTAATCACTGGCACAAGGAAAACCTTTAAAACTTCTTTATTTCTGCTCTCAACTCAAACGGCAAGAGCATAAATACGGAGAGCCGAACATATATAGTTCGTGTCTCGGCCATGATATTTATTTTTCAAGTGACTGAACGTTCCAGTTACACACTGATACTGTGAAAAAAGGCATAAAATATAAAAATAACCCTAACAGAGGAAAACTATCAATCTCAAAAATTAAAAGCTCTTACATTAGACGTCGCTTTTCAAGTAATGATATCTTGTGTATCCGAGATCACCTTATAAGGTTTAACCGGCATACTTAAATCAGATGTGAAGATACGAGCATCGCAAAGGAGAATAGAAGATGAGTGGATTAAGTCCCAGCTAATGACATTGATTTATTTTATGTCTGGTTCAATTTTCCAACATCATTGTGTTTACTATTTCAAAACTTCAAGGACGTTTTTAAAAGGTGCTCACAACATTTTAAGTAAGTGAGCGGATTTTCGTATGTTAATTTCTTTTGTTCATTTTTCAACATTTCGTTCTGTATAAAATGTTATTGGGATTAGCTCAGTCCAAGCAGGTTACAAGTTTTGGTGAGCGCAACATAACAGGAATTGAAAGTCCTTTGTTTTCTGTACAGTGAACTTGGTGTATATATTGTTTTCACTTACAATGTGGTTATTTCTTGTCAAAACATTTGTAAAAAACAAGTAAGATTTTTGAGGGAAAATATGAACAACATGTTAAATTCAGAGTAAGATTCATTTATACTCATGCCAGCAGCATTCGATTAAACCTTAGGCGAGGGATTTTACTGATACTAATAATCAAAATTAGTTCGATTGTACTAACTTCACTAATAATAGACCTGCATTGTTTAAAGGTGTTGCAGTTCCTGTTAAGCATGCAATCGGGTGATAGATAAAATGTTCTTGACTGCCTTAAAAGCTTACAGGATGAGAATTCCTGTCATAGCACCTTGTAAGTGCTAAGTACCCTATCTACAATGTCAAGCGCACCCAAGGAGCATAAATATTTGAAACTTTCTTAGCAATATGTTATATTTTAAAACACTTATTATTTCTGTGTGTAATTAATTCGCGCCAGTCCGTGTACACTTATTTCGCAATTAGAATCTTGTGCAACTGAGTTTGAAAATTTTCGTGGTAGATATTTATGACTGGATTACCGATCATAGAGTTAAAGATCGAAAAAAATACAATCTTGCAGGGAAAAATTCTGTATCTATTCAGAGTAATGTAAAACTTCAAAAATCAAGTTTAAACAGTCAAAATGTAATTAATAGAAAAGTGCAACTAATGTTTGAAGACTATGAATAACCTCGATTGAACAAGTTGCCTGTACTTTAATTTGATGACATGTTGTATAATACTAAAAATGTTTAATGCCAACTTGCAGATTCCGTAACTATAATTTGCACTGGCAAATTAAGTATAGCAAGTGATCAAGTTTGAGTTGTGGTCACAACCTCATTTAGCAACGGAAATTAAACGAGTTCTTGACTAGTCCAAATTCTCTCTCCAGAAGGTTCAAATGAAGACAAGAGTAATTAGTCCTGTTTTATATTATTGACAGCTAATTTTGGTATTAAAACTGTTTCACAATTACCTGCCCCTTACCTTGAAAAGATGGAACAGCTTCAAGCAACTAGAGGTGGTCTATACAAGAGCATCTATATTTGGGCGGTGAATGAAATAATTGCGTGGACTGATGTTCAAATGAGTCCTGCATACATGGAGCTCAGTTATCCTACATTCATCGTTTCAGGATAAGGGAAAATGTTATCCACGTAACTCAAGAAGTTTGGATTTCGGGATGTGAATGAAGTGGACCACCATCTCCGTTCTGTATGCTGTTGATATTTAAAATCACTGGCCACTTTGTAGCTGACAATCCGCGAAATTATTATTATGATTATCATTATTATTTATTAATTATTATTTACTTATTTATTAATTATTATTATTATTAATTTTATTATTTTTTATTTTATTATTATTTTATTATTATTATTATTTTTATTATCATTATTATTTTATCATTACCATTATTATTATTATTATTATTATTATTATTATTATTATTATTATTATTATTATTATTATTATTATTATTATTTATTTATTTATTTATTTATTTATTTATTTATTTATTTTTTTTTTATTTGCTTAGGATGATACCAGATTGCAACTTAAGTAAACAGCAGCATTTATGTGAAGTGTTGGCTATCGTCGCATAAAGATGGAGGCATAAATTACGTACTTACATCAAATAGAGAAATTTTAATGTGACATTAATACTCTTGTGAATCATGTGGTATTTTCACACATTAACATTGTGCCAAGGTTTGAAGGTGGGGCTTTGCGCCTTGACCAATGAAATCTTTTGTGCCTATGCCTCTAAAAGGGCGTGCCCCGGGAGAGAGTGATGAGGTGAGAGGACACTAAAGGTGACCGAAGTGTGGAGAAACGACAGCAGAGGTTAGAGTCCCTAACAACTGGAAATTTGATTTCGGCTCATACAACCGGTCCCTCTACCCCTACGGGCCTACGCATTCCCTGGGAATCCCGGCACGGAAACCTCCCCCGATTCTGAGGATGAAATACAGAGAATAATGCAGCTGTCATGCACGCCGTAGCTCCTGCTGACACTTGGAACCCTGAAATAACCAATCAGGAGAAAGGTGAAATGAAATAAGTGAGGTGACACCGAAGGACAGGAAATTCGGAGAATGTAATTATTCAAGCATTTGCCTAGCAATCCGTGGAAACCCCGAAAACTCCCATGGAACAAGAAGGTGGGCCACGGGAATCGAAGTCATGACCTCCCGAATGGGGGCCATGGACACTTCCGCCAGTCATTTTGCCTCGGTACATGGTAATGTGATATCCATTGACAAACCTCGCCTGTTAGGATTTAGAATTAGAAGTTTTCCATTGACACAACAAAAATTCGGCGTTTGCACATTCAATTTTGGTTAAAATAGGTACGGCATTTTATATTAAAAACCTCCGAAATTTTCGGGATTTATAGACCAAATGGTCCAAGTGCAGAGCTGAAATATAGTAAGATTTTGAAGAACACGTTTAACATTTGATTGACATAATTATACTAAATTAATGGCAATCTGCTAAAAGTTAACGGTTTTAAGTCAATTTCGCAAATTCCGCCGCAATATTTCGGTCTTAAAGCGATGATGTCCAAAATATAAGACTATGCCTACATTTATGATCTTGTTTTTAAAAATTTTTGATCCTATGTTTAAAGTTGAATAAAGAGGGAGGCCTACTGTTCTCGAAAATATTGGAATATCAGCCCAGAAATCAATTTCACTACAGCACGAACGTGCAACATGCTTATTCCATTTCGTGGCTAATGATTATAATGTTGTTTTCGTGTGTGATTGAAAACTCGAAAGGAGCGCCGGAATAATAAAATTATAATTATTTATTTAAAGCTTGTACGTGCAGATCGCAGCATCCGTTAATCAAGAAACGACGTGTTCGGAGATGTGAATGAGTGAGTGGAAAGCAACTGTTATGAATGGATGCTGCTTAGCCTGTGGCTACAGCGCCTTCCTGTTACATTCATCTCGCATGTTGGCGCAGGATGCTGCTCGACATTTTCATCTCTCGAGGTCACGACTTGCTTTCCTGACTCGTGGCCATTACCTGGCCAAGTCTATTTTAAGATCCTGTGTCACAATTTTTGTTAGCTCGTCTTAAGGCCTCTCACTTTTCTGGGGTATTCAATTTTATTTGGAAAACAACAGAACTGGCACCATTGGTTGTAGCATTGCCACAAATGCACGTATTTCTTTCCTAGATCTCTCCCACTCCACGCTCTATAATGTTATGAAAACCAGCAGTAAAAAGTATTCGCGTGTGATTTGCTGAAAATTAAAATGTAAGAACAACATTGTAAAAGTTGTGCTTATTCCTTATGCGTATTGACAGTAGAACATCGCTTAACCTAACTAAAGGGGGCAGAACCGTTTCAGATAATGCGTTTTTTCGGGTGATCGGTAGTAACGATTTTAAGCAACGAAAGGAAGAAAATAAACTATTCCAAATGCATATAATAATGTTTAACAAAGATCTACAACTGTTTACCGTATTAAATCGTGCATTACAGTATTTACAAAGACTGTTGCATGAAATTAGTAATTTTCAAAACGCTTCCGAGCATCTATATCACGCCACTGCAGTCAAATGTGCCTGTGTAAAGGAAGGGGAGGGCCCAAGTAAAAGAATCGGTGTAATGGCACGCTTGGAAGCTAACGGATTACATTTGACTGCAGTTGCATGGATTTTGCTTCTTTTTCTATAAAAGCACTATTTTATTGAAAAAAATTAATATTTTTACAATGTAAGACAGCTGAAAATACTAAAATTTTATTTATTTAGGTTAGCATAACAAGAAATTAAAAAGAAAGAGCCAATCAAGTATCTCAAGTAGTATCACGTCCCATCCTTAGGTACCTGTGACGCCTGTATAGGGCTGCGCAGTAGGTCTTGACCCGGAAAGGGCTGTTGCGCCGCGGGGTTAGTTTTTTTTTTTTTTTTTTTTTTTTTTTTCGTATTAAATTCTTTTAATTTGATCTCACTTTCACTGTGCCAAACTTCCCATTGGTACTGAAAATTCTCCAAATTGTCTCATTTAACGTGTTTCAACCCCATCCCGCCAAAAGAATGAGAGGAGTAACATTTGTCGTTTTATTATTTGTGCTGAATATCTTCAAAACTGCCCCCACGGAATATTTGCACCCCTTGTGTTTGATCTGTTACACCACCTCCAAAAGAATGAAGATAACATTATTAATTACTTTTATTTCACAAAAGTATTAAGAAAATAGAGTCCTATAGGAAACATCTCAAAATTCATCCCCGCCAAACACGTTCCATCCTGTGTACTATTGGGGGTGTGTCTTTGTTATAATGTCTCCACAGGAAACGTGAAGAACAAGAGGAAATATTTAAGACCAGTTCTTGAGGCAGTATCGTGACGGGAGACGACATGCATTAGTTTAGCGCATAGGGTTTCTTAGAATGGGTTCTAAGTTCCGTTCTAGCTTAGGTTTACACGGGTATTTTCTCTCAGGAGTGGTATAGAACCACAGAACCCGACTGTTTTGTTTTTTTAGTCCTTTATTTCCTGTCACCTTTTCTACGTCAGTGATGCCTCACGCACACGCATTGCCGTCGCTGTTTTACGAGTACACGCGTCTAGCATAACTGACTGCATAATTAGTTTGTTACGTGTTAACGATTTATCTGGTATATTAGAAAATCCTTTCAGCTGTACATTGATAATAACTTATCCACCGTTATACCACAGATGTACTGGTCAAGTCCTTATCCACCAGAGTATTTGCCGACTTCTTAACCACGAGTATCTTTGCCTACATTCTAACAGCAAGTGCCTTTGCTTGGATTCCTAATCAGAAGCGTTTTTTTTCCACAATTTTACTTAACCCTAACTTAAATTTCTCCTGCCGCCTCTAGCTGTATCACGCAATTGATGTCTCATTTCCCACTGGTCTATCTATGAGTTGGTCTGTACCTACGTGCATGGCAACATTGAGCTGTGTCTCGGTATGTTGGTTTTTCTACAAGTACATAGCTGTAAACGTTCGCCCTGTACCTAGCCTTTGTTTGTCCCTTGGCCAAACTTCGACGGAAACTACCCTTATGACATATTTCCTTTGTTTCCAATATTCCTGTTCTTTACGGATGATATTTATTTTCTGGCTATCCTTATTATTGCTACGCGGAACATACTGTTTCAGTCTGCCCTGAATGATTTAAGTGCTTTTAATATTTTACTGTCTAAGGAAATCTGCACCCAAGTTTACAGCAAGGGAATTGCAGTATCAGTCAAGCATCTGTTTGTGATTTGATGAAATATGACACCGACATATAATTCTGTGACGATGAATTTGACCTAATATCTGAATTCTGTGAAACGTAATTAAGCTTGACTAACCAAAAACTGGAGTTTACAAGTCAAATGATATTTTGTGATACGTCACTTTTTACATAAATGGCACAGTTCATAATCATAATAATCGATAATGATACCAAAGAACCCCCATTGAACTGTCCCATAGCATACGCAACTTCCATAGAAACTAAAAGTTTGGATTTAATTTAATTATATAATTGGACCATTTTCATTCAAAGAAACTGTAGCTTGCCAAGTTTTGGAAGATATGTCAGGAAAAATTTAGATACAGCACTTTGAAAGATGATTGGAAGAAGAGGTCTCATCGAGTGACCACTTAGATTGCCAGACCTTACAGATTATTTGTCTGTGGGCCTACTTAAAATCTTGAGTGTACCGTAATAGAACCAACAGTTTAATAGAACAGAGGGCCAGAACGAGAATTCGTTTGATTCGTCCAATGACTGTCAACAAGGCATTAGCATTCGTAACAGGCAGGTAGAAGTGGTGCCTATTTCATACTTTTGTTGTAATGGTAAGACTACCACCAGCAAACTAAAATGTAATTAGGTGGCTATGAAACCAACAGTTGTTAGAAATATTTGTTATGTCCTGTGTTTCTCTGGCTCATTGGGTGAGTTTAATAACCATTTCAACGCCCTGTAACTTAACGAGATTTCATCTTAGGAAAAAAAAACACTTTAAGCAAAAGTTCCTGAATTTGTTAAGAACTATTAGAATACTCTCATCTTTTTACTATAGTGCCATTTAAAATTAAGTTCACACATCCAAACCACATGGGTGCTTTTATCACTAAAGTGTTGCCTATTACTCTGTCTGCAGGGCCCCTAACTCCGATGAGAGTTGAAAAAGTCAACACTTAACTTTGTCATTTAAAAGACATAGCCCATATTCCTTACTTTTTGTTTTCATCTTGTATTGCGCTGTAACATGAAAAGGAGACCATTGAATAATAAACAAGAGCTAATCCAAGCGTGCATACGTAGAGAGTTTTAGTGAATTTTGTTTACGTTTCTCGCGTCTTACCCGCTGTTTATATGCCATCTGGACGGTGGATGCAACAACTGTCGCTGACCGGTCGGTGTAGTTTAACTGTAAACACACTGTTAAACGCCCCGAAGTGTCGGAAGCCGCGGTCACATGACACCTTCTGACCTATGAATGTAGTGCTTGATGTTTCATCAGGTGTTAGAATAGAGTATCTATGTCTTCCGATCTCGGGGACTTCAGAAGGCTTTAATGAGGGGTCCCAGTACAGAGGTAAATTACCGAATGATGGAGCAATTCATAGTGAAAGGACTTGGAGGTGAAAAAAGCATCTGCCACATCGTTAGAAGGCCATGCTAACCCTGTCATATGTCGCAAATGACCTTCAAAGGCGAGATATTTTAGCATTCTCGTTTTTGTACTAGCTCATATCTCCAACGTACGGAAGCAACAGACAGTTATGTTTAACAACAAGAACATATGTTTGTATTTCGCAATCGGGAAAGGAAAACACGAATCGTTATTGATACGCCATTTCACAGCCATAAATTGTTGCGGCGGATGTAGCTGCTGAGGGAGGGGTGAACCAAGAAGTAAAGGTCACATGGATAGCTCCAGGGGTTGCATGTGTCATATCCTGTAGGTGTGTAGGCGGTAACACAGCTACTCCTGTATTTAAATAAACCTGCAGGCCACAATTTATGTTCCACTTGGACTTTTGGCCTCTTGGGAAAACGCGGTCTTGCTTGCTAATGCGCTAATGTTTATTATTTTCGTATTCGTTATGTCTGAGTAACTGCAAGGTTATTAGATGTCACGGTGGGAATGACTTCCTTGCACCATTAGTTTACAAGTTTCGTTAAAAACCTTTCCTGCTATGCTCCAATTGTACAGAGCCCTTTTTACTTCAGTTTCATCTCCGTTAGTGTTTGGTTTACGTTTAAACTTATTCTATGATCTGATATTCGCTTTTTGAAGTGAGCCTCTGTGCAGCAAGTATTTTCAAGTTGTCCACACCTGTGTCGCAGACATTATTAGCAAGGTGAGGGCACATAGAAGGCAGAGGGACAGGTGTCTGGGGATTATCTGTTTTCAGGAAAAAAAACAGACTTTAGTTGTTAATTTACTGAAAGTCTTGGGAGCATGGACAATTTATTGCGTGCACTCCAAAAATACTCAAAAGCTACCTTTCATTTTTACTCTTTCTATCACGTACATAGTAAGTAGAAAAGGTATTGCATTCCTTTCAAAAATTTGATACCGAAATTTCACTGGAAATACACGTTTTGAGGTCTATGTGTGCAATGTGATATTTCGAGAAGCTATAGCTACTGCCTTAATAGCAATTAAAGTAAGCATAAGGTGTAACAGTACACGAATTTACACCTCTTCTTTAAAATTGCGCTGCGTTCGTTAGTTTCTCACTGTAACTGGTGTAGTGCGTGAGTTATAGGGAAATGAAACAATTTTATTGCATAACTTTTTTAATCTTCCTCCTATGGAAATATTGTAAACAATGAGCAGAAACGTTAAGGTTATAGGTAATTTTTGTGACAACATTCTTTTTTTTTTTAAAAAAAAAAGTTGAATTATAAGAGAATGTCTTCCCTAAAGATTTTGCACCCCATTTGAATCTCCTATGATGGAAATAATTAAAATTTAAAATCTACTTTCTAAGCGGTACATAAGGCATGTAAGGTAAAGAAGCCTAATTCCGTGATACAAAGTTCAGTTTCCTGGCATGGTTCTACTCTGCAATAGTTAGTAGTGGTGAAGTATCCGACAGATAGCTGAACTGTTCTACTTTCCTTTCTCAGCAGTTGCTATGGAATATGTTGTTCAATGAATGCTGATGAAACGATCGAGATTTTGTGAGCACTGAACTCTCTGCCAGAAAAAGAATTCAATTTCAAACAATTAATTGGAGGTAAATATAAAGTCGATAGTGTTAATAATGGTTTGTATTTTGTGATGTAGATGAAAGTCAATGTAGAATCAGTGCACGTTCGTCGTCATTGTTTTTGATATCAGAGAATTAGGATGAACTAGGATACCGCTATCAAGGATTTAGGAATCTTATCACGCATTTATGAGCCATCGTCACAAAATTTATTTCTACAAATTTTAGTGTATTATACAACTTTTCAATTCTCAGTCAGCTAAAGTATTTTCTAGAACATTTTAATTGTGTTCTTGGGTCGTTATTTAAATGACTCTTGTCCATTTATAACCATTACACAACACTTATTCAAAACTATCACGGAATTACACAACCTTACCCTATACTAAGTGTCATAAGTAACAATCAGTTCGCCATTAACACACACACACACGCACGCACGCGCACACACACACGCACGCACACGCACATGCACAAATTTTATTAAAAGGATATTTGTCCTCATGGGAACCCATTGTAGTACACTTTTGTACAATTTATTCATTAAAATTGAAAATTACCAAACTATTTACAATTTTATTAAATGCATAGACAAAGATTATATTATATACTAAATATTCACGTTTTTATTTTATTTTATTTTTTATTTCAGTTTTATATTTGCCCTATTTGGGAATTATTGGTTTTAATATGCTTTAGCACACTATACAATCGGTGTTATACAACACATTTAAGGTTCAAAATTTGCTTCTTATTGTGATAAATGCACTTCTTATAAAGTTCGTGCCTGTTGTTAAGGCTAGCTGGGTTGACGCTGCTTCTACCAACCTTTTAAAAATAATGACCTTGATAGTTTAGTTATTTTAAAATAACTTGTGTAGCTTCCTGTGCCACTTGCTGAAGTTGTGTATGGAGAATCCCCATTGCACTTGCCGGTAGTGCCACTTGGTGCCAAAGGTGGAGTTTTAAACGGAAAGTTGCTACGGCAGCTTAAGTCGTCAGGAAGCAACTTCGTAGATGCATTCTTTTCGCATTTCCTATTTGTCCGGTCGGCGGTTATGAGGTTAAGCTATACTTGTTTACTTTGGAGTACGGTGTAGGAGGTCCGAAACCTGACACGCAAACCAGCGATCGTTGTGTAACTAGCTTCCTTGCCTTGGGGGGACGGTATTCAGCCGAGTGGATGAGCACAGAGCTTGCAATTAATGACAGGAAGTGACGCAATTCCTCAGTGTCCATCGCACAAGAGCAAGGCTTCAGCTCACCTGTACGTTTATTGCTTGTTTCTCCCTTCACGAGTTTAATGCTCAAGACTGCATTAAAATGGGTCATCGTGTAACCTTTAAACAGCTGATAAAATTAAATCACCGGGGAAGATGGCGAATAACGACAATAATTAATCCTATTTTGTTAACAATGTAGCGAGATTTACAGTTTTTTTTTCTCCAGATTTGTGGGCTTCAAATATTAGTGATCGGGCACCATAAGGGTGCATATGCGGGTGAAAAAATTAGAACTTTTATTAAATTTTGTAGCTGGTTAGTATTAAGTTTGATGAATTTGTCACTTTGCGTTAATGTTTCCTTGACAGTGATACTTTTTGTGTGTGTGTGTGTGTGTGTGTGTGTGTGTGTGTGTGTGTGTGTGTGTGCGTGCGTGTGTGTGTGTGTGTGTGTGTGTGTGTGTGTGTGTGTGTGTGTGTGTGTGTGTGTGTGTGTGTGTGTTAGCGTCCTCCAACGTAATGTCATATCGGACGATGACTGAATGAAATTAGTGAAATGATGATGCTCAAATGAGCCCGAGGTCCATAAAGCTTAAAGTTACTCGACATTTGTCTTCTCAGGGTAAGGGAAAACCTCGAGGAAATAAAAAAAAAAAAACTTTATCCGGATAACTTACCCTAACCGAGATTCGAACTCAGGACTTTTGATTGTGAGGCAGACACGTTACCATTAACTCAGAGGCGGGTTAGTGTTGTGTTAAACATGCCTTTTGGGACAGATGGTGTAATTGCATTTGGTGGGTGGGGGGGGTGGTTATACTTCATAAACTGCGCTTTATCCAGTTTATATGTCGCAGGGTATTTAGCCTAGAAAATGCCGTGTATTGATACATGAGAATATCCTCTTTATATTAGTGTCTTGACTTCGTGTCACTAGACTGTGGTTGAATTGGTGTTTTGGAAGTGTATTCACTTCAGTCATAGTCACTTATGAAAATGTTCAATCTAAGGTCTTGAAAATTTCATTTATAAACTGGATTGTGCGTGGGGTCGGGTCACTTTTCGCAGCACTGTTCTATTTCTATCTTGTAACTTGCAGTGAAGTAAGAGATGTTTGGTGGTGTTCTGAGCAGGGACATTTCGGTGAAGCAGTTAGGTATTGTTAGAGCTTTCCATGGTTTGTAAGGAATTATGAATGTTGGGTTTAGGACTGTTTCTTGCCTGGTATGGACGTTCGGGAAGATGAGGCTTTGTGTTATGATCTGTACACGGCATTGCAGACGTCTGTGTAGTATTGAGGAGTCTTGGTTTGCAAAATGAACGGGGGTAGTCTTTGGTATCCTATTGTTATTTGAGACTTCGAGTCTGTTTTAACGAGGAAATCTGCCCTTTCGTTCCCCTATTCAGCAGTATATCCTGGATCCAGTAGTGTCTGACTTGGTTGTTATTATGTATATCTTGGAGATTTGCCCTGACCTGACTGATAATGGGACTGAGTGATTTTTTTATATTGATTGCTTTTAGGGCTGGTTGTGAGTAGACGTTTTTGGCATTTTTTTTTTTTCATCCGTGTAAGTGCTGTTTGAATTCCGAGATGCTCGACTTCAAATACTGTACACTGATGTGTACAGTATTGACCTAGTTTGTAGACTATCGGACCTGGCCCGACGTTTCTTTGTGATTCATCCGTGTAAAGGGTGTAATGTCCTCCACCAGAGCCTTAAGTTCTACTTTCATATTCAGGGTTTGTGGTTCGTCTTCAGTTCTAGGAATTTCGGCTTTGAGTAATTCGGAGAGAACTGCTGAAGATTTTTGGTTGTGTGCTAGGGCACAGAGGTTTCGATTTCCAGTTCTATAGGGAGGAATTTGCGATTTGTACCGAATTTGTTGGTACCAGACAGTAGAGACATAGGTTATTCTTGGTAGCATAGAGTATTTTTATATTGTGATCAGGTGGCTGAAGGCCCCGTCTCTGCAGGTTGGATTGTGTTGTATGGTGTAGACGCTGTATTTGTTGGCTCATGTGGGGTTGAATCCTAAGTCACGTCCAAAGATTTAAGTTTGTGACCACTTGTTGCTCTTTTTACTTTCTCTGCTACGCACCTTTAGTAAGTAGAGGAAACACCGTGTTCCACTAAAAAATTCGATATCCTTGTTATTTGTTTGAATTTAATTTTCCAATACTTAGACTTTTCTCAAATGATTTGGAAAAACAAATAAAGGATATAAAAAATCAAAAACTTAAACTGCTAACGTCAAGATAACCCGAAGCCAAAGGTTCATCACGTGGGACGTACAACACAACTAAGGAACCACAACAAAAAGAGGAGAAGAAACAAGATGCTGTGACATCTAGAACTTGATAACTATAAATATGAAAACGTTCAAGAAATTACTTTATATTTGAGTGTAGAAAATTAATGGTTAACCTTACTAATATTGCATGCATCTGAGAAGTGGTAGGGTAATACAAAGTAAATCAAAGAAAATGAGTAGAGAAATGGAACTAGAAATGGATTTCACTGAGAATACGGAGAGTCAAGATAGGACTGAACAAAGTAATGTTAAGTCAGGAACATCTGAACATAATTACTTTGTTTAGACCTATGAAACTGAAAGTTACAGAAAGTAATAAACAAGGAAAAAGAAAAATTCAGCTAAAGACATTACAGAAATTAGTAAAGAACAGGTAGAAACGTCAAAGGAGATCACTGAAAAGCAATGTAAATTGGCCAGTGATCTGCTAGAAACTGCTAGGGATATTGAGGCAAAACAGCTAGAAATTGCTAGAGAAATGTCTAGAAAGCGGGAACTGCTTGCTGCTGAAAGAAATGACAAACATAGACAGCAGCTGAAAAGATGTAACAGTTGAGGAAATTAGGTGTGAACAAATACAATTTCAGACCGAAAGCATGATTGAAATAAAAGATATCTTTAAGAATGAAATTGATGAAACAAAAGAAAATTGTAACACAATGAACACAACCACAAATAATGAATTTGACAAGTTAAATTCCAATTGTGAGAACATAACTAATAGTGTAGTAAAGGAAACAACAGTAGTAACCGAGAACTGAAATGTGTGCACAACAAGAATTGGTTACTAAGGCAGCAGATGTGCAATGCAAAATTGAAGCAAAAATTGGAAAACAGTTGCCTAGAAGAAACCACTGAAGAAGTCAATCAATCCAACAAAAAGTCAAATAAATTACAAGAAGTTGTGGACACACTTCATGTTCGTAAATCCTAAAAAGTGTATAACATTGTGAAGAATGATAATGAAGATGTATTAGCAATGAGCAGGAAATATTGAGTAATTAGGAATCGACACAGGCTTTTGATATGTATCCTGAAAACACAAACAAAAACAGCACACACAATTTTCACCTAGTAAAACAGGTTACACCAAGCATCTAATGCCTCAGATAGTAGCTTCAACACTTGAAGATGAGCAGAAAAACAATCCCAAGGGATTCCTAAATATTTGTAAAAATGATATAATTATTCCACCACCAAATGTCAGTGACGTATGATTTGGAGAAAATATATTGCGACATATATTGCATACCCTTAAATCATGTTAAAAATTGTGCATCTTGCAGTCATCATGGCAGAGCTTACAAGGTTTTTAAATGCGCCTGTGGATTATTTACAAGTAGCATTGCTCAAATGCGAGCGCTACATGAAGTATTTGGAAATAAAGTAGACGGATTCGTAGCACAGTATATAGACGACTTCCTTATCTAAGACGATAATTTCGAAAATCATGAAGAAGACACAAAATATGTCCTGAAAAGATTACATGAATATAATATAGCAGTAAATTTAGAAAAAATATAAATTTCTAAACACCGAAACTAAATTTTTGGGTTACCTGTCACAAGAAAAAATAAAAGCATATCCCGCACGCATAAAAGGAATTCAAGGAATGATTTCTCTTAAAAATCAAAGCAACTTAAACGATTGTTAGGAATCTTCCAGTATGACAATAAATTTGTCAATTTGCCGTAAAATATTTTGATAAAATCGCACCACTTAAAGAATTGTTGAAGAAAGAATCCAACTGAAATTGGACACCAGAGCATCTGCACACACTTGAAAATGTCAAAATAGCATTCCAAAACAGCATTTTGTTAAAACGACAGAATTCGGATTTAGCATACTACATATATTTTGATGCATTAGTAAAGCCATAGGCAGCAATACTTTCACAAGAAAGCAATAGTGAGAAATATGTAATAAGCACTGCATCAAGATAAATATCAAAAGTAGAATCGAACGCATGCATCACAGAACAATAGGAGCAATTTCTTTCGCCTTGCAGAAATTTTGACAGTATATCTATAACTGTAAAACTATCATATATACATAACTTATTAGTTGTCTTTCATACAAACATGTAAACTGACGAATTCGAAGATCTCGCTCTGCAAACATAACAATACTTCACATAACTTAGGTAGAGATAACACACATCTCGGAAAAACACATATCGGATTCTAGCAGGAAGAAAACGAAAATCGCCATAACAGCAACACTAAACAAGCATACAAAGACACGAACAGTCAAACAAATATCTAAAAAGCAAAGGACATGGCACATATTTGTGAATTATAAAAGTAAAAATAAAAATATACGTGCCTATGTGTTTGTTAAAAAGAAACACAGAATACTGTGTGATTCATATTATTGATTATTTTAAAAATAAATTATCTGTAATTTCAAAGAAGAATTTAACATTAATTTCAAGACAGGTATTTGCACATAAACATTTTTTAAGTAAAACCAAATTGAAAATTGGTAAAATATAAATATGCTATATAAAGATTGTATAAAGAGGTATTTGGAACGGTATTTTATTTCATACAATTACATTGCTATAACACTTACATTAATTGTATATAAACGTAAATGAAAAATCAGGAGTAAGAATAAGTAACATACATGAGAATTACTCAATGTAGGAATGTAGACGCTCTGCTATATTAAGAAATATTAAATAACGTAAATAATTGTGAAATAAAATATAAAGAAGCCGGAGTAATTTTAAATTGCAATAGTATTCATTAATTAATCCCACGCATAATTGATTAGTATATATGGAAAGATAAATAATAATTAATAATCTAGAATGCCTATTAAAGTAATCGCGCTTAGAACAAAGAATTAGTAATTTCCGTGTAGCCAGACATCGTATTTGACAACAAACGCGCAAAGTTTTCGGCGACTTCTTGAGATCTTGTTACTAGGGAAATGATGGATAGTATTTATTTGTTACTAGAAAATAGTAAGAGATGTTGATTGACGCAGCTTATGTTAAATAAGTAATGGTGATTTCATAGCAAGGAAATACGTAAACGTTAATAAGCAATTATTAAAAAAACATTAAGAGTTATATATAATTACAGTTGATTGTTCATCAAAATAACTTGAATTACTTCAAAACTGTAGACACGCGTACACAAGTTTATAGAAAAAGAACAGGTTTGAGTTTTATTAACATAGTTTACAAGAAATCTTTTTATGAAGAAACGTAATGAGGATTGAACGTTGTAAAACTATTAGTTATACAAGTGGCTGAAGCCGAGATTCCAAATCCAGGCCTGAACCTCGTGGCCACCTACTAATAATGTACAATACTAATAATCTATTACATAAATGGGTTTAGAAGGTGTGGCGAATTAAACGCGCGTACCTTATCCTACCTATTGCAACTCTTAAACAATTCTCCAAGTATCTGATTGTTTTTAATTACAGCAATGTGTGCTTCACAGATATTGAGAATTTGATATTTTTTCTCGATTATGACACATAGATCCAGGATTTAACGTATTGTTTACGACTCTGGAAATTGAAACTACATACCTTCGACCAGAAAATATTTCTGATTATAAATACACATGTATGGGAGAGAAGTATTGCTGCACCAGTATTTGTGCAAATACACAAGTTCCTTCTGAGAGATCTCTTCGTTATCGTAGAGATGAGGGACATGGACATTTTATATTATTATCTACGTCCGCACAGGATAAACGTCGATACAAAGAGATGAACCATCAGACTCTCGAGGCGCAGGAAGAACATGAAACATATGGAATAATTGCAGAGAATTGATTTATGCAGGGGCCAATCCTCATCCTGTGTGACCCAGCGGCTACAAGGAAGTAGAGCCATCGTCGTCGGTCCTCGACCCGAAGCTGCTCGCCAATTCGGAGTCAGTTTTCGCTTTCCGGGGGCAGCAGGTGTGGGAACCGGTTCGAGTTGCACAACATCCTGTGGCGGTCCAGAGGATGGAGTAAAAACTTGTAGCAGGAAACGAGAGGGCAACAGTTTCATTCATAAAACCAACTCCCTTCTTGCTCTTAGATCTGTCGTCACGCCTGTTCTACCGGGCCCGGCTCCGAGAATTCCAAATATTGCTTCGGAATCTCAACCTCTCCTGAAATAGACCTCCTGAGAAAAAACAAACAAAAAACAAAGTTATCAACACGGAAGGCCATGGCATTTGATCAACATCACACATCTTAACTTTACAGTGTCTACTCATTTAAAACTCATTTTAGAGTCTGCATCGAAATGCTAGAAGAGGAATGGGTTTAAGAGATGAATGATCTTGAGGAATGTCCATTTGGTAATGGGGTTAATCCTGTCCATTTTCGTAGGCGTGAACAGAGGATACCCTCTATAAATATAGAATATTTTGGACCAACATTTTAAGATGAAAGCAACCATCATTTGTGTAAAAATGTTAATTATGACCTCTTCATCAAAGGGATCGAAGTAGCAAAAGAAACTACGAGATACCACTTAGAAGGCAAAAAATCATGAGTTAAATATCCCATCACACTACTCAAGAGGTCAGAACAAATCCTAATTTCTCCAAGTATAGACTATTTCAGACTCGCACACTCATACCTACTCGCTGAAAGCAAATCTGACATTATGCACTTAATATGACAAACCATCAGACACAACTGAATAGTCACAGTATTCCAAGTATACAGAGCTGCACAACCTTTCTAGCCCACCTCGTGCTGTGGGGTTAGCGTGTCTGCCTCATGTTCAAGAGGTCCCGAGTTCAGATCTCGATTAGAGTAAGTTATTCGAATAATTTTTTTTTACTGAGATTATCCTGAAAAGGTGTATATCGGGTAGCTTAAAGCTCCAAGTACCATGGGTTCATTTGAGCATTATTTCATTCATTTCATTCACTCATTGTTCGATATGGCCTTCTTGGTTCAAGAACGTTAAACTATCATAAAAGAAATCCTTCCCTTTGAATTTACAGTGCTTTGTCGGAACCTAGCAACACAAGAAATCTCCTAAGCTTAATTAAATCTACCATTCTTGTCAAGCACATCTAAGGAAGAAAGAGCAAAGCTACTATCACCGCAGATGTCAACTCCATTAGTTAGAAAGATTACACCACTATTAAGACATTGTAAATGTTTCATTTGTATATTTTCATTTTACTGGCAAATTCCAATTGAAACAAATTGTATTGTTTGTATGTTTGTGTTTATAGAAAACAGGAACTGTAGTATGTGCAGGTACCTAAACCATGTCTGTCGCAGCGACACCACTGTAGTCAAGCGATTTAAAATAAAACAATAAAAATATCAATTGCGGAAAGGAACGTATGAATGATAGACAGTGACCAAGAAGAAAAATTTAAATTTTGTTTAGAGGAAAACTACGTTATTTATTGATAATTAATCACAAAGAAAATGGACATTGTAAATGAATCGTTCTTTGCTGAGGAAATTGATTGGCTTTGCGGTGTATTGGGATAATGACAAAATCTGTTTTATAAAAACCTTAACGCAGTTGGGAAGTAAGTCTTTATGCAGATAAAGTATTGGAGATGCTTTGCTAAAATGCTACTGATGTAATACACTGCCTTTACTATTAAAATATTGATCAGACGTGATCCTCTTCAACACTGCAGTGGTCTGGGTGGCTCAGTTTGTTAGAGGCTGCCCTGCTGATCCCAAGGTCACGGGTTCAAGTCCAGCCCAGACCGATGGTTTTTAATTGTGCTTAAAAACGACAGCTCCATGTCAGTAGATTTACTGGCATGTAAAACAACTCATGCGGTACGAAATTCCGGCACACCGGCTACGCTGATATGATCCTAGTAATTGGCAGAGTCGCTAAACAACAAAATAATTTTAGTAATTCAACACTACACGTATAAATTCAGATAAGAAATGAAGTAGGGAATGTGCTAATTATCACATTCCTTCCAGATATTACAGTAATTGCAGTTTACTTGGAACAGGAGCTTCTGTTTTATAATTTTGAAATTATATCGCAGGATTTTGTTCGCTTAGAATGAAAGTCATGTTGGCAACATTGAAATGCAAGACTTGGTCCCCTTGAGCATAAATATGTGCCTTGCTCAGTTGAACATGTAATGGCGAAAAAAATAAATCTGGGGAAGAGACGAATAAACTTTCAGCAAGGGAATTCAGTTACTTAGATGATTGAGCAAGGGATCTATTTAAAATGTTCGGAATGCACGTAATTTGATTGAGGCTAATGACTGCAATCAGGGTAGGGAAAAGAAGATAGGGATATTTCGAGGCACTTGCACCACACAGGATATGGGCGGCGCCGTGGCCGAGCGGTTAGCGCGCTTGCCTACCACCTAGGCGGCCCGGGTTCGATCCCAGGGACCCGCATGTGGTATTCGTGGTGGACGAAGCGGCGTCAGGGCGGGTTTTCTCCGGGTGCTCCGGTTTCCCCCGCCATCTCATTCCACCGGTGCTCCATCTTCATGTATCATCAGTATCACCGCCTGCGGTGCCGTAGTAGTAAAAGTGGGCGTTAAACACTACAACAACAACACAGGATATCTCGAAGTATTTGCATTCAAGTTAACACAACAATTCGATACCAGATCACCAAGGGACTCCAATGACACCGAAGTAATGGGTCAAATGTTTAAAACTGCTCTTTAGATTATGGAACGAATGTTTAGCTCATGAGGATAGCGGAGCAAGAGCAGAAGCTGTAACTCTAAAAGCTAACTATTTAGGATTGTATTGCATGTCCTAAGTGGTTTATTGCCATGCAACTGGTAAAGACTTACTTTTTCCTTTTGCTGTTGAATTATTCGTTAAAATAGTCTAACCAAATTTAACGAGAAGTTATTTGTTAGCTAAAATCACTCGAGACGTGCAGTTGTTCACATTTTCCCTCGGAATAACACAACCACTTACTAGATTACTTATAATTTTATCCTAAATGTTTCAGTTACCAAGGAATCTAAGAAGTGTACTTTGCTTTTGGTGCTGCTGAAATCCAGCGAAATTGAAGGTGGGATGTTAAAAAAAATCTGATGTTGCACTCACATGACTTTCTCTATTCCTGTAAAAGTTATTCTTACAAACGCTTATTCCTCTCACCCCGCGGTGGACGAAGCGGCGCTGGGGCGGGTTTCCTTCGGGTTCTCCGGTTTCCCTCGCCATCTCATCCCACCGGTGCTCCATCTTCTTACAATGTATCATCAGTGTCACCGCTTGCGGTGCCGTATACAGTAAAAGCGGGCGTTAAACACTAAAATAAATAAATAAATAAATAAATAAATAAATAAATAAATAAATAAATAAATAAATAAATAAATAAATAAATAAATAAATAAATAAATAAATAAATAAATAAATAAATAAATAAATAAATAAATAAATAAATAAATACATACACACACAGACACACACAGACACACACAGACAGACACACACACATACACACACATACACATACACATACACATACACATAAATAAATAAATAAAACCAAAATTCCGCGGCGCAACAGCCCTTTCCGAACTAAGGTCTACCGCCCGGGGAACCGTCTCTGCCCAACACAGGCGTCATGAGGGGCGTGCAGTACTGGAGGGTGGGACGTGGTCAGTGTTCCGGCCCTCCGGCCGGTATATAGGGTCTTCACAACCAATTCCTCGATCTACTTCACATTTTTATGTTTCATTTGTATGCTGCTTTTAACGTCTTGAGGTTATATTGGCGGATTTTTACCTCTGGAAAAATTGCCCATCGGCTATGATGTTCACTTATAGTGGTGTTATTATGCAATAGTTACTTATTATATTAAATTGACACTATCATTCATACTTCCAAGTTCTAAACCTGGCTAAAGAAAAATTCCCTCCAGCCGGGAAGCGAACCCGGGATCTCTGGATTTGAAGGTTAGCATGCGAACCATCAGACCACAGAGGCAGTTAGATAGCCATAAGGAGAAATGTATCTTACTAATTTTGTTGTAGATGCAAGGGGAATATGGGAATGTAGTGGGATTTGAGCGAGTCAGATCTTTTGAAGGTAGTCGCTATGTGATGCCTGTGAAATTCTGTTCTCTTGGCATATCCAGGACATAAAAGAGCGAATAATGACTTACAATTTGAGAAAAGGTAACATCGAAAATTGAAACAAATAAGGAATTTCTCCGAAATGGTTCACCCACAAAAATATTTGACAAATTGTGTGTTTTAAGGAAATCTACATTTTTTCTGCATACGATTTTTGTATCTCTTACGATTTATCAGTTATGCAAAAGTTATCCAGAATGAAGAGTTCTAAAGACATTCTTAGAAAATGTAAGATACGCGTTTCATTTTCTTAAACATACGGTATTTTAATCAAAAGTCAGAGTTATTTTTGCGAAAATCAAAAAGGGTTCTTGAAAATCTTCGTGTCGCATCCTTGGAAGATGCTGAACTTATTAGCAAGTTTGGTATTTAACCGACGTTTCGTTTTCGAGTTATGTTGTTCTCAAACAAACAGACAGACAGACAGACAGACAGACAGACAGACATTCGGACGTTTTCCTAAAATGTGTTTCTCTTAATTGCGGGTGTCTCGCAACATATATTTCCGGTGAAATCTCGGAATCGAATTTTTGAGTGGAATACAATATTTCCCCTACTTGCTATGCGCAGTGGAGAAAATAAAAATAAAAAATCGTGAATAAAGTAGCATGATGGAAATTGGATCTAGGACTGCACGAATTTGGTAACAGAAATATGATACAAGAGAATCAGCTGTGCGAGGAGCAGAATGGGGTTTGCATTACGAGTGAAACATGCCAGATACATATAACTGTAAACCACTTTCGTCGTGACCCGAGGAAGGGGGAACGGGTTGTGCAAGTCAGGCTCTAACCCAGAGGTTTAGAATTTCACAACCCAGCCAGCGTACGGCGTTTCATTCATAAAACCTGCGTCTGCAGAGAGCGGGAGAGGTCCATGCTGACAGCAATGAAACATCTGCTTAACCCAAAATTTACCCGAGAAAGAAATCTAACTTAGATTATGACACTTTTGCTCTGGAACTCATCAAGGACTGTTAACTGATTGTACATGATACAAATTAAATCAGTTTCTGCTTTTAGCTAGTGACAAGAGGCGAGTCTGCTCAAATTATCATGTGCACTCCACGAGTGGCATTTGTTAGGGCATATTTCGCGAATAAAATTAACTAATTAAGGCCATAACACAAGACATTTTCAAAGTTTACAATAAATAATAAATTAACAACACACGGGTGATTGCAGCTATGATGATATACTACCATGATACTAAACTAAATGTGACGTTGCATATTGTAACAAATCTTTTCAATCTTCTCCGTTTACCTTTCTCGTGTTGGCTGCCGAGTCCGTCAAAGTATTTGTTTTCTAGTTCAGTTTTGTAGCTGTTATTTGATTTATTTACTGTTTCATAGCTTGGCTGTCTTTCATACACAATTGAACCGGTCTAATTTAACGTTTGTTTCCATTGTACTGATCGTAAATCAGCTTGGGACAATAACGCTTCTATATTGTCAATATAGAGAATCACTACAGTTTTCAGTAATTTAAGCTTAGAAGTGCAATTAAGTTCTTCGGTCTCGAAAGACTTCTCATATCACAATACGCAGGAATTTAAAAGCGAAACTAAATTGCCAAACGAATATTATCAGCTTTTAAAAGTTGTATTCTATGAGATAATTACAATTAGATCAGGTGCCTAACGATCATAATGTCTGAACTTATTCTTAACAAACACATATACCTACCTAGATATCTGAAACTGAACTACATTGCAATTCAGTATTTGAAGTTGTGAGTAAATGCGGATCCTCAATACAGGCAAATTGATGTTTCCCGCTCAGTATTGGAAACAGATGGCGGGAATAAAATGGATCTAGTACACAGATTTCGTCCTAAATGGGTTCAAATATTAAACACTGTTAATTTTGCTTCGTCATAATGGTTAACCTAAAGGGGGAAAATTATTTTTTTTTTTTTTTTTTTTTTTTTGTCATTAACAACGCTGTTTAGGACTTAAGGCCTGTTCCAGTTCCATGTTAGGGTGTAAGCGAAGAAAAACATTGAATATCAAACATGGGAAGAGCACACTCCTGAGCTAAGGAAAGCCAAGCATCTAAGGGTTGGTGATCGCGACAGAAAATCTCCATCTTCTTCCTAATATATAGATAGGACCATCTTAACCTGATGGTTATGCTATTAGAAGGGGGACGCCTCCCGCACTGGAACCTACGTGAGATCTATTGCGACTACCACTTCCCAGGAGGAAAGGATTAAATGAGGAACTACAGGAGGCTACAGACAGCAAGCAGACAGGTCACAGAGACGCGCGGAAGTCTTAGCAGTTCCTGACTCCGCACTATTGGAGGTGCCTAGAGAGGGCGATGAACGACCTGTAAACAAACCAGCACACTAGTGTCCACAAGAAATACTCTTTCCTTCAGCAAGCATCTGCACGATCTATCCGTCAGCGCCACGTCTATGAACACACGTGTAACACGAGAAGGAAACAATGAAAGGAAAATGATGGAAAGTAAATCGTGGTAAATTAAAAACCACCCTAGCACTCGCCTTCCGATAAGGGGAAACCACGAAAAAAAGCAAGGTCAGATTGTGCGGTCGACAGAAATCGAACCCGGAACCTCACGAATGCCAGCCTGATATGTTATTGCAGAGTCAGTTCGCTCGGTAAACCTGATGCATGAAAAACAAAAATTTAGCTCTACCCCTCCTAGGGATAAATATTCCTACTTCAGTAAAAACAAATGTGAACTGTAATTCCTTTGGTTTATGGAGTTTTATTCCTGGAATCTTGCATGTAAACCAGGGTTTGACATCCCTATGTAAATATGTACTAAACAAATAATGCTTAAATTTTTCCCAAACCGTGCTCATCATGAGTTAACTGTCTTGGTAGAAGATCAGTTAGCTAGACCCAGATCTGTTAATTGGTAATCGGTATTGGTAAAGGAGCCTAGAGGAGTGTAGATACCCTACAGTCATGCAAATAGGTGGAACGGCTTCCGCTGAGGGAGAGAGAAAGACGTAACAAAAAGAAGGCGACGAACAGGTGACCGCAAACTGCCACGCGACTGATCACTTTCCTCTTACCTGTATCTTATGAATGGAGGAAGCGCTCAAGCACAACATTTCAAAAAGGGGTAACAAAAGTGCTGAGCTACCGGAATGGTGCACCACAGGCCTACATTCGTCTTGGAGGCTGCAAGTAGGGCTCAAAGATGAGGGATAGCTTATCACTGTTTGTAAAAAGAGATAACTTCACCGCGTGTTACAGATGTTAATAGGCTGCCATATTAATTGATGGGGCAACTGAGGATAAAGAAAACGCTACACTTCGCCCTTTCTGTTCCTTACTCTCCCTCTCTGCCACAGCAAGCAGGCGTGTTAAGATTAATGCCAGGAATAGTCTGTGGTAGGTTTGGTACTAGGAGATAATTTAATATAATAGATAACCAGCTAGAACCAATGACATTCCAATTTTGAACCTAGCAATACACAGCAGCGTGTGTTCGAGTAGAAGGTCTGGATGTACCTATTGCGGCATGGTGAACTGGCTTCGCCCGTGCTACAGCCACCAGTAGGAAACCTTGTCATGATTGACAGCGATTTAGAAACTGCGTAATTAGCTACAAGGAGGTAACTCGCTGTTTATCCATCTCCCCACTTCACACGACTTCAAAGCGAGCGATTGTGGTGAAGTTTATACCGAAGTTATGGTTGAATACGTACAAGTACGAGTGCCTCCCAGCTTCCATTAAGAAAATCTTAAGCTCAAAGAATCAAATCCTTTTACTACCTCTATTTGTTCTCCTTTCATCTATTCTTAGTTTTACTCCCCTTTTATTTTATTAAAAACCTGCATTTGAGGTATATAAAATGAATCACGATCTTCCATTTGACGAAGGTTAAGTTTTCCAAAACTCACACAAATAACGAGGAATATCTCCGAAATGGTTCACTCTACAAAAATTTATTTGGACATAAATATTGTGTTTTAACAAGATCTACATTTTTGTATAGTAAGATGTAGTCCATCTCCTACGGTTTACCAGTTATGCAAAAGTCATCCAGAGTGAACAGGACTACATAGGCTATAGCCAGAAAATTCAAAATATATATTTCGTTTGACTTAAAGATATCTAAAACATTGGCATTTTAATCAAAATCTTTAGAGCCATTTTCGAAAACGTCAGAATTTTCGAAAAATTTTCCATATAAAGGGTAGTTTAGGTTGAAGGAATTTCCTTCAAAATCTTCGTGTCGCATCCTTGAAAGACATTAAACTTAAATACTAACTTTGGTTTTTAACGGGCGTTTCATTTTTAGTATAGACAGACTGGCGCACGCACACACACGCGCGCTGACATTTTTCTAAAAATGCTTTTTTGTATTCATGGTGCATCAAAACAAATATTTCCGGTGAAATCTCGACATCGAATTTTTGGGTGGAATACAATACTTCCTCTACTTACTATACGTAATAGAGTAAGTAAAAATTGCTATTATGCAAAAGGCTGTACACAAGTGCGCAATATAAATTTAGAAACGTTCTGAAAATTTATTTGTATTCAATCAAAATATAATTACATAAATGTACTTGTCTCCATAACAAGTAAATTCATCGATAAAATCAAGTATTGTGAACTTGTAGAGATAATTTTAATTTCACTTTAAAATCAATGTTTGTTGATATGCGAGCTTTGATCGTCACAGATAATTGGAAAACGGCATATCGTTATATTGTTAATCTTGATAGTATTGCCAATTGACTCACCGGGTATACGTTTTTCCTGGAAAGAAAAAAGAAAAGAAAAAAGGCTTGCATAATAGCAGTTACCTTGTCTTTATATCTTAACTGAACCTAGTTTATGCATACAATTTTCACTTGCTATGGCAGTTGTGAAATGGATATTTTGTTCAACGCAAGCAAGGATTTTTTTTCCTTTGCTTAGCTATTTACTTTTCGCTCAGGGCTGCGAAGGCCTCAAGAAGAAATCTATTTGTTGTACTACCTGGTGGGAGGTGGGGTATGCTGACAAGCCATATATAGACAATGGAGCTGAAAACAACCGATAAAGACAATAGGAACCAGTTCGAACCTGGAGCCCAATGACCCAAATCGCTCCGGAGGCTTTCTCTCCTACACGGTCTCGACATTTCACACCAGCAAAACAAATGAAACGGTTTTAGCTAATAATACTGAACTTCCTGTGCTAATGGCGTAGTTCCCCCTCATCCCCTCTCATTGCTACCTGCCACTGCAGAACACACCACTTGCAGGACCGTTCCTGAGCTCGTCGAAATGTGAGACTAGGGCCAATGAGGATAAATCTGTCAAAAACCGTCACTAGGGTCTAACGTAATAGCAGAAACCTTATGTTAGGCACTTTAAATATTTATCTAAAGTAAATAATTACAAATACATATGTGTGATTTTCGTGGAAATATAGAGGATGAGAAACAGGCCTTAAAGAGTCTAGTTCAAAGAAAATTAAGTACTGTTTAAAATCAGATTAAAAGTTTGATTTTGTACATTCATTCGCGTTTCTCTGTTTCTTCTTATTTCTTATTTTTATATAGCTTTTACTCGTTATTCTTAGGAAGGCTTATTTTTCTATCTACTTCATGCCAATGGAGATAAATATTTGCAGAAGCGCTTTCATTGCTCATTTCGTTTTAGGTAGAATCTATTCCTCTTGTCGCTATTGTGAATCCCTAAAATACTTAACCATTATATCTATCAACCAACGTTTGTTTTATTCATGAGACTCGTCTATTATTATTTGAAAAGTCAGGGAAGTCAAAAGTGCTCATTTTACCTATTAGTGCAAAGGTAATTATGCAAAATATCTTGGTTAAATTATATGTCCTAGAAATCATCCAAACAATATTCTGTGTTATTCTCTTGTTTTAGTCCCCGTTGCTCTATGGCGCTAACTAAAGGTGATGCTGTGAAATTCTCTCTTGAGTTATTACGGAATAATCATGTCGTCCACGTATTTCAAAAGGATCCAAATTGGCTTTCAGAGAAGCAGGATATCAGAGTCATAGTGGCCTCCCTGTTCACCTGATCTGAACTCTATTAAAAATGTGTGGGCTGAGATGAAAAGCGAGCTGCACTCGAATTTCCGTGTAGATGCGCGAAGGACAAAAGATGGCTTATGGGCACATATCCAAGAAGCCTGAGATGTTGCAACTTCTCGTCCACGTTACTGCAGAGACTTAATCTCATCTATGCCCCGAACATTGAGGTCAGTTACGTGTGCCGAGAGTACATTTATCCGATATTAATTGTTTGTTTTTGTTTCCGTTTTAGAAGATTATATTTCATTTATTTCTTTAGTTATTTAAAACGAGTGTTCTAGTATTCATGTTTTTGTGTGCATAGATATGCCTGAAACTTCAAATGCTAAGGTTATACTAATTCAATATTATGCTCTCATCCAGTCATAAAATTAGCAAATAAAAGAGAACTGTAAATGCGATATATAAACCGAGGATCTTATGAGCGCAAGCAGTGCCTTCTTAACTTCTCGACTGCTGTACACTTGTAGCCTGCTATTTTTTTTCAGTAGCCTATAATGTAACCATTGTGTTCACAGCCACAGACCATTCAGCAGTTATTCCTGCATGTGGGTTGTGAACACAGCTGATGCAGAAGGAAACGAAGCCCTTCAATTGACATATGGAATTTAGGGATGACATTTTTGTCAGATGTTTAAAAACGAATGGTTATATGCTGACCTTGAAATTCCGTACCCTTTCCACATAATAGTGCAAGAAACAACTGAATACCTACTGCGCTTTAAAATTTTAAGTATTGAAACACTCAAATAATAAGGGATATCTGGGAAATGGATGGTGCCACAGAAAGTTATTTCAAATAAATTGTGTATTTTAATGAGACATACGTTGTTATTGGGTTTTGTCCCTTAATGTTTACCAGGTATACAAAATTCCTCCCAAATGAAGCCGACTTCACAGGCTATACCCAGAAAATTCAACATGTATATTTTTAATTTGTGGCTTTTTTTTTATCAATATCGTTAAGAGCCATTTTTGACAAAATAAAAAATGTAGAAACATTCTGTTCGCAAAGAGTAGTTTGGGATGTGCGCATTTCATGGCAACTCTCTTGTTGCGTCAAGTTTGGTGTTTGACCTTTCGTTTTGAGTTAATCTGTTCTCTCTCTCTCTCTCTCTCTCTCTCTCTCTCTCTCTCTCTCTCCCTCTCTCTCTCCGTTTTCTTTTTATTCATGGTGCCTCTAAACGTGTTGTATTTACGGTGAAATCTCATCATGGAATTTTTCTCTTCTTACTAAATACCCAGCTAGAGAAAGTAAAACGGGAACCAAAAACGGCATTCTGGAGGTGATGAAGAGAAAAGAGAATAAGTGAAGGGAATGATGAGCAGAGGAGAGTGGTATGCAGCACGAGAAGTTTTTTGTCCGGTAAGAGCTACTGCATAATAGTGTTCTGCAGTAGGAAACCCCATGAAGTAGCAAGCCTTTGTTGAAGGCCTGAGTCACTCCATGCTTGTAGGTGCTGCATTTTAATCACGATGGCTCTCTTGGCAAGGTGTACTGGCCTTCTCTGCTGCCGTCATTTTCTGGACGTTTAATGTGGGATAAAAAGTGAAGGTGGTCTTAAAAAGAGAAAGGATTACGTGAGCATGGAAAGTAAATACCATGGCTGCGTTTCAAATACCCACATGTTGAGACTTTTGATATTAATACTTTGTCTGCATTGTCAACTATAGCCACTCGTTTCCATGAACAAGGATATTGGAAATTAGGTGAAATAAAAAGTTTTATATAACTCGTGTCCATCTGTTTGTGGCCAACCTACATACAGCTCTGCTACTCTTTGTCGTATTAAAGAGCGCATTAAAGAGCCCTCAATGTGAAAGACGTTTGTGGGGATAATCTTTTTATATATTAGTGCTAACTTTGTTGATATTCCTAATCATTTCATTTGGGGTATAGGATATACAACGCAGGGGAATACCTCGCGCACTTTGACCTATGAGAGATCTATTACAGCTTCCGTCCCCTCTAGGAGGAAAGGATGAGTGAAGAAACCACAGGAGGCTAAAAGTCGCATGCAGACGGACCACAGAGATACGCGAAAGACCCGTCCCAGTGCTAGGGCTGCCTAGAGAGGATTATAAACGACCCGTCAAACAAGCAGCCCTCTATTGTTTTGAGACACACCGTTTTTGTGTGTGTGTGTGGGGGGGGGGGGTGCGGGTGCGTGTGCGCGCTCATGCGTGCGTGTGTGTTTGTCAAACTTTGCATTTGAGTTCAGCATATTCCAAGGATCTGACATGAAGATTTTCAAGAAAACCCCCACACTTCTTAAATTTGAAAAATTTGATTTTATCAAAAATGGCTCTAACGATTTTGACTAAAATACTGTATGTTCAAATATATTTTTATGATAAATGAAATGTACATCTTGAATTTTCTGGGAATGTCCTCAGAAGTCGTCTGCAGGGTAACAGCTTAAGTAATTAGTCAAGCACGCAACTTTACCGAGTATCTTTTAGTTGACTTAGAAATTCTGGAGTATAGCAAATAAATTCAAGGAATGGTTCAACTAAAAGTGCCTCTGTGATGAGCTTGCCAACCTCCTATTCGCGGAATTTTTCTTTAGTCAGGATAATTTCCTATGCTCCCTAGAATCTGGAAGTAGGAAAAGGTCTATGTATATACGTCCGTGTGCATGCATGTGTGTGTATAAATATAAACAACCCACTCATTAACACAGCAGCAAACAAGAGTACCTGAGCTGTGCTCTGGTGGCTAGTAAGCTAGTCTCCATATCCAGAGGACCCGGTTTCGATTCCTGCCTGAAGGAAGGATTTTTCTTTAACCAGAATTATCATTCTCCCTAAAGACTGAACGTTTGAATGTGTCTGTGAATTGTAATGCTTAAAGGGAAGAACAAAAGAAGGGAAAAAGAAAACCTAATTGTAACCCAAATATGAACTTGACTATAAACGAGTATGCAATTGTTTCGAAAGTAAGAAAGCTGCTAAAGTGACCCAAAATGTTGAAGGCGGCCAATAACGGGAGTGCGCGGTCGCATACGCACACACAAACACAAACTCAGTCACAGACACATACACAGAAAGAATTAGTGAGAAATTTTTCCGAAGACAAAGCTGCCCATATGGCTTAAGGCTCAAAATGTTTAAGACGGAATATAAGTGGAAAAATCCGATGTGTTGCACTTACATAACTTTCTCTACTCTTGTACTAACTATTCTTACAAACACTATTCCTTTATCTTCATGTTAGTTGAGATAAACATTTGCAGAAATTATCATACTGCTGATTTTCTTATAGATGCAAGGGGAATATGTGAATACAGTAGGCTTTGAGCGGTAGTCAAATCTTTTAGTTTTAAAATTTCGTTCTCTTTGCACGGCCAAACAGATAAAAAATGAATAACGACCTTCCATTTGAGAAAAGCTAAGTATTGCAAAACTCTCACAAATAACAAGGAATATCTCCGAAATGGTTCACTCTACAAATAATGCATTTCGACATAACTTGTGTTTTAACGAGATCTACCTTTGTGTATAGTAAAATTTGGTCTGTCTTACGATTCACCAGTTATGCAAAAGTCATAAAGAGTAAACAGGACTACATAGGCTATAGCCAGAAAATTCAAAATATACATTTCATTTGCCATAAAAATATCTTAAACATATGGCATTTTAATCAAAATCTTTTGGGCTATTTCTCAGAAAATCAAAGTTTACGAAAAATTTTCCATGTAAAGGGTAGTTTAGGGTGGAGGAATTTTCTTCAAAATCTTCGTGTCGCATCCTTGAAAGATGTTAAACTTAAATACCAACTTTGGTTTTCAACCGACTTTTCGTTTTTTAGTTATGCCGTTCACAGGCAGACACGCGCGCGCAGACCTTTTTCTAAAACTGCTTTTTTTTTTTTTTTTTTTTCTATTCAGGGAGCATCAAAATATTTATTTCCGGTGAAATCTCGACATCGAAATTTTGGGTCGATTACAATGCTACCTCTGCTTACTATACGTAATCGAGAAAGTAAAAAGGAAAAGGTTGAACGAACTAAAAGCCTTGTGATTAAAGTTTGAAGTTTTGGAAGTTTTCCCTCTCATCGTGGACCCTAGGTTTACAAAAAGAGCAAAGTGGTCTATAGTTACCCCTCATATCTGCACGTGCGAGAAACACGTGTACGGTGTCACCTGAGCTCTTCTGCAATATGCGCTGAAATAATTTGTTTCCTCGCGCACGTGTAGAAACGCCGCTCTCGTTTGTTTACACGTCAAATGGTGGTGGCTAGTTATGCATTTGTTTGGTGGTGGTGTAAACGAGGATGGCTAGTGCAGTGGAATTAGCATGACGCAGTTGTGGCCCTGCTGACGTCAATTCCAGAACAAGGCTGCCCGGGAACAATGAGCTGTGAAACAATAGCAAGGCGGAGCTTTAGGCCCCTCCTCTCTCACATAGGTCACGCCCCGCTCAACAAACTTACTTGGAAATAACAAAACCAACTAGATTTCTATGGCACTTCCTTGGAAATAACCATATTGCATTTTAGAGAGACTTACACCAATGTTTGGGAGCGCAGTGATAAATTTTGACAAAGAAATGACTGCAATGTTCACACAAACAATGTTGGCATTGTCATTTCCTATATTTGCCTTTAACATGCCATGTGTTATCTAAAAATGTACCATGTTACACCATTTGAAATTTGCTGTGCCAAAACCACTCGTAGAAGCTATTGGCAACTGGTAAAACGTTCTAATTTCATGCTTTCAATTTCCTGGCATTAGGAAGGATGACTTGCATGAAACAAAAAATAAAATCGGAAAGGGAAAGGAAAATTCGAATAGAATCAAATCATATTTCCGAAAAGATGGGAGAAAGAAAGGAACAAAGGAAGCATCTGAGAGTAAGAGAGAAAAAGAGAGATACAATGGAAGAGGGGAGCAAGAATAATACTCTTATGGGGATAAAGGAAACACACATGAATTAAACAAAACATAGTTGAAAATCATTTTAAAAGTATGATGCGTCACTCTTTCAAGATTTTTACTTAACACTATCTCTTACGTATTTTATTTATTTATATGATTATTTTACCCTCGTTATAGGTATTATTTATTATCAGTAATCTCAAATTAGCTGTGAAAATATGGAAAACAAAACACAATAGTAATTCTCTTCTGCTCAATTGTGCAGCCCCCTTTGACCTGTCGGAGCTTTGACTTGAGAAACAACTAATGGTTACTTTATCCGTTTAACTGTTGGTTGAATACAGTTCACTCTGAAATGGACAAACGTGTTTCGTTTTTCTTACATTTTTTCTGAAATTTCAGATCGTTATGTTATAAATTTTATTAAAAGAAAGTGTATTAAAGAATCCCACGTTATTATTATTGTTTATTCTGATAGCAATATGCATTTTAGGTTTTCTTATGAATTATTAACCTTATCACCTCACAATTTTTATATTAAAAATATGCTACATTTCATATATTTTGAAATTGGGGAGTGGTGTTGGATAGTTTTATTTTGGGGCTTTTTATGTGTAATATAGGAGTACATGTTTAGGATCTTTATACAAACATCACATTCATATATAAAATAAGGCGTCCCTCTCAAGGTCTGCAGTTTTCATGGATGTAACCATTACAATCACTAGGTACACTATATCCGAACTGAAGTATTCCCACAGATGATGCAGCCAGTAGTTTCATCTTCTGTGGCATGCTGAATTAAAATAAAGTGCTTGCTTCATAGTGCAAACCGATTTAATCTTGACAATTTCAGTTTGTTGGTGACGTCGGCGTCACCGTAAGTTTATTTTTCCTCTGCACTGCTTGGAAGGAGTCACATCTGCTGCAGTAATGCCTGGGATGTAGACAGTCGACAGTTCTCTTGAATTTGAAGTGGCGAGGTATTAGTACAGCTCTGAATTTGAGGATATGAAAATGAAGCTATGATGAAACACCATAGTTAACCGTTCGCTTCTGCCATCTGTTACAAACTGCACTTATCCGATACCACTCAACTTTCCCCTATTGCACGTTTATGGTGTTTGACATCTGTTCCCATGAACTTTTGTATACTTTTTTCATGTATGCATACATGTGCTCTGTGAAACAGGCTTTTTGAAGCTCAATGCGTATTGTGAAGCGTCTGTTGAATCTGAAAACCGTTGTAAAATTGGTTAAAGTAAGTTTTCTCAAGTTACTAAATGGTTGTTAGACTGAATCAAAGAACATAATGAATAATTTTGCTTCCCAGAGCAATTAAGTTCTCAGTTACTGTTTGAAGTTTTACTTTCTCTACTACGTTTAGTAAGTAGAGGAAGTATTGTATCCCACCCAAAAATTCGATATCGAGATTTCACCGGAAATATATGTTTTGAGATCCCTGAATAAAAAAAAAATTTTTGGAAAAAGGTCAGCGCGCGCGTGTGTGTTTGTATCTGTGTGTGCGCGCGCGTGCGTGTGTGTGCGTGCATGCATGCGTACGTGTGTACAGCATAACTCGAAAACGAAAAGTGGGTTAAAAACCAAATTTGGTGTTTAAGTTTAATGTCTTTCAAGGATACGACACGAAGATTTTGAAGACAATTCCTCCACCCCAAACTACCCTTCACATGGAAAATTTTGATTTTCTTGAAAATGGCTCAAACGATTTTGATTAAATTGCCATATTTTTTAGATATTTTTATGACAAATGAAATATCTTGGATTTTCAGGCTATAGTCCCTCTGAACGACTTTTGCGTACTTGGTAAACCGTTAGAGATAGACCAAATCTTAGCACACAAAAAATGTAGATCTTTCTAAAATACACAATTTATGTCTAAATGCAATTTCTATAGAGTGAACCATTTCGGAGGTATGCCTTGTTATTGTGAGTTTTGGAGAACTTATACTTCTGTCAAATGGAACATCGTTATTCATTTTTATATGTTAACCGTGCAAAGAGCACGGAATTCGAAAGCTATCGCTCAAAGTCTACTGTATTCCCATATTCTCCTTCCACCTACAAGCAAATAAGCAAATAAGATAATTTCTGCAATGTTTATCTCAACTAACACGAAGAAGGTATAGGGATAAGAGTTTGTAGGCATGGTTAGCACAAGAGTAGAGAAAGTCGTGTGAGTGCAACACATCAGGTTTCTTTGTTGTGTGTTTCAAAAGGTTTCTAAGGAAAAGGTAGGTATTTCAGTTTTGTATATTTTTAGAAAATAACGTTGGTTGTACTTTATATAGTGTATAGAACTAAAACCACGTATAAAAGTTATAGCCATGAAACAGAAACCTGAATAATTCTAAGTTCATTCTGATTGTGTAGTCAAATGGTAAATACCTATCATTGCGTAGCTCTTTTTTAAGTATTTTAAATTTTAAGTGATGTGAAGTTGATAGTTCCTCAGTACCGGTGCCGTTTACTCCGTGAACCTTAGGTTCAGTTAACGTTCGTCTCTTATAGTTACATTCCCGCTTCTATTTGGCGGATAGAAATCATTCTGGATGACGAAAAATTCCCCGCTCCACCTGGGAATAGAACCCGTGACGTTTGTGTTGAGAAACCAAATCGCTAATCTCTCGACTACAGTGGAAGTTCAGTGTTGATATTAGTGAAACAATACGGAGGGGGGGGGGGCGGTAATCACATAGGATGTTCTATAGATGACAGCGCCGTGGCCGAATGATTACCGTAGCCTGGGTTCAATCCCAGGGGAATGCAAGTGGAGTTTTTTGTCGCAAAGCAGCACCTGGAGAGTTTTCTTCGATTTCTTTAGCTATCCATTCCACCAAATACTCCCAACTCAACTTCCCTTTCATCCATTTCACTCTCTAACATCCCTTCTTTTTTTTTTAAACTTTCAAACCAAGCATTGAGCTGATCAGCCACGCTGGTACTCTCCCTTATCCAGAATTCGTCTGCTTCTCGATCAAGTTGTCGACGGGCCTTTAAACCCGGCACACTCACTCACTCACTCACTCACTCACTCACTCACTCACTCACTCACTCACGCACGACATGCATCTCTGCCCAGGTACCCTTTTGCAAATGCTCAATACAAGGAAGGTAAAATAGAACAAAAAGAAGCACAATGATCTAGAGATGCCGCATTACAGTTTATTCTCGGGAAACGTAAACGGTGTAGCAACGAATATAGTACACAAAGGTTATTACATATAATTTGCATAATCAATGGACTCTTAGATATACTGACATGCAAAATGTGGTCCATTCTCCTATATCCCAATATGGGATAACGGGCCATTTTTTGCACGTTATCCTACATATTTTGTGTAGTGAGATTTTGTATTCTCTTGCGGTGTACCAATTTGTGTATAATTCATCTAGAACGAAGAGGACTGTCCACAGAAAATTCAATAAAACGGTTTATTAGAGATGCAAATATATTTAATATACCTATACATTGTAATCAAAACTGTTTGAGCCCATTTTGAAAAAAATAAATAAAGGGAGCTTGCGGGGTTCTCTAAAATCTTCACCTGACTTTTCTTAAGATAGTCCGATTAAAATATTAAATTTGGCATTTATTCGACTCTTCGTTTTTGCTCTGTGCTGTCCAAAGACCTTTGGATTCAGTGAAACCCGAAACGTGTGTTTACACAGTGGAACCTATATGTAACATTTCGAATACTTCCTCTACCTGCTGTAGTGGGTGGCACAGAACAATGAAAAGTAAAAATATTGCACAAAAAACATAAAACACCTAGTGTGGAGAGAAGGCAGAAGAAACAAAGCAAAAGAAACCGAGGAAAAGTGAAAGGGGAGAACGTTTTTGTATAAAAGGGAAGATAAACAAGTAAGAATTCCAAAAAAAGGAGGGAACGAAATGTACAATGGGGCTGAAAAGGTTGAGTATTTTTATCCTGTACTGTACAAAACTAAATTGGGAGGAAAGAAAGGTTTGTAGTACAACAAAATTGGATTTGCTAACATTTAACGCGCCTACTAGGGTACAGACCACATAAAAAGGGTAGCGTGGTGCACTCGTCCTAACCTTAAAATTGATGCTAGGATCTCGATTGGTTTTGGAAAGTTTATGGTTGGTTTGCCACAAAATGAGAGAAAGCATAGCATTGTGTTGACAACAACCGTTATTACGAAGGTGCGATGTGTGACAGTATGTCTATTGAATCCTCGAACCCATTTCAACAAAATTTGGACACGCCGTAATTTCCCTCGCCCTCCCTTCTGCTCGGCCAGAACACCTGTCTCCGACATTTCCCACGCCACCACCTGTTGTTTTATTAATACTGCTGGTGTGCCTGCAACGTCATGCAATTCCACTACTTAATGTACTCACATGATCGTACATGAGATAAGCTGGGCACCAGGTCTCCCCTAAACTCGATGTGCTGGAATTGTGACCATATGGCTGCGTCACACAATGACATAGGGGTAGACTAGGTATAGGTATAACATTTACTTTGCAGTACATTATTTTAATCTATCTGTAAGTTAGCGTGTAATGCCTCAGCTCCTAAAATACCAGTGTTCATGGTGTTTTTATCAAATTAACAGCATAATATTCAATATTCCACAAAAAGCGGAGGTAAATTGTGTGATATGAAATGGGATTCAGCGGGCATGTGAATGAAGCCCCAAAATTATCCTCGATATTAATGTCTTAATGTTCAACGACGATATGCTGAAACTGGTTACAAATGTAAAAATAGATTGTAATCATGTTATTGTTAGACCATGACCTAGAACCCCAGAACGCATGTTGTATTTTAATAATGCCTAGCCACAGATTTAATGATTTTGGAAATACAGCTTATATTCATCTGAAATAATAGTGATATTTAAAGGTGATAATGTTTTCAAAATCGGTTCTGTAGTTGAGGTTTTCCTGAGGGAAAAGCGCGCGTGAACACATACAAATTCTTTGAAAGGCAGAATCAGAACCGAAAAATGCAATGCCATACCCCGGATTTAAACTACGCATCTTCCGCTCTACATGTGGATGCTCTTAACCACTGAGCTACCACGATAACATGCCAGCACGGCCTTAAATTCTCCAACTGATTCGCATTTTCCTGGTAGACCACCAGGGAATCTCACTCATATTTGAGACACTGCTCCAATTGCGACATCGATCGTAAGTACTTAAGTCCCAGGCTTTGAGATTTTTATATAATAGTTTCCATGTATCAGACCAATCAGGGTTAATTTGATTGTTCTAATACACGCAAACATCGTGTAGGTAAACTTTGAAAGATAGGATGAAAACTGAAAAATGTAGTGCCATAGCCGGGACTTGAAACAATGATCTTCCGCTCTATACCTGATTGATTGGCGTTATATATGGAAACTAATATACAAGTTCTTCTTGCAATACTACTATAGAGTTGTGTTCGTTTGATAGAACCAATTCAATTCGAAAATATTGAAAGCCAGGGTTCCTCTTTATATACATCTTGGTTGAAACTAAGATACAAGATAGGGAAAAGGGAACTCATGTCGAAATATATAATTCAAGTTCTTTCAAGATTTATGAAACTTTTGAACTCGTTTAGTTCTTATAATTATTGAAGACATACAGCTTACAGCAACCAGTCAGAAAGGAAATGTGAATAGGTAACATTTGGCAGCGACCCATCTTGTTGCAATCCCATCTCGTGGTTAGGGGTACAATGGATGTCGTGAAAGACGCTCCATAAAGCCCTTCCGAGTTTTGAAGCATTCATAGTGAAATGACAATGACTGATAAAGCAAAATTACTCACAATCATAATTATGTCTCTCTTAAAGTTTAATGGGTACTTGATAGACGCTCAACATATACTTACACCCTTGCTGAATGAAGTACACATCAATCTAATTCTTGCCATATAAGCGCCGACATTTCACCGTGAATACCAAGGAATGCATTCATGATCCATTCTCGACGTCTTCATGAGGTTTAGAGGCCACGATTCACATGATCTTTGATTTAACCCTATGCGAAAAAAATCGCTTGGGTGAAGGCAGCAGATCAGGGAAGCCTTGGAAAAAAAGGGCATCTTTTCATATAGCACAACGAGTTCTTCAGTCTATAGGACTAAATCTACAAGCATACTATGTCGCGTATTCTGAAGTTTCCCTATTTGGGGATTTATATACCACAGTTATTGCACTATCAGTGTTTCAAAATAGGGAGGGATTTCTGAATAATCTGCATTCAACTGACACGCCTACCACTTGTAGACCACGCTCACAAGCATTAGATCTCTGCATCAGACTTTTTTGTAGTAGTTAGCTATGCCTCTGGGGCAGTTCTCGAATTTATATTATTTGCCATATGTGTATTCCTGCCTGCAACAACCTGAAAGTGCTTGTGTTATCTTTCTTGCTAATGTTAATGGATAGTTCATATTGAACAATATATGAATGAAATGAATTAAACGATGCTTAAATTAGCCCAGTGACCAAAGAGCTTAAAAGTACTCGATAGTCTTCTTTAAAGATAAGAGGAAACGTTATCCAGGTAACTCACCTTAGCTGAGATAGGAACTCGGGATCCCGTGTGAGGCAGACACTTACCTGCAAACCAGGGAGATGGGCTCATGTGTCATTGTCAAGCGCACGTTAATTCTTTCTGCATAAGGGCAGCTGAACCCAAATGTTTACATTTCATAGAATTGCAGTATTCAGAAATGCCTTCGGCTTAAATTCGAGGATCACACAAGGATCTTGCGCAAGAATGGATTCTGTACCAGGAATTTTCCCTGTTGTACCTACCCACTGTGTTTCCTATGGTTTCTGACGTCAAAATAAGCGTCCATTGTCTTCCGCACTTTACTACGAATCTGCAATCCTTACTTTTGCTGCAACTTCTGTCCCTGCTCAATGTATTCAGAAATTCATTGTGGGGAGACAGGAGGATATCAGCATTATGATAGGAATATAAATTATCCAAAATGGGCCTTCAATGTGTCGGCGCTCGAAGAACGGAAGAAATAATTTTGCACACGCCGTGAGTCATTCAGTTCTCTTACCGTTATACGTAGATTTATAGCAATGTATCGGTCAGTCACTATTATTAACTATACTGTAAATCATAAATTTTACGCTAATACTAATATTACGATTCAAATTTAAAAGCGAAAAAATTCGTATTGTGTATTTTAAATGGGAATCTTGAAGAGTCTTATTTGCGGTGTTTTAACTAAACTACAACAAAGATTATTTGGAAATGGCATTGTTACTAAATGTCCAAAAGTAATAAATTTATCATTCAGTTGTACTTAATGTAGTTGCTTTCTTGATCTCTAATTTCTGCAAGGTGGAGGAAGGCCTATGGAATTGCTCCAAAAATTCACCGCTATGGAATTCACCGGTAATACACATTTTAAGGTTCTTTGAACCCTGCTCAATAGGTAGTTTACAAAAATCGATGTGGGTATTTGCGAGAGAGAGAGAGAGAGAGAGAGAGAGAGAGAGAGAGAGAGAGAGAGAGAGAGAGAGAGAGAAGGAGAGAGAGGAGGGGGGCACAATTTTTACATGAAAATTGAGATGTATTCCTATATTGTGCTTTAATCAGACATCTTTTAAGCTTGCAGGGAAGGTTTTGATGGAATTTCCCTCTGCAAACAACTGTTCACCTCTAACAATAAGTGTTTTCAGGCCAAAAATAGTGTTAAAATGTGAAATATTACCTTCAAAACATCTGCATCTCGAATTTAATAACCTAATGTTCTAACATGCGGATCTTATTACGACGTGCAACTTATAATGCAATACATATCATCGTAGAATTTCTGTATATTTTGATTTTTCCAAGTTGATTTTCAACAACTGAATCTGGATAGACCGTGAATGAAATGGGTGGAATGATCCTCAAATGAGCCAGCTCCACCGATTTCAGAGTTTTGATTGAAAAAGTAAAATTCCTGAAAAATATTAACCAAGTAACTCGCTCACGTTAGAATAACTTGAGATTTGGCGTGGCATTCACATTTCACGTTTGAAAATCTTATACTCCCTCCCCTCTCTTTTTCTCTCTTAGGATGAGCTCCTCATTGAGAAAAATGATATATAAACAGTTGTTTCTTGTTTTGCATTTAACCAAATCGTCATTGCCCATTTGTGACCATTAGACAAAATATAGTAACCTTACCTACTGTTGAAGATCTTTAACAATGGATTTCGGACTAAGAAAATAATTCAGATTTAAACTTTCATTTACATCTAAACGATTAACGTTCCATTAACACTGATCGATATTTCCAGGTAATGCTGTTATGACTGCGTTATAGGATTGTCAAACTTGTATTAACTTGACGTTCGGGTTGCCACTAAGTAATGTACTCGTGTTAGTATCTAATTTATTTTCTCAAAGTAATTTATTAACCTACTCCAAATGAAATCTAACTCATGTGTGATTATACACAGCTTATAGGTATATGGACCATTATCATATCAACAATATCTGCAGTCACTCTGAAGGTGAAAGTAAGTTAGTCTGTGCTTCACACTTGCAGCAGACAATGCATTCAGAGCACTCGTAGCTTTCTGAGGCCTATACTGATATAAGAATGTTGAGGTATCTACATAACAAAGGGAATGCTGCGGGAGAATGCAAGCAGGTGGTATAATGTATGTTGAAGTCATTTCGCTTTGCACCTGTGATGTTAATACGGGCGCATATTGTTTATTTCCCACGGGATACCAGGAGATCCTCGACAGTGACGCTTGCCAATGAATTGCTAAGTGAGCGCGTTTTCCGCTGTCTGATCGCACGTGTTGTTACATTCGGACGCGTTTGCAAACTATAATTAATGTTCTCTAAATGACCACCAAGCGACACACGACTATACAAGTCCTTGGAAGACCGGCGACCATAGGCAACAAACTTTTCTTGCCGCAACATACGCAGTAGTGCATGATAAAAGAAGCAATTATTTCCTGTTGGCTATTTTGAAAGTTATAGAGCAAAGAAAAAAAACATGGAGCTATGTCTCTTTAGATGCATTTTTTCTCCAACCAGTCAGATTTCGTTGTCAGGTTGAGCGTTTGAAGGAGATATTTAAAATATGTGTATATTACGGGTAAAATGCTCACTTTTACAGGATTTTGATATCAAAGTTACTGCAGTAAAAATAGGTTGGAGAAAAGTAGAATAGGGAGAGCCAAACGGCAGGAATGGCCCTTGTCACTCACAGTTCAACGTCTGCCTGGAGAATTGCACCGAGAATTGTTTCCAAAACAAGAAGAAAACAAGAAGAATGTAATGCATGCGCCTTTTTACTCATATTGACTGCTAGCAATAATAAAATCGATCGTAAGGAATCTAGCAACTGTGTCCTTATTACTATTGCATGAAAAATGGACGGCTTCAATCACTTAGGATGCACCGTAGACAGTGATATATTGTCAACAAGTCATAAGAGGACAATGGCAAAGTAACATTTTAATGGAAAAACTGCGGAAGAGGTTAATCAGATGCTTTGTGGAGTGTAGCATAGCATAGTGCGACGAAATGAGGAAAAATGTCTCTGTGCATTTGAAATGTGGGGAATGAAACATGCTAGATATGCAGCCAAAACAAGAAGTGAAACCGCTTTAAAGTGAGAGAGTTAAAAAGGAACGGTACTGAAACTGACCAAGAAAAGGAAAAGAAATTGGCCAAGTTTTGCCCTGGAAGGAATGATGAATAAGCTTTGGGACAAAATTTTCTATCACATATTAGAGAATATTAAAATAAGAGTTTCATATGCGGAAATAAAGAGGAAAACTGCAAAAAGCAGTAGGCTTGGCTGATAGTGTACAACGGTATGACTAAATAATACGAGAGCTAGTGATGACTTGAAGTAAGCAAACGCCGTAAATGCCTATTGTGTGGGGTTCAAGAAGACGAAACTGAAACTTGAGAACCTCGCTCGTCGACACCATGTAGGTACTTCAAGTTGGCCCTAGCAAGAGATGCTACAACTTGATGCGACAGTAAACTCTGTTCCATTAATACAAGTTGCGGAACAGGGCGCACCTGCTGGAGGCTCTTCGCTAATTATCAAGTTTAAACATACATACTGCTCCCCGTGTCATTAGTGCGTAGGGGTAAACTGGGAGTGCAGGTGCACCGAGCAATTTCTTTGTCATGCCTCTGTCAGATACACATCAGTACTACATGGTTTTTCTTTTAATATAAGTATTTTTATGGACATATGTGGTGTTATACTCTTCGTACAATATTGTAATGTTGGTATTGAAATTATTCGCCCTTCAAATATCTCATCGTGCAAAATATCTTGTTTAACTTGTTTAGTCCTATTTGATTCAGCAATAATGGATACATACAACCTTAATCAGGTTGTACTCTTGGAACAATGCATAGGTTCATCACTTTTGTGTATATCGGGTGCGTCAGGAAAATGTATACACCCTTTGAACCGTCATAGAAGCTGTATTTCCCATGCTATAAGGTTCAATTTCTGGGATAACGTAATGCTATCCTTCTTCAGCGGGTGGCAGCAGAATTGTCGCTCTAGTTACTGGCAAGGAAGTAACTGCAAGATGACGGACGTATCTACGTTTGAGCTTTAAAGCGCGGAAGCAGGTAATTAAGTGGTACTGGAAGTTGAGAATGTGATGGCTCCCCGCCGCACTATCATCGCGACGCACGAGCATACCTGAATCAAAGTTTGCCAGGCCAGTGGATAGGACGCAGGGGGCCAATCGAGTTTCTTCCACGCTCTCTAGACCTTACGCCGCTGGATTTCTTCATATGGGACACAGTACAAACTAAACCACACAACCTAGACACACTTTGGAATGAGATTCAAGCAGTGTGCGCAGAAATCCCATTGTACACGTTGCTACGATGTACGGAGGCAGCGGTGACTCGTACTCAGCGATGTAAGGATACTGAAGGTCGCCACTTTGAACAGTGATCACGTTTGCATCAGAAGTGCATTTATGTTTCAAATTGGACTTGAAGCTTTCCATTTCCAACAATTGAACCTTGTACAACGGAACATAAATTTACTATGACAGTTCACAGTGTGTATACATTTTTTTGATGCATCATGTATGAACAGGTGTTTTGATAAAGGCACATAGTTACTATGTCTTTCTCTCCAAATGCAAAACTTAAGAGACAACACACCGTATCCCAATCTGTAGTTCCCATATGCATTTTATTATAAGAAAGTATCGCGTGGTATATGTTTGGTATATTTTTATTAAAAGATAATGGAATGACATGCCTTTATCCTGACTACCTTAAGTAGTACATTTTAGTACAAGTGCAATTAACGGAGTATCTATTGTACTGTTTTCTCAAATGTAACTCTTCTTCTGTTTCCAAAACTTGTAGGATACATACCTATAGAGAACGCAAGCTATTCAAATTCACCAAATACCAGCTGCAACACATTTATCCCAATATGGTGCTTTCTGATCACATTTGGCAATATTCCGTCTGTTCAATTGACATGAACACTAGAAACTGTTCTTAGAAGGTATTCAAGTAAAGATATGATCGTAGTTGATCTTAATTATAATTGTTACTTTGGGTACATAGGTCTAATTTTGCAGGTACATGAACTGTTGGGTTCAAATTGTTGTGGAATCTGTTGTGTTCCACATATGCATTTATTTAGTGTTGTTTTAATGCTGAAGTGTTGCATTCTTTCTGGTTGTCGGTTTCACAACACAATTTTGTGTAAGTAAACACAGTACGGTACGATATTTGGCGCTGGGAAGTGTTGTTTCAAAGCAGATTTGCGAAATAGGTTTTAATGACTACGTAGTTGGTATAATAAGCCCCATTGTGAGTTTAGCAGTACTTCAGTTTAGTGTTTTGTCGGCCATATGGAATTCTTGGGAGCTGCCATTAAATTGTTTCCCCTATACTCCTGCCGTTTTCAAATCCTATAGGATAGATTTTGTAATTTTCAAAGAGATTGAAGTCTCAGCATTTTTAAGGGCATTGGAAAGTGTCTCGGGTGACTTTTCTACATAAATTTACTATATCTTCATAGAGGAATCATTCCAACGAGAGCTTCTAGATGGTTTTGAAAACGTTGAATAAAATAATTGTTGATGGACTGAAAGCTTTCATAACTTTTGTCAAGCTTTCTGATTCATTTACCCAAAAATTGGATGAGACGTCCATTGTAGGAATCAACTGATTCGCTATATATTCCACGTGGAGTTTGACCGTGCCAAAGATAAGCCTTGACTGGATATAACTCATCTTAGAATCTCACCATTGGAGTTCTTTGAAGCGTTGTACAGCCCTTTCTGCATAGTTGTTAGTGCCTGTAATTGGTTTTGTAGAGATGGGATAGGATTTTTTCTCCATTTTTATTTTAAGATATTCTCTCATGCTATGGCGGCGAATATTAGAAATATCTTGGCTATCCGGTTTTTGCCGCGTCAAGGTAGTCAAAATCGACGTTTCGGCCAACCTGTCGCGGTCGTCTTCAAAGGCAAACTGTGAAGACGACCCCAACAGGATGGTCGAAACGTCGGTTCTGTCTCACGTAAAGCGGCCAAAAATAATTTTAAAAAATTAAAAAATAAAACATAAAAATAAAACCCAGATAGTTTAGATATTTCTTTTACGATGTTATACCATTCCATGATTATCGTGTTTCTGTGCACGTTCAAACTCGCTTGAGGATATAGCCGATTCAGATTCTATTTCGGTAATTTCGTATGAATTTTCAAACCCATGTGAACATTTACTGTAACAGAGGCGTCACTTCTACATTATTCGTTTAACATTATTCGTTTACTCAGACCAGAATCCACTCACAGAAGATTTATGTAACTCCATCTTCAGAAATACCATCGTACGGCGTCTCAGTTTCTCGTTTCAGTCTACCCACCAGGCAATCGATTGCTACATATGAAAATCTCTCCAAACCACTTAATTGAAAATATCTGAAACATCACAGAAAGGGGCAAAATGTGTATATTTAACACACGTTAGAGACACCAGCGGGGGATGTTCCCTTGTTAACATTTTAATTAACGCTGAAATGTAACATGAAGAATTCTGTTCTCTTCTTGCATACTCAGTTTCTCCCCTTCCCGTTTGAGATGGTTATTACATACCTACATGCTAAAACGCGGTCTTGCAATAATCTGTTGTAAAAGGAATAGTACATTTTAAGAAAGTAAACTCTACCCTAAAATTAACTATATTTACAAGCCACGTTTTCTTAAAAATAAATCAGCTACATTCTATTTCACCAAGTTCAAAAGTCCTCTATGGCTGTTTACGAACGATGGATTGAATTACATTTGTTAATACCATTCGCCAAGTCTTACAAGCAGTAGACACTGCGTGCTAACGGGCATCAGGGCTCTTGGCTGATTCAATTCAGGCTATCATTTCGTCTTTTCAAATGCTAATTCTTCAATCGGAACCGTCTGCATGGCAGCTTGCTTTGTAAACAGCGCTCTAGATGTAGATCAACGGTGCGTTCTTTTCAAGTTGTGTTTTTCGATGTTCTCAGTTGTTGATTCGCGCCGATAGAAATGCTGTTAAAGACCGTACATCATCCCGTGTGTACCTCGGTCCTGGAATGCTGCAATTCAGAATAGTATTCAAGACCAGTAAACTTTTAATTTGTGAGTAAATTTATTTGCGAGACGAAGGGATAGCTTTGAACTTAAGGAAACTTACGAATATTATGTGGATGTATTCAGCATATCCAAAGAAAAATAAAGCGAAATAATTAATAAGTTATGCAATTTGTAATTTGTAATTTTGTAATTAAATGTTGAAAATGTCAAAAAATGACATTTTAACATAGGTATTCTTCTATGTTTACTGTAGTAATTCTATCTTTGTAGACACAATACTCGTATTTTAAATATTTTTAAAAATGGTACTGCATATGCCAATTTTTCCTCTCAATTGTACACTTCTCTCTCTTTCTTTGACTCTCTCTCTCTCTCTTGCGCGCGCGCGTGCACACACACACACACACACACACACACACATATACAAACACGCACATCATAATTCCTATACATATTAGAGTTAAGAGATAAATTTTAGTTCATCTTTTATGGGAAGTGGCTCTAGCATTTCGAAAATGTGCTCCAGACATGTTAATTATACCTTTGGGTAGATGTTCATTCCCAGATATCATACTGGTAATTACAATTTGATTTACAATATACAGGGATCATTTTATCAATATCTACTCGGGTGTATATTCAGTTAATACAAATTTGTTTGCCCAGAAGGGTCTTTATACGTCGACGGATTCTATTGGACAAAACTTGAAAGTGCTTACTAATACTGGGGAAATTTCTTCAGGAACCGTTATGTTTTCACCTTGAAGATATGGAGAGGCCTATAGCTGCGTTACAATATCTATACACAGAACACAACGTGTTTGTCAGAATTTCTCTCTAAAATACTGTACAACGTGCCGCTTAATTTTTCTGCACTCTTTGAAGGAGCACACCCTCAAGTTTAGTCTGATCCTCGGGAAATTCAATGGCTTCTCAATAGTAAGAGATTTATTAAATTTGTCGCTAATTTGTTTTAAGTATTAAAAAATTAAACATTTAAGTATTAGCATTGTATGCTCGGTGCATAGAAACTGATGAAATATACAGTAATATTTGAAATATTCAACCATATGCACTATAAAATTCTACTTACAAGCACAAAAGGACATGAAACGTACATATTGCAAAACTTAGTTACAAATCATAAATAAAACCAAAGTGAAAATGTATTTACATACAAATCTGATGTCTTTATATAACCATACGTGCATGAGAAACCGTTGGTTCTGTATAATGCTGTGTGTTACAAATAGAAATTGAAATGTCCATTCTTCTACTTATTTTTATTTATTTATTTTTTTTTTTATTTGGCATGCATTTAACTTTCGTCACAGACCAATTATTGCTAGTATTGCATACTGTCCATGAGTTGTAATATTTTGGTATAGAGGTGTGCAAATATAAATGAGGATAAAATGCCTAGGAAGAAACATTGATGAATCCTCCGTTATTCTGCCAGTCCAAGTAACCTAACTTCTGTCTGAAAATCTTTAATTGGAAATCGTTTTTTCCTAACCAGTCATTTATTAACGTCTTAGCCTTATCAGCATTTCTTCTTTAAACTCTAAAAGTTATAATATACTTAAAATGCCTTGAAAACAAGCTCTTAGCATCAACTAAAAGTAAATGAGATTTGCTTGAATGGGCAGGTTGCACAGAACACATCACTCACAGTTTTGCTGCGATGGAGAGCTCATTAGTGAACCTTCTAAAATGATAATTACCTCATTGTTTTTATGCTCAGATAATTTCCGCCTTTATCGCTCTTATTTTTAACTAAATTTATAGAGACTTGCAATGCATAGGAGTACGTCTAGCGCTCTTATTTAATCAGTGAAGCATATCTAATTAGCCAGCTGTCATTTTCTCTATTTCCATTTGCACTGATCATCAAAATGAATGATTATAAATGTATGCAGAAGCATCCTGAAGGCTCAAATCCATTCATCATTAAGTGCCTCAATTGTCCAAAGAGTTCTACAGTTTAGGTACCTTCAGCTACGCGGTAAAGTTCCATGGCGACAACAGTCTGCCAAAACCTGTTTTAATGACCATTATTTCATGTCACTGTTACGCTTCGTGGATTATGGACGGTTAATTCTTGGTTACTGGTTTAACATCAATTTTACCGCTCACTTTTTACCTTTTTATATCCAGCTATATTAATAAAACCCAAACGATAACAGCAACATAATGCTAAATAGGTATTTGGAGATTGAGATTGGTACGTTGTCACGAGAAAAAAGAAATAAGAGGGGAAAAATAAACGTAACTCATATTTACTTGAAATTGTCTTAAGTGAGGAAATAAAGAATTAGCAAGCTCACTGTTTCATTAATAGCTCGTTTGGGGAATCTTAATATGCATGCCTTACACTGATAAAAGTCAGTCTCTCTCAGTGTAAAATAGACAAATATGTTTCAAATCATCTTTGCCCGATGTTCGAATAGTTCCATATAGAAAGTTCACGAACCCAAACTCAGATACCTCTATCCCCACCCCCAAATATGTGTCCTTGTATTATTGGTGCGAAATCAGATTATCCCGCTTCCGTCTTTCGTATGCATTTTTAGTACTATCAGCATAAAGCGAAGGAAATGCCATTTAAATTACCGTATCCAACAAAGCCTCCGTTTTCTACTTGGATTGATTCATTTGTAAATTGCAAGGGGAAGAAACAAAGTTTCGTTTGTATGACTTTGTATAGAATATAGATTATTTTTTGCAGTGCTGTGTTTTATCACTTGCGGTATATTTATACCTGTTCAGTCTGTTTTATACAAGTGTTGATCAACAAACTTTTATTTTTAATCTTCACACGATGCTACTATGAATTGACAGGTTTAGATTACAAAATACTTTAATTATGTATATTATCCTTAGTAAACAAATGTACAATAAGCTATCTCAGAGTAAAAAGGTATCTTTAAGTGTTAGTAATTTATGATGCCAAATAATGTAATATTATTTACTCCAAAGTTTGCGACAGTAAATTGAAATTGCTGACATGTATTTTAGTTGTACTTGACGGCAAACGAATGAAATATGCGATCAGAGAACTTAAGTGTAACAACTGCGAAGGCAATAAATCCAACAGGAAACAGTTTATAAGAGAGCAAAATGTACCTACATCGGTTACTGTTACATTAAAACAGTAGAGACAACGCAGGACAACCGTAGAGTGGATTTTTCTACTTCACACTCTACAGGTACTGCCCTTAAGACCAAAATTAGAATTTGGGCTCTCTGGAATGCTAGGCAGATGGCATAGTAGTAAGCTGTATGTTTCATACTATGAGTATTTTAATATATTTGCAGTCTAAACAAATGAAAGGAGTTCTTATTTATGGACACTTTTTAACTGGTATGGTTCTCAGGGTCCCCTTCAACATCGGGCGTGAAAGAGCACTTACTTTTGCTCAAAGATCTCTTTATCAGGTTTGAGCTTCTTTTACATGTCGTAAGTACACGACACGGGACTATCGACTTTACTTCCTTTCCGAAGAAAGCTATGCTATGGATTTTTACGCCCAAAAAATTCCATCACCTTCCGCGGGGTGACCTCGAGAGGCTAGCACGTTAAGCCTAGATCATGGAAGACGACTTTGTACTTAAGGAACGAGTGGGCTCCCAATGGTGATATCTGATTTTTCTCCCACTTGTCCCTGGACCATGAATTTCGCATGGAATACGTTATTAGTCAAGTGATGTAGGTGTACGACACAAGTGGGCGAGGCCCAGCAACCACCTGTTGCACAGTAGTGTGCCTTTGAGAAGAGCACGTCCCAGCACTCACTCCACCCACTTCCTGAATCGGTTAGTGCTCTATACCAGCGTTGAAATCTCCTGCGTATATCACCCATGTAGTGAGCATGGTTTGACTACCGTATTTCGTTGGAAACAGTCGATTGAAATGGTTGGTGTTGATAATGAATTATTTAACATGGTTATATATTCTCACCACCCAGGAGTTTTGTCCAACGTGTACCAAAACCAAATTGAAATGGAGACGAATGAACTTCATGAAGTTATTGTAATTATATTATTTTGAAAATGTGTTTTATTTTGCCTTATTTCTCCCTTAGATGTGCTTCCTAGTATGCAGAATCTATTTCTGCATTTCTGTATGGATGAAGAAATTATCAAACATAAGAACGTGAGACGTATGAAGCTTTATTCATAAGTGTATGAACGAAATTTCTTGGCGAAGTTATTTCAATTTGATTGAAATTGATGCAAATTTGATCTCTTTTTATGTAGAGCCTCCTAAAATGTTGCAAATAAAACTGAACATTAACGTTTTGTGTACTTCTATAATCTTGTATTTCATATGCTCTCTCTCCCTCCCTCCCTCCCTCCCTCCCTGTGAAGCTTATTGAAGTTAATAATGGGCTGTTTTAGAATGTTTATTTTTTTCTTTTGCATCTTTTGGTTTAAGGGCTGACTAAAGGTCCTATCTTATGTGTCAAATCGGTTAAATTCATGATCCATTATGTATGAAACTGTTTAAATATATACGAGTGAATTTTTAACAAAATTTAGATCCATGCCGTCTAAGATTGCTTATCTACTTTTGTACAACAAGTTTATTTATTAAGTAAAATAGGATTATTTTTTTATTGTACCATCTTTTGATCACAGTTTATGAGCAACTTCTTTTTAAGAAAATAATCAACCATGTTATTAACACTAAAATACACAGCAACAACAATTACAGGTTTATCTGAACATCCCAAACTTTAATTTAGCTATATTCAATAGTTTCTGAGAAAACGAGTTATTTATATCAACGTTTTTCATAGAAAAAACTGTTCAAAGAAAAAATGGAGAAAGCCAGGTCGCAAGTATTTGCAAAAAAAGAAAGAAAGCACATGGCTTGACGTAGAGGCTGCCATACTTAGCAAATTGTAGAACAAAAGTTTAGTTACCGCATATACCGAGCGGGTAATGTCTGTGGCCCGCATTCGGGAGGTTGCGGGTTCGATTCCCGTGGCCGTGCACTCTGACACGGGGTTTTCCGTGGCTTCCCCGTGTCACTTGGGCGAATGAGGGGGTGCATTCTTTCATACCACGATTTCCTTTCCATCATATCCTTTCATTCCATTTCTTTATCTTTTAGGTGTGCTTTAGGGCTAGTAGTTTTAACGGTGTCGGACAGATGGCGCAGATGCTTGCGCATGGTAACTGCTGTTCTCAGCACTAGGTGGCGTTTAGGTGGCCGCTGTCCTCCGTCGGGGGGACGTCTGTGCGACACCCATCGAACCCACGGTGCGCCAGCGTCTCTGTGGCTTGTCTAGCTGCGACCCTGATGCCACCCTGTGGTTCCCTCGCTTGATCCCTGCTTCCAGGGGGGTGGTAGCCACAATGGAACTGAGTTGGTCGCGGTGCGTGAGATGTCACCCTCCGTGTTTACCCTATACTCCTAAACCGCATATACCAAACATTTAAATCAAGACAGATTCGAAAATTATCACACACGTATACGTATAACATAGCTCTATAACATAGAGGGCGTGCAAATTTAAATGAAAATCCACCTCATAGGTGGTATGTATTTTATTATGCCTTTCTCTATACATATAATTAAATACCAAACTATATGTGTGAACCGAAAGAAAATGCCACATATTTTAGACGTTTATTTACGAATTTATTTATTTATTTTTTAAGTTTATTGTCCTTTAACCGGGTTGGTCGTGTTGGACGAAGAATAAAATTGGTGAAATTATGTTCAAATGTGCTCATGGTACATAGAGTTTACACATGCCCGATATTCATTTTCTCAGGATATGGGAAGAACCCTCCGGGTAACATCCTAACCGAGATTCTAACTCGGAACCTCTTGAATGCTCTCCTCTTACCATGGAGGAGGGCCCTTTTAGATTTGAACACAGAGATATCAGTATTAGAGTTTCATCTTCTTGCCCCTTCAGAAACTTCAGTTTGTTACAAAAGTCGCTTTGCACCCTCTATACAAAATATGCGGCGATGACTTGAATTTTCGAAGGTTTTGGCGCCAATGGCGTATTTAAGAAAGTTATGAATATCATTATTTATTTATGGATATTAATTTATCGCCATTTGGAAGCAAACTCTCTAACATTTTCGACAAGTAGGCAATTGAATAGACTTTAAAAACTGTCGATAAACGCAAGTACAAATTAATCACAAACAGTTTAATCACGCTGTATTTTCATATTATGAAATGTTTTTTATTGTATCTCATATTTAATTATTTATTTGATTTTTGGGGTCTATTGCTTCATTTCCATTGTTCTAATGGTGACAACATTTTGGTGAACGGTTACGTTGATGGTCAGTATGATTTATGCAGGGGAGATGAATTGCATGTAGGTAACAACTTCGTTAAAAAGCAGAACACAGTTCAACACCAGGCCTGCTTGTCTTCAGCATGGGCAGTTGGACATGCAGTGCCGAATGCTTTCAATCACAAAGACTAAAAGAAGTCGAGCCGGTTCGAAGACAAGTCGCGTGGCTTAATGGCTGACAGATGCGAGCCCATTCACGAAAATGGGCGGTGTCGCGAACGCGAATGTCTTTTGTTAATCCAGACCAGTTAAAGATTGTTCTGAAATGTGCTCTTTTGTGAAGTAAGGACTTCCATATTTTGTTCCCTCTCTATTCAAATGCTACTGAAGTGCGAAACATTCCAGATGTGGCTCATCTTTTACATCTGCTGATCATTCGTGCATTTTGCACGCATTTATCCTGGTGTTGGTGAAGCATGCAGTCAGTATTCCGCTTATGCTTCATGTATCTGCAAAAATAACCCTAAGTGGTTCCTTCAAGAAAAATACCAATTTCGAAAAAGTCGAATGATCCTGAAAAGGACTAAAAGCTCATATATATAGCGGGCTGGGATAGATATTATTCAACAGAAAAGGATTTCGAACAGAAAGATAAGACGAAATTAAAAATAAAGCAAGATTCCCACTTAAAAACAATATTTTTGCATTTATAGTCCATAAATGAAGTAACTTGAGATTTTTGTTGTTATTTTTTCTTTATTGTACTTATCGTTGTGGTTGTTGTTTTTTTATTTTTTTTTTATAGTATTTATGGTAAGGAACTGCTGGACCTTTTAAGGTTCAACGGGGCATAGGAGAAATTAACCAAATTTCAACTTTGTGTCACTATTTGTATAAAGGTATTTTTAAACTTTGTTCCAATTCTGATTTTGAACAAACTTGGTAAAATACGCAACTTAAGGTAAATCTTTTCAATTGCTCCTAAGGCAGGTATTTGAGCTATTTTTTCCCCCTTGATCAGAGTACTATTTTGAATTGTTAGTTTCTGAAGTATAGGTATCCATTCAAAATGTATTCTGAATAAATTTGGCGTAGTAATCAGTGCTCCTTGAGGCTTGCATAAGGATCCAGTAACTTGTATCGATTTGAGCTGAGGTGGGGTGTGTTTTAGTGAAGAAATAATTTCGATACTGGTTTCAAAAATGGATGTATGCGGTCATTTAACTGGCATATTGCGGAGGGCAAGGTAAATCACCGCAATATTACTTTCCTTGCACACAGTTGAAAAACCGTAAGTGCCACCCATTATTATCTTCATCACAAAAAATTGTAAATATTAAAAAGTATGACCTAGTTTTATCATGATATATTTGTGTAATCAATGTACAGTAGAGTCTCGACATTCCGAGGTAAGGAGGACCGACAGTATCACTGGTAATCGAAAACTCGGATAACAGGGACTTTGTCAAACATCGAGAGGGAAACGAATGGTAAAGTGGCGAAATGAATGAAAATGTGATCAAAGATGTGAATATACTGTATTATCAAATGAAAAAATGGCGTATATATAAATAAAAATACAAAATGAAAAATACCTATAATACATACATAGAGTATTGTCACCGCGCCCGATGCATCTAATTGCCGACAACAGCAGTGTCACCCATCGCATTATTGTCGGCGCTACCGCAAAGGAGCCGAAGGAAAGAGACAGAGAATGGCCGCATTGTTGGGGCGCTTGCCGAAAGAGAGAAAAGGATAGAGGCTACTGGAATCTTCTACTTTGTATATCACCGCAATAAGTGAACGTTCCTGAAGCTTCCAGAATAGTGCCTGGGAGATATAAATAGCGGTAAAGTGTGAGAAGAGGAGTCAGACGTATGTGAAGGTTGAGTAGTCGTGCCGACGGAGACGGACAGACGATGTGAAGAGTTGTGCCGACGGAGAAGAGTTAGTTCTTTGTGTTACGAATTCGGAGTCGTGCTGTTGGAGAATCGGAAAAGACTTTCTTGCTGTTGCAACGAGTGTACAAGTTACTGTTTACGGAAATAAAAGTGTTTCTTTATCTAGACTACATCTGTCTACTTTACTTCACAACCACACCAAAGTTACACTGGTGTCAGAAGTGGGATTCGTCGAATTGCTTCTAGTTTCGTTACATCGTCGTTAGAAGTTGCAACGTTAGAACCAAGATGGAGGGAGATTCGGAAACCAGGATGATGGCAATGATGAAAGAATTATTCGCCGAAATGAAGACGGCAAACGACAACCTCGCTGCCAAAATGGAAACGTTAAATGACAATCTCGCTGCCGAGCTGAAAGAGATGAAGATGGAGCTATTGGTGAAAATTGACGGCGAATTGATTGGCGTGACGGAAGACGTGGAAGAACTCGGCGAAAAGGTGGAAGACCTCTGCCAGCATGCGGACGTCGTGGAGGACGACGGGGAACGTCTCGGCGCCCTGGTAGTAAGAGTTGACGAGAGCGTCAAAGTACTGGATGCCAGGGGCAGACGGAATAGCGCGGAGCCGGAGAGGGAGCACCTAGTGGCCGAGGCGACAGTCGCGCCCGTTTCGGATGATATGAGGGAAGACCTGGAACAACTCGGCGAACTGATTGGCGTGAGGGAAGACGTGGAACAACTCGGCGAACTGATTGGCGTGAGGGAAGACGTGGAACAACTCGGCGAACTAATTGGCGTGACGGAAGACGTGGAACAACTCGGCGAACTGATTGGCGTGATGGAAGACGTGGAACAACTCGGCGAACTGATTGGCGTGACGGAAGACGTGGAAGAACTCGGCGAAAAGGTGGAAGACCTCTGCCAACATGTGGACGTCGTGGAGGACGACGGGGAACGTCTTGGCGCCCTGGTAGTAAGAGTTGACGAGAGCGTCAAAGTACTGGATGCCAGGGGCAGACGGAATAGCGCGGACCCGGGGAGGAAGCACCTAGTGGCCGAGGCGACAGTTGCGCCCGTTTCAGATAACGAAAGTGTACGTCTCGGGGAAGACAAAGGGGCAGTTCAGGGACGTCGTCGAGGATCCTCTGTAGGAGTGTGTCGGGTACGTAACCAACCAGGATATGACGTGGAGGACGATCAGCAGGGAAGCGCACAAGCAAACGAGCATCACGCGAGAACCGACTTGGCGTGTGACATGGGGGGACCTTCGGAGCCATCCAATCACCTGACGCATAGTGCCGTGAACGGAAGAATGGTGGACATCATCTTGGACGGTAGGATACAGGAGAGGCCGTGCCGAGCACGAGTGAACACGAGTGCAGCGGTGGACGCGACTCGCGCGGATGTGGTGGGGTTTGTTGCCGGACCCATCGGAAGCAAGGTGGCTGCGAAGGTGCGCCAGAGAGGTCGGCGGACATGGTACCCAGCGAGCCGTTTCCAAGTGCGCATGATGGCCCGCCAACACACCAGGAAGAAGGGCAACTGGACGAGAGACCGTCAAGACCGGCGGTACTGTTGCAGAATTTCGAAGCAGGATGGCATACATCGTCCTACCCGGACCAAGGGACACTATCCAACAGCGATACCTAGGATCGTGCCTCCTGGAGAAGAGGTTCGATGGGTTAGTCCACCAGGGCGCAAGGGAGTTGCCGCAGTGATAGTGCTGGTCGGGACGACCAGCTCTGAGGAGGGAGCAGTGTCACCGCGCCCGATGCATCTAATTGCCGACAACAGCAGTGTCACCCATTCGCATTATTGTCGGCGCTACCGCAAAGGAGCCGAAGGAAAGAGACAGAGAATGGCCGCATTGTTGGGGCGCTTGCCGAAAGAGAGAAAAGGATAGAGGCTACTGGAATCTTCTACTTTGTATATCACCGCAATAAGTGAACGTTCCTGAAGCTTCCAGAATAGTGCCTGGGAGATATAAATAGCGGTAAAGTGTGAGAAGAGGAGTCAGACGTATGTGAAGGTTGAGTAGTCGTGCCGACGGAGACGGACAGACGATGTGAAGAGTTGTGCCGACGGAGAAGAGTTAGTTCTTTGTGTTACGAATTCGGAGTCGTGCTGTTGGAGAATCGGAAAAGACTTTCTTGCTGTTGCAACGAGTGTACAAGTTACTGTTTACGGAAATAAAAGTGTTTCTTTATCTAGACTACATCTGTCTACTTTACTTCACATCCGCACAAAAAAAGTTACACTATGTACATGTTCCAGTTAAAAAGGTTATTTCTTCAAGAAATCCTTAAGTGTTTTCTATTCAACGGAACTCGCTCGCTTCTTTGGCAGCGTTTCACGCAATCGTAGCAGTAGGTCTGTTGAAGTCTCTGACTGTTGCTCAAGGTACTCAGTGGCCCTTTCTGTTGCTTCATATCCTTCACTGTGGCTGATTTTCTCATTCTCCATTTCAATGTTTTCATTGTCGTTTTCACTTTCATTTTTTCACGTTCTGCATTCACTGCTTCTATCATCTTATGTCACTTCCAATTGTTCGTCTGCGTTGATGCACTCAGCTATATCGTTTTTACTGATTACTTTATATGCCAGTCTTTGAGCTAGTTGTGCAAGGCTAAGGTCGTCATGCTCTATGGACAAGGTTTCCTTATTTTCTGTGACGTTTAATAACTTTGTGTGGCACACTTCGTAAAACGGGACCACGGTTAGTCGGAGCACGGATAACCGCAGCTCTACTGAATTTGAAAGACAACTCGAGTGAAACGTAATTTTTAATATAACAATTTCTGAAGAAAAGTCTTATGAAAATATGAAAAGTTTCCGTGGGCTTAATTTACCGTTGATATGAGTTTTGCTGTTCTTGCCAAATCCGGGTATATGTAGTTCTTTTTTCCTTTTTTTTTTTTTTTTTTTTTTTTTTTGAGCTGATAAACGTTAGGGAGTCCCAAAATTTGACCGACAAACTTTGGGAGCTGATAGATAACATTATTTTAAACACCTGTTATTAAGGAAGGTTTTTTTGCTGCGATGCTTCGTTTAAGCGCTAGACGAGTTAATGTCATAGATTACTGCCTCCCACCGACTGTAAGTATTTACGGCAAAATCAACAATATAAATTAGTATTGCATTTAACTTAGAAAGGCACACAATTTTAATCCAAGAAACAAACACAGAACACACAAACAAACCACAAACATCTCATTGTTTACAGTTAGTCACAGCTTTACTGTTCAAAATTAGACCGAGAAACTTTTAAACCAGAGAATTGGCTGGTGTCTTTGCGAGAGTACGGCAGAATAGGGCACGTCGATGCGCTCTGTGTTAATCGCAATGGGCGTGCGTTGCAACATTTACTTTGAATAGTAAAGCTGTGATTAACTGTAAACAATGAGATGTTTGTGTTTTGTTTATGTGTTTGTTTCTTGGATTAAGATTGCTTGCCTTACTTAGATATATGCAACACCAATTTGTATTATTGATTTTGCCGTAAATACTTAAACTGAGTGGTAGGCAGTGGGTAATGACGTTAACTCGTCTAGCGCTTGAATGAAGCACCGCTGGAGGGGGGGAAAAAACTTTCCATAACCAAAAGTGTTTAAAATAATGCTGTCTATCAGCTCCCAAAGTTTGTCGGTCTAATTTTGGGGCATTCTGTATTTGTTTGTAATGAATAAGATAAATATTATGGAAACAATGCTGACAATTCAATAATGAAAACATATGAATGATTATACACATCACAATAGAATAAAGAAGAGATCAGAAAGAGAACGGAGAAAATGAAGTGACAGTTGAGTAGAGTAGAATGAATAGGAACTGAAAGAAAACGGCCACTAGCGACCGAGAACAAAAGGAGTGAGAAGAAACGGTGTACAGAAGGTGTGATGTACACAAGTCAGGTACATCACTTGGAGAAACCTCGTAATTACCTAGATGCTGCAAGACGGGAAGAAACCTTCGTATAACTGACACCGACCAGGAACAATGATAGCACCTTTCAAACACTACGCAACACTTCGGATCCATACCTTTCGAGCGAGCTAATTTCTATTTTGCTCTAATGACCAAATGAGTGAGAAATTTCCCACGATAATGCCATAGATCGTGACCAAGTCTGAAATAAACAGAACACTTGAACTCTGTTACAAAACCAGCAACTGTTGCGTTTCGGTTCCAACGAAACTCATTTCTACCAAGATAAATTTGGTGGTTTTATGAAACACAATACTTGGGCGGAAACTAAAATACAATCCAATTTTCCATGCCTCGTCAATAGTTTCATAATCCTCGACTTCTTTTGATGGTCTTAGAATATTGAATCCCAATTATCGTCATCATCATCATCATCATCATCATCATTATTATTATTATTATTATTATTATTATTATTATTATTATTATTATTATTATTATTATTATTATTATTATTATTATTATTATTATTATTATTATTATTATTATTATTATTATTATTATTATTATTATTATTATTATTATTATTATTATTATTATTATTATTATTATTATTATTATTATTATTATTATTATTATTATGTTCAAACCACCCGCCATCAACTGCCAAACGAGTCATTCAAACCCTCATTAATTATAGTATCTTACTAACAAGGGAAATTGTACAGGGATACATATTGAAAGCTAACCTAAAACTTCGTACAGAGGTTTAAAAAAAAAAATAATAAAAAAATAAAAAAAAACAAAAAAAACTCACACACAATTTAAAAGAGCTGCTTAACTTAAGTACTTGAAAACCTACCTAGAATGTTGCATTTAAAAACAACGGGGGCATTTGCTACCATCAGTTGAGGAGCCTCGAACATGGAACCACGGTGAGCGGTGGTTCAGAGCAGGGCTGGGCAACTGGTGCTCTCTGAGCGCAATCCGCTCACGGCCTTGCACTGATACCTGTATGTTTAGTAGGTAAAATAAATGTAAGTCGCTGTAGGTATCCCGCGAGTTGCCCAGGTCTGGTCTAATCTCTGGTTCTCGAGGTCGCAGGCTCAAACCCGGTGGGGGTCGATGGAATTCTTTGGGTGTAAAAGTCGTTAGCATGGCTTCCTTGGAAGGGCAGCAAAGCCTTGGTCCCGTGTCGTAGATTTACGGCATGTAAAAGAAAGAGGCCTCTGAGCAAAATTAAGCAGTCTTTCACGTCCGATATGGAATGGAGCGCTGAGAACCACAGAAGTTAAAGAGCGCCCATGAATAGCAATTCAATTTCAACCTTTTGCTTCTTTTGTTGAGATGAACACAAAACAGTTTTTCAGGTATCAAAGCCCATCAGGGATATACTAGCATATGTGTTCTATTTCTCAAAAATGTGTGTGTGGTAGCTTTTGAAAACAATATTCAAACTTTGAAGCGAACCACCGCATTCTGAGCCTCTGACAGACCCTTTAAAATGTTCCGTTCATGGACTTTCCTAAGATTCCAGCCGATTAATTCATCGCATATAATAACCTCAATTTGGGCGTGTTGGTTGTGTTGTTAAAGTTTGCTCTTCATAGTAAATATGGCTTGAATTAGGTGGCTATTTATGTTATTGACATATTTCAAAACACTTTTGGTGTCTACCGTTGGCAAGTTCAGGAGTAGATACAACAGTCATAGGACCGTCATAGGTGTGTTATAGTAGGCCTAGGAAGAACCGGTACGTTTGACCAAATGGCACATCATTTATTGTGTGTATTTCAATATATAGTGATCATCAGTAATTAGTTTACATCGTAATTTGTTCACTAAAGCTTATTGTGCTAGTAAGATTATTAGGAACAAAGGCACATAAGGCTTGTGTAAGTTACAGAGAGATTTGTGTTGTGTATGTGCTCAAGATCAAACTTGGTTAACGTCGAGTCACGTTTTAATGGATTTTTGTGGGAATTGTGTTTTCCAAGTGCAATAGTGGTGTTATCCTAGCATTCTCAGATAGTGATAAACGTTTAAGAGTAAGATCTTTTACGGTTGTGCGTATTTAGCTGGAATAACCTACGATTTGTATTAAATACGGAAAAGGCCACCTAAAACATCTGTATTGTTAATTTATGATAGCAACACTGCATTTCACCAAAAATCTACATTTATGTAAAATTTATGAGCAATAACCTCTAGTTGGAAGCTGTTAGTGGAATACACAACAACGTACATTATTCATACAAGTTTAAAGTCTTAGTTTAACCTAATAGCAATATTTTTTTTTTTTTTTTTGTTATTATTATTATAAAATGTTCATATTGCTGCCGAACCATTATACGTAGTGTTTGTGTATTAGAAAGCTTTGTGAAGATATTTGGAGCATTAGGATATATTAATAATAATCTCAATATGAACAGGAGATCTAAAAAGGCAGTTATCGATGTCAATAAAAACAAATGTGACAAATACAAATGTGATGAGATACAAAAAATGAAATCTCCCAAACCAAACTCCAGTTCCAATAAAACCAATATAGATACTAATGTATATGCACTGGAAGTGAGCAGGCAATCTTTGGAAAATAAGGTAAATAAGGAGACAGTTGAATTTGAGTGTGACCAGGAGGATACTGATCTGGAAGTAGATGCAGAAACTAATCCTGAAGCAGAAGTTTCTGAAAGAAACGACTTTAATGAAGTTATTATAGCCATATCAACAATTATAGCCAAGGTAAAGATAGTGGGTAAGAAAAAGGAGACTCTTTTTAAGCTCATTCGAAAATGCACGGATTTCTATCAAGATGTTCGTGATGAACTAATAACGCAAAAGGCTGAAAATTGCATTTTGAGAGAACTTAGTTGTAACAAACCACAAAAAGAAAAAGAGTCACAACAGATGCCTATAAATAGTTTTACTTACGCGCAATCGCTAGCCATACCTGCACGACCGGAAAAAGAAGTCCAACTTCATAGAACAATTGAAAAGAAAGGACACACCGTTTTTATCTCTGCAACAAATGGACAAAGTGTGCGTGAAGTACAAGAAATTGTCACCAAAAAATTACATCCGGCAAAAGATAAAATAAAAGTAAAACGTATTCGCACAACTATGGATAAATTAGTCTTGGAAACTGAGAGCCAAGAGGATGTTGACAAAATAATGAACCATCCAGCTTTATCTGATGAACCTATAAAAGTGGAGCTTCCGAAAAAAAGACTTCCGCTTATGATTTTATATGATATCTTTAGTGGACAATCTAACGAAGAAATAACTGAAAACATATATCAGCAACATTTTTCTCATTTAATGACCTTTGAAGAATTTAACAAACATTTCCGTCTACATTTTAAAACTGGTCCACGGGAAAAGGCGACGGTACATCATGTGGCTGAAGTATCGGCAAGAATGAGACAGCAGATTTTACAAATTGGGAAATTATATGTTGGTTTCCAGGCAATTACCATAAAAGACTACATAGTAGTTGCCAGATGTATGAAGTGTCACGACTTAGGGCACATAGCAAGAAATTGCAGAGCACAAGAAACCAATTGTGGGCATTGCGGTGAGTTGGGTCATACCAAACCTAATTGCAAAAAGATAGGACGACCGGCCACTTGTATTCCTTGCCTCAGAAGAGGAAAAATCTGTAAAGGACGACGAGACTGCCTCACTTACAAGATCTACTGGGAACGTCTGATAGCAAAAACTGATTATGGCGTTTAAGCTCCAAACATGGAATCAAAACATTCTTAAAATAGGACAAATTAATGCTCAGAATAGCCGTTTAGTGATGGCAGAGATTAGAAAAGTCACCGAAGAAATGCAATTTGATGTTTTGTGTATACAAGAACCATATTGCATTAAAGGTATACCTGCACACCTTCCCATCTCCACCAGACATATTACGACAGGATTTTGTCCCAAAGCATCAATTTTAATAGCGAATGCTAATCTACAAGTGACTAGGATCCATCAAGTCTGTGATGAACATACTTCATGTGTTGAAGTATGTTATAAAAGAGGAACGCTCATCTTAGTAAGCATGTATTTTCAATACAGTCATCCGATAGAGCCATTCATCAATAAGATGCGTATAATAAACAACATGTATCCCCATACTCCAGTCGTATATGCTGCGGATTGTAACAGCAAATCCCCCTGGTGGTATAGTACCACTAGAGATGCAAGAGGTGAACTAATGGAAGAAGCCATAGCAGAATTACAGCTCCACATTCTAAATGAGCCGCTTAATCCTCCAACATTCCAAAATGGTGCTGGTTCAACCAGTAATATTGATATTACGTTAGCAAACCACAAAGCTGCTGAGAATGTTTCGAATTGGATGGTAGGTCAGGATCTTACTACCAGTGACCATAATCTCATCTATTTTCAATATAGGCAACAACAGAACACCATAGCAACTGTTATATCTAAAAGACGAACTTTTAACATCAAAAAGGCAAATTGGGAAGCCCTGAAAGAAAATCTACTAATGCCACCCTCAATTAATGTGGGTGACGATATTGACTACAAAGCTTCTGAGCTTACTAAGGCCATTCAGAAAGCTATGATTGAGGCAATTCCAAGAAGTAAGCCACGTCTTTTTAGTAATAATATCTGGAACGAAAAATTGCAGAAACTTCGGATTAAAATGAGGATAGCACGCCGAGCATATCAGACTTCTATCTTAAACACAGAGAGGCAAACACACCTTAGAAAATACCAACTATTGAAAGAAGAATTTAGAACTTCTTTAAAAGATCTGAGGGAAAGATCATGGGATAATTTTGTTGAGAATGCTTTAACCACCAATATATGGGGCATCCCATACAAGATAGCCACTGAAAAAATAAAGTCTCCAGAAGTCCTCTCTACTTTACTTAAACCAAACGGTGAACTAACTAAAGGATGGATTGAATCTATACAAACCCTACTAACTACTGTCCTTCCCTCAGATAACCATGAGTCAGATACAATCCAGCACAAACAACTTAGAAAGGATTTCACCTCCGACGAACCAACAGCTGGAGTCGTCTATCCCTTTGACAGATCTGAAGTTCTCCATGCATTACAAATCCTCAAAAAGAAGAAGGCTCCAGGACCTGATCAAATACATGCAGAAATACTCATAAATATTGCACCAGAAATAACTCCATATCTAACAGATCTCTTTAATGAATGTCTATGGCAAGGCCGTATTCCCTATTGCTGGAAAGAAGCCAGTATCACGATCTTACATAAAGGTGGCGATAAGGATCCTGCATTGCCAAAATCTTATAGACCGATTTGTCTACTTAACCTTTTGGGTAAAGTACAAGAAAAACTCCTATGTAAACGCATACAAGAGTTTAGGATCCTGAAAGGCCTTAATCCTACTCAATATGGTTTTAGATCTGGAAAGTCAACCACGGATGCAATAACTAAAGCCATAATTGCAGCTAAGAACTCTAAAAAGAACTATGTGATGGGTCTCTTCTTTGATATAGCTGGAGCTTTCGATAACCTCTGGTGGCCTGCACTTTTTGAACGCATGCGCCAACAAGAATACCCAAAAAGTCTTTATAGAATTCTGAAGAACTATTGTGTAGACCGCCGAGTCAACATCACAGGGGCAAATAGTACAGTTACACGTGATATTACGAAAGGATGCCCGCAAGGTTCTATATTGGGTCCAATATTCTGGGATATAGCTTTGGAGCCTCTGCTTAATGAGTTAGTAGTTGACACGCAAATATATACCACTATAGCATATGCGGATGATCTGCTTTTATTAATAGAAGGAAACACCCGCCTGGAACTGGAAACAAAATCTTCTGATGTGACCCAGAAGATATATAAATGGTGCAACTCTGTTAAACTACAAATTGCAGCTAACAAATCTGCATATTTGCTATTTAAAGGTAAATTATTAAGAAACCCAGTTATACGAATACATGAAGAACGTATTCAACGCCACAAGTATATTAAATACCTTGGAATAACGCTTGATGAGAAAGGCAACTTCAAGACACATGTCACTCAGGTCTGCAACAAAGCCAGTAAAATTATGATGAAGATTGCCAGTATTGCCCAACGTCAATATAAACTACCTCTCACTACCATTAGAACATATCATAATTGTATCTTTACTGCCATCATTACATATGGTGCAGGAGCGTGGGCACAGTGTATGCAAAAATTAAACCTCGTCGCAGATCTCAGAAAATGCCAGAGGAAAATTCTTCTCCGTTTTACTGGAGCAGCAAGAACGACCTCTACTATGGCTCTTCTTGTGGCCACTGGTACCTGGCCAATAGATCTACAGGTTCGCCTATATGGTGCTTACTATTGGCTAAAGAAAAGCAATCAACAAAAGATAGAAGATATTATAGGAAAACGATGCTATATGAAAAGACAAATAAGGGCTGAGTTAATATCCTTATGGCAGTCAGAATGGGATAACCTGCAAACTGGGAGACGCACCTATATGTTTTACCCTAATATACGAGAAAGGTTACGACTAAAGCACCTAAATCCCTTACAAGCTGCATTACACTATATCACAGGCCATGGGCCATATGGCACTTACTTAAAACGTTTTAGCATCATAAACTCTGAAATGTGCACCAGATGCAATACAGAAGATACTCCTGAGCATGTAATGTTTAACTGCCAGAAATACAGTGAAATAGGACAATCTAACAGGGAAAAGCTCATGTACCTCACTTTATCGGAAATGGTCAGGAATAAGGAAAATCTAAATACTTTAAATGAGTTAGCGACTCAAATCAGTATAGCAGAAAGATCTTTAAGACAAACTGAACAAGAAAGAAATCTAAGAAATTTTTATACACCTCCAGCGACTGTTGTAGCACCATCCCGTCGATCGTTAAGATTGTCAAACCAACTGTAAGCAGAAAGGAGAAGAACGAGGCCAAAACGACAGCCTGATGAGACTTGGACAGCCTACCAGAGACTAGGGACAACTTTACAATATTTAATTTATATTTAATTTATATTGTTATTTAATTTAGGTTAGTAACTTCTGCACATTCTATTGTGAAAAAATTGTAATAAATAAGTTTAAATAAATGAAAATATCCGCATACTACGTCCAGATATAAGAAATTAGGTATCTGGACATAGCTGGCAGATATTATTTTATTTTATTTTATTTTATTTTATTTTATTTTATTTTATTTTATTTTATTTTATTTTATTTTATATTATATTATTTTATTTTATTTTATTTTATTTTATTTTATTTTATTTTATTTTATTTTATTTTATTTTATTTTATTTTATTTTATTTTAGTCATAGGACCGTGAATAATGAAAGGTAATGTGTATCAACGGGTACTATGTAGAAGTAATACTATTTTAAAATTCTAATTCTATGCTTTTTGTTTAAATGTCGTTTTAATTGTTATTAGGAAGAGTTTGTTGGCAAATACTAGCGTAATGAAATGCAGTGAAATCCTTGAACCTTCGGGCATAGAATAAAAGCAAGTCGAGAAGGTGTTGGGGTGGACACCCTTGTCTTGGGGTGGCGAGGTAATGAATACAGCGCGGCTGTAATTGGTTTTACAGAAGGAAAGGGATGTTAATGAAGGCTGCCTCACAATATAGAGTCCGTTGCCTGGAGACAATCTTGTTTAGTGGCGACTGTCAAGAAATTAACTTGGCTCTGTGGTCCCATTGTTAGACCATTCGTGCTTTAAGACTAACGCTTAGCCGCACTTCTCAAGCATATCTACAGATTCAAGGGGGTGCAGAGAATACTGTCGAATGATGTTTCTCACTGTTTCGAATCAGTGTAACACATGTATAATGAAAGGCAGAGAAGTTACTCTGGTACACTATAAACACGTAGTGACTTTAGTGTACGTGCTGGAGGTGACGTAGACTCTGAGTATTCAAGAGATGCGTTTTATTTATCTTGCTGGTTAAATATGTGGTGGTTTAACCAAAATTGCTAAAGCCAATTTTAAGAATATCAAGCATAACGAAAAAGTTTCATGTGAAGGTTAGATTGTGGTGTAGAAATTTCCTGAAAATCTTCATATTGCGTCCTAGGAGGATGCTGAGCTTAAATACCTAGATTGCTATTCAGCAGAATTTTCGTTTTTGCGTTATGGTGTTCACTGACACACATTGACGCCATTTTCTAATATTTTTATTCAGTGACCTCGAAACGTGTATTTCCAGTGAAATCTCCATGTTGAATCTTTGGGTGGAATGCAATGCTTATTTTACGTACTATAGGTAAGGGTGCCTGTAAGATTTTTCACAGTGAAAATTTCTTAAAATAATGACTAAATGACGATATTACACCGTCGTTTCAAAAGTAGTTGCCACATATCTTGATGATGCCGGAGATTTGGTTAATCCCGCATTTGCGTTGCTTTTTATAACCGACTTAATAATTTGAATGAAACATGTAGGAGGTTAATGTCACGTGCAGAGCAGCTTAGAGAGAGGATAGGCAACAAGCGGGACACAATAAGGGTGGAAGTGGAGGGCAGTAACCAGGCAACCGGCAACCTGTAAGTTCATTAAAGATGGTACAGTATTGTTACGCGAACTCTGCCGACCCAATGCTTCTTCCTCCCGATAGATCAATCTTTATTTGCACGTGGGTTCCTTTTCGAGCCGCTGAACCGGAAGTCTGTTTAATCTCACAATTACGGAAAATGGTATAAAAATACCGCCACGACCGAAGGTAGGGACTTTCTTTCATCCTCTTGACGGATGCGGCAATTGTAAGTTATTTTAGTACTGTGAGTAAAACTCAGATAGCTTGCGTATTTCCCAGCTTTTTGTCATTGTTATCCATCTGTAAGGGCCTATTATTCATTTATCTAGTAGACTTAGCCTTCTTTTCCTCTCAGCCAGATGAGAACATTTAAGAACATAAATAGTACAACTTGATTAAGGTATATTTAGAAAAAATTACAGAAAAAATTATTTGTAGAAAGAGAGTACATAATAAGAAAAGAGGAAGATAAACGGCACCTTTTGCGTTAAATACAACATCAAAACTACAACATATTATGAAAATGCTATTTGAATAACTAATGTTACACTTAATTATTAGTACAAAAAGGCAAATAATGTAGACTCCAACAACATTTGCTGCTAAGGTTCAACAAGTGAAATTTAAATGAACGTAAAAACTGCATCAAGTTTCCAGCTCGGTAAGGTGTAGGACTTCGACTTCTGAGAGCTGATGCAGTGAATGATGAATAGAGGCATTTTCGTTGGCGAGTGATAGATAATAGGGACATGGGACATGTTCCGGATTGGGAAATAGTAACAAGTGTTTTCAGGAATGGACTTGTGGTAGACCTAATTTTGAGATGTAAGGGATTAAAACTCTTCCGAAGTCGGTGCAGACGTTTGTTTAGGAGATTTATATGGTCAAATTGGCGATAATTTTAGATAAGCCGGCAGAGGTAGCATGGTCATTACTAATGTATTGTCCTGAGCAGTATTTGCATTAGACATTACGGAAGGGGCAGCGTTGGAAAATTTTACCCTTTCCTATGTCCTTGGTTTGCCTATCGTGCAAGGGACTTCCGTTTTGTAAAGCATATCACAGTGGTGCAGTGCGAAGCTGGAGAGAGAAAAGAGGGAATGACAATAACTAAAAAATGGTACCATATAATATAGTGGTGTCACAAACAGCTGCTAATATAGGACAAAGGAAGCATACAGACAGGTAAAGCGTGTAAATGTAATTCACATGAGCGAAGGTGTTAGAGGTGGCGAAGTTTGCTTAATTGGAAGTGAGTTACCTATACAGGTTTTGAGATTAAATCATTAAAATATAAAATCGTCGGATACTTTTACGGAGCAGGCAGAGAGCGCCTTTAATAATTTTGTTGATCCTAACGGGTTATCAGCAAGTTCCTCCGCACCGTGCTGGTGCCAACCGCTCAAGGTAACGTTGGTGTCCTGTTCATGTACATTACCTTTCATGAATTACATACATGAAGCCATCAGATTTTTCATTTCGCGGAACATTATAGCCCTAGGCTCGCGGCAACGGAATTTCAGTCTCTAGGGGAATCTTGGTTACACAAGAGCTGCGGAGGGACTTCTCGATGACTCTACATTACACATGTAAAACATGAGCCAATAATCATTCTATCATTTGACGAAAGATAATGTAAAAGAAAAAAAACAATGTTCTACATAAGAATAAAGAGAATATTGTGCAAACACTGCGGGCGACATTCATTCTGTAAGAACGTTCGGTTGAATTTGGAATCTGAAGCTTTTACCGCAGAAGAATAAGGAGAGAAAGTATATCCACTCCTAATACGAGGCGTGTCCTAAAACTAATCACCATTTCTTTCTACCGCCACCCCAACACTAGTATCGTAGTTACACGGATGCTCACTCGTCTCTCTGGTTCATTGTTTGTCTACTGATGACATTACAGCCGGATCGTGTTGTGTTTACAGTTGTTAGTGGTCATTCAAAATATTTGACAATTTCTGATCCAGCCGAGTGTGAAGTGTGTTCCGCAATGCGGAGTTTGAACCCAAGGAATGTGAAGTCAGCTGAAAGTCTTCATAAACTTCTAGAGATTTACGGTGAAAATGTAACGATATTTGGACTGGTGATTAAAGTGGATTAGGCAATTCAATGACGGACGATCCAATGTTCATGACGAAGCACGGAGTAGGTGGTCTTCTGTTGCACTGATAGTTTGGTTGAACAAGTGAATGAGGAAATTCGTGGAAACAGACGACTCACAATAAGAATGCCTTGCAATGTGCTTCCTTACATTAGAAAAACCTTTTGCATAAAATTGTCACCGACGGGTCGTCCTTTGAAGAGGCCATACAAAAGTTGATTCCCCGCCACGACAAATGCCTGAACAACGGTGGCAACTATATCACAAAGTAGGCTAAAGAATGTTCTTTCTTCTACAAATAAATGTTGTGTAAACAAATAACTTGTACTTTTTTTCCAAACCGGTAATTACCTTCCGGACACGCCTTGTATTTCTCAGTTTTGATGTTCATCCACCAGCAATTCTTTTAACAATGAAAGATTGAACTTTACTGCTTGCGAAGAGCGAACGAAACCTCAAGAAATTTGGATAGAACCATTTCATTAGCGCAGTTGTTCTCCATATGATTATTTCCCAGCTGAATAAGAAGCCGCAGATTCACCTTATAACTTCATAAACGCACAAAATTCACCAATAGTGCCTTTTACTTTTTCTACTATGTACGTGTAGTAAATGGGAAGAATTGTATTCCACTCAAAAAGTCGATGTCGAGATTACACTGGAAACGTATGCTTTGAGGCCTTTGAATAAACACACACACGAGCGCGTGCGCGCGTCTATGTGCGTGCATGAACAGCGTAACTCAAAAACGAAAAGTCGGTTAAACACCAAACTTTATAGGTATTTAGGTTTATTTGACAAAGATGTCACACGAAGCTTTTCAAGAACATCCCGCCATCCCAAACTAGCCTATACAGTGTTTCAAAGAAGTTTTTTTCAAGAACGGCTCTACGATTTTGATTAAAATACCAATATGTTTAAGATGTTTTCGTGACAGATGAAATGTGTATTTTGAATTTTCTGTCAATTACCTCTGTATTCCTCTTCATTATGGATGACTTTCGCATAACTGGTAAACCGTGGCCATGCAAAAAGAACGCATTTCAAAGCCCTCACAAAGCGACCTCCTCTTAAGATTTGTCTCGCTTAATACTATTGTATTTCCTTAATATTCTTGTACCTTCAAGGAAATTTGCAATAAAATAATTTCTATAAATGTTTATCTATTTCAATTAACATGACGTAGATAGAAGAATAAGCGGTTTTAAAAGTAGTTTGTACAAGAGCGGCAAAGAAAGTGACGTAAATGCAACACACTCGTTTTTTCCTGCGCAAACTGGTGTGGGAATCGTCAAGAGGGACGAAGCTAACGAAAAATCGCTTCTGAAATTATTTATATTTGTCTAGCTATTTAAAGACACATTTGTTTTCTTCCTTCCGCTATTTCAATACCTTTTAGATTGTGGATTTCGGTGTTTATGTGCACATATAAAACTCAAAAATGTTATGCGTCTGTTTTAGGTGCATATTTTAAAGAATTGTAACAGTTTTCATAAATTATTATATTGATTTAGAGTACTGGAACTTTTTAAACTATCAGGTTGTGAAGTCATATAATTGTAATAAAAATAGTGTCAAAATTTTCGATTGTGGATAAAAGTTGTGGAAATAGAAAATGTTACCACTCCTCCTTAATGTGATATTCTTTACTGGATTACCCTCAAAATCACACGGCTTAAGCAAGAAAATACATTGGGCTGTTTTTACGCCCTCCGTGGTCTATGGGTAACATACTAGCCTCTGGTTCCCGAGGTCACGGTTGTAAATGCGGAGGATAGCAATAACGTTCTGACATAAAAATATTTATAATGATTTCCTTCGGAAGGGAAGTAAAGCCGGTAGTCCCGTGTCGTAGATTTACCACACATAAGCGAACCTCTAGCCTGTTAAAGATGCCTCTGAGCAAAATTAAGCGATATTTTATGCCCAATATGGAATAGAACACTGAGAATTGTAGCAGTTAAAGAATATTCATAAATAAAAACTCAGTTTATTTATTTTGCCCAAAATTATGACGTAATGGTTGAAAGCGGTTAAGCATTAGCTAAACACAGCTTGCTTTCGAAGGAAAACGTGCTTAGGTATTGTATCTATTCAAATGTTTCTAAACGAGGCAAATGGTTTGGTGGTGGTTGAATGGCTTAGCATACCTTTCTCTTTGTACCTTCTTCACTATATGCTGATGTTATAACATGTTGGATAAGTGTTGAATAATTCCTGTAATATGCAGAAAATGATGCGCATGAGTTGTATGCTATCTCGGTTTCTCAGTGAGTGACAGCATAGCAGGATACATTTGATTACTTTGAATTGCCGTAAGTCAGAAGTTCGAAGAATGCGAACCACAATAGAGCATACAATTTTACGGAGCTTGTTGGGTCATCGAAAGATGCACTGGATGTTGAAGGTCGGTCGCTTAGCCAATTACGACAGTGGAACTTGATGCAAGTAAGAAATTGCGGCTGAATTTGAACAAATGCCATGTTTTTCTTCAGGTGGGTACCCTGCGGAGAGCGATTAGGTCCTCTGGTTATGTTTACAGTTTAGTTTTGCAGAAGAAGGCAGTAGTTGACATGTCACGTGCTGGGTGCATTGTGAATCGTACGGCAGCTGAATCTTGTGCGTCACAGAGACCTGAATAAGATAATGGCTGCTACATGAACTGCTGTTGTGTCCCCTTTCCCTTCTTACTCCTCCCTCTTAACATGGTGATTCCCTTTCGGCCGACGTCGATCGCAGTTCTTATTTACTAGAACTTTGTGAAGCAGTCGAATTATCTCCAGGGAAACGCTTCTGTATTCGCCAACAGAGCAATTCAAAAACTACTTCATGAACACAATTGTATAGGTAATTGCAATGCTGCTAAACCCAAACTACCTTCTTCCAGGTTATTCAAAATATGTTTTGACCTCAGCGATTCTTTACTTGACTCCTCTCTCTTTAATATGTTTTATAAGTTTCTTGCATTGATTTTTCTCAGATTTTCTCAGAATGTGTTTTAGGTATTCGTTTTAACTGCAATTTCTATTTAATATAGTTTCCTCTTGAATTTTTCCTCGTGCACTGAATTTTTATCCCAGAACCAACCCAGTCTCAAAGCATTAAGTTCTTTAGTTTTAATTTCTCTTCCATCTTCGAACAGTAGACAGAAGTATTAATGTATTGTACCTCCAAACTAGATATGTAGATTTCACTGTAAATACACGTTTTGTGAACAGCTTAGCTAATATATCAAAAGTGGGATGAAATCCAAACTTGCTAATTAAGTTCAACTTCATCCACCCCATTTTGTAAAAGATGATTAACTTTTATGCTTGTGTCACTAATGCACATCCGAATAGCCTCTTCGTTCTGAATAGATTTTACGTAATTTTGAATAACTGGTTAACCCTAAGATATACAGAAAGTGAAGGCCCCCCCCCCAAAAAAAAAAAAAAAAAAAAAAAAAAAAACATGTACGGTTGATTGAAATGTACACTTTACATCGAACTACTTTTTGTGCTGCAAGAGCTATTTTCAAAATATAAAAACGGACCTGCAATATGTCAGCAGTTGTACAATTTTGATTTCCTTCTCGTGCATATAACCTACTCCATATTGCTTAATCTGAGATTACTTTTAGCAAGACATTTATTGCGAGTAGCGTAACGTGAACGGAAGAATCGCATTTTACACGAATACTATATCATTGTAAGGTATTTTGAGAAGCTGTAGGCCTGAGAGTGAAACGCACGAGCTTTGATATAACTTATCAGTTTAGTTCGTTCCCGCTTCGTTTTTATTCTCGAAACAACATACTTTTCTTTAAAATACAGTCTGCTTATGTGTAACACTTCCTGAATTTTTGAGTTCTATTCGTGTTTTATGTCAATTAGTTATATATTAAGAAACAGGCTGTATTATAAATGCAATATTTTGTATGCCTTGGGTAATTGTTGTTTTTCCTTCCGTATTTTGTTACAAACACAGAAGTTAATTTTAAGTCCCTGTAATGAAAAATCCAAAAGAATATACGTTTCTGGATTAATGTTTGTGGTACCTATGCATCAAAGGACGGCCTCGGTTCAAATATGACATTTTTAACTCCATGATGCTCACAAATCGTGGAAATTCATTTGAAACGCTTACTAATAATTTAGTGCAGGGACGGCGAAAACGGGATTCGCGAGTTATTTGAACTCCCAATGTATTTTCTCTTGTTTGGCTGTCCGCATATTTTGGTGGTGTCATATATGTGGCGTATTTTATGATTCGGCGAACAGAGACAACCTTTAGTGTTTGTGTCTGAAACTGTATTGGTTTATAAAGTGGCTAGTATAGAATGGAATATTGAAATGTGCAAACGACGGCACAGAAATATCGCAATGTTTAGATGACCGCTCCGATGTAATTTTTTTTTTTTAATATTTTTGTTAATTTTTTTTTTTTAATTTTTTTATTTATTTTATTTTGTGTGTTCAAATATTATGCTCAACTGTGCTTGAATTTCCTATTTACATCGATAAGACAGAACGAAGTTGTTGTTACCAGTGCAAAATATTACCCAATGTCTTTTGGATAAACGGATTTTCATTTCTGAAGGAAACGTAGATTCAATCATAATTTGCCTCGAATCCGGCCCGCAGCATTCTTCTCTCTTTTGCATTTTTCTCTTCGTCTAAGTTCAGATTATCTCTTGTTGGTTCTTATTTGGTAGGTTTTTGTACCCCGAAGTCTTTGATCGTTCATCACTCCTTCCAGTGCACGAAGCTTTCAACCATTCTGCTTCCTCCCGACCACTGTACTACAAAATTTATTTTCCTCTTCTATATTAGTTTCCTATAGCAGCCTAATCACTGTTTTGGTTCTCTGTTTCAAAGGTTTCACCGTTATACATTCATGTATTTAAGATTCCTCCTGTTGTCTTTACACGTACAAAAGTACCATTTTTGTCAGAAATATTTAATTTTATTCCAAGAAGTATAAATGTTTTGTTTTACACTTTGGCCTTTTGCCGTCCGAACAAATCGAGCAGTCATTTTATTTGTGCATTTCTCTGTTGAGTAGCAAAAGGGGCGGCACCAAGCCCAAAAAAACGATTTTAGGTAGTAGCTAGTGAAGAGGAGGTACAACTGCAAGAACGCGATGCGCGCCGTCGTGGGGTATTGTACGTTACTTCCGGCCAGGACAATGAAAGCGAGGAGGACCCCGTCATCCGATACTAGCACACGTGCCCCTGGAACCTACGTGCGCATATTCTACATAGTCGCTACCCTGTCGCAAATATCCTCCCATTCTTTTGAATCCTTTTCGATGTCATTGTCGCGAAGGGTGATTGAGGTGTTCATTGTCCATGTCTTGTATTTCCAGTTCCGAAGGTGCAAGATCTTGTAAGACTTTATATAATTTGATATTTTCTTAAAAAATCGCGTACAAGTTTGATAACTCTAGCTGGACGTACATTGTTAATTCTACTATGCTTAATCAGTAGAAATAGACTACTATCGGTCTTGCAGTTTTGACCAGATCACATCATAATCTGACCGCACACGTTGGGATTTCGACCGCATGCATTCCCCCTCTTTTATGAAGTGTAGGGATGAAAGCCGGATCCTTTAGCATCAGACAGTGTTGTAGAAAATATATCACAGAATAAAAAATATTTGTCTGCCCTAGGGTACGTCTTTCAGTGCAAACAGCTTCCTGCATTCCTCCTCCCTTTTCTCTCTTTTCTCCTCTCTCCGCGCATGAACCACTATGTTGATAATGTCATCTAGTAGTTCTATCCTGAATCTTCTTTCTAATCAATATCTTAGCAAATATTTTCATTCTGTCAACAATGTCTTTCTTTTCCCTGTAACAGCTGTACGGTGTAATACTTTTATCCGTCCTTTAACATATCGATTTTCCTTCATATTCACATTTTAAATGCATTCAGTACTTTTCCCTCACTTCGCGGGAACGTCCATATTGTGGAAATAAAAGAGCATTGAAATAAGGATGCCTACAAGAACTGAGGAAAAAGCGTTATAATACAGGAAATAAATTTGGTACTACTATTCTTCGTTACATACTGCAAAATGCAAACTCATTGTTTCTAATTGTTGCATTCTCTAAACATTTATAATAATATCCTTCAGTTTTATACTTCTAAATGTTAAGGTTCTACCTCGTAGTTCGGTGATCATTTTGTTTAAAGTACCTACATCAAAAACCAGTCAGTATCGCGTCCAGATGTCCTATCTGGTCCATAAAATTTGAAGTATGAATCACATAGTCGGTCTTTAGGCAATGGACAGTGTGATACAATCGATGCCGAAAAAGGGAAGAAACACATGTCAGAACAGAAAGGAGGAAAGGGGGGAAAAGAAAAGAAAAGGTAATGCATGACACAGGTCATATTTTCCGAGCTGCTGAAGTTAATTATTTACGTAAATATTTCATTTTCATCAAAGCTACAGTCTATACAGCTTCTATCTACAGTGCAAGGGACGATTTCTACCTAGAGAATACAGACATTTATCTTGAATCAAGAAGTGTTCTCGGCGTATCCGGAGTTCTGGTTTGAACGTTATCCTTACGTAATGACGGAGTGCACATGTTACATTTCAGAATCGTCGCTGTGCAAAAACATGAGCATATATGACAGTGGATCTACAATCAACACATCAATATAACATCAAACGGTGTTTCAAAATTAACCTCCCCCTCCAAAAGATCATGCCCTTATAGAACAACTCTACAGTTGACGAGCCTTCATATTTTCAATATGTTTTCGAAATTATGTTAAAATATACCTCATGGTTATTTGCCTATATATACTATATATAGATATGTTTCCATATAGCGCTATTCTTTTATTCCATCAGGGACTATGGTAGGGGAAACCTGTACCTTTAGTCATTTTAAATGTCCTTTCACCCGTAACCTTTCTGGCTAGAAGATAGGTCTAATGTATAATTGTAAAATAGTTTTATAAGAAGAAAAACAGTACAACCGTTGCAACAAGCGCAGAATAGAATAATGCGTATATTGAATTGCTTGTAGCTCTTCTCACCCCGAAGTTGCAATATTTCCCTTTGAAGAGACAGCATAGTTTCAGCTAGGCCGTGTTACGTCACATACAGGATCTAAGGGAGGTCATTACAGTAGTTTAAACAAGTGATAGATCTCGCTACTTGGAACACATTTTGTATGTTACGCTTTTGTCTCGGACCAGTTTCTTACGGAGATAGTTTAGTTTTGTCTAAAACAAGCTGGCAGCACTGCACATTGTGTGGGTATCATTTTCACTAGGCCAATTCTTCCGTGGCGTGTCCTTCCATGTTTACTGTGCGAATGTAAGCCAATCAGAATCGTTATCTCACAAAACATTACACCACCCTCGAGCGACCAACCTGTTGACATCAAGAAGCTGGTTCAATTCCCTGACCAACCTAACGCAATGTTGCCAAGTTACTTCACGTCTGAAAAAGCTGTGCAGAATATTCCTTTAATTCTTTTAAGTGATTAATTATTTCGAAACCCTGTGTGATGTCCCATAATTACTACCGAAGTTATGTCAGGAAGAAGTTACTCTACGCATCTTACAAGTGACAAACTATTATCTTTGTATGTTCTTGTGGAATTACGCATCCTATTTGGAACAAAAACCATTTATTTTTTTGAAATCAACTGATCAGAGCACAAAATGCCCTTAGACTTTTTTGTTTGTAATGCTTCTAGAAACGCATATTAGAAAGAATGTAATAAGTTCCCTTCCTCCCGGATATAGAATTTATTTTGTGTTATGCGTCAGAACTTCGGGAATCACTTCGTCCCTAAGTAAGGGAGTATCAATTGTTTTCACATATATCCCTGTATAGGCTAAGTTTAGAGAGGTAAAATCAATGCCATAGCCGGGATTTGAACTCTGGATCTTCGGCTTTTCATGCCCTTGCTCAAACCTCCTGAGCTGTCGCGGCAACATGCCGGTACGATACTAAGTTCCCCAACCAAATGACATTTCTGGTAAACCACAAGATGTCTCAGATTCATTTCGAGATAGCATAACCTCTGATGATCAACAATTTTCTAAACATATTGACGTGCAAAAAAGTGAACCGTTGTGTAATGTTGGAATATGGAAGAGTGGGCCACTTTTTTGCAGGGTAGTGTACATCATGTCCCTGACTTTATAGCCATTTTCGAGTCGTAACTTTTAAGAAATAAAATAATACACTTAAATCATAAAATGCCATACTGCCATAGGAGAAGGTGGTAATCTGGAACGGGGTTGTAAAATGGAACACCATGTTTTCTACCAAGTAGCATCTGTCATCTTCCAAAAATCATTCTAATTTCTATTGCTGGCTTCCCTTTTAGTCACTAGAAGCAGATAACTTCATTATCACGTGGCTTATGTTTGTTAGTGAAAGTATTGTATTTCATGAAGCTTGAAACTTTCAGCATTATTTCCACCGCGTATATTAATATAAGTGGCATGTTTTTTTTCTATTCCAAACTATCGTTTATTTACTGAACTGCAAAGTGGCATATTCATTAATTTGGCGTTAACATTTTCCTGTTGTGAATTAATCGCTTGTTTTGAAAATGGCAATTAGGGGTAATATGACACAAGATGTTCCACAATTGAAATTCGTTCTTTAGTTTATGGGCGTAATACCAAGAAGTCAGGGGAGCTATAGGTCCAGTGTATGATGTGTAGAGAATGGACACACATTTTGTGTAGTGGATGTCAAACTGATGATTTTTTTAATTTTATTTTTGCTCATGAAAGGAACGATCTTAATTGGGCTTCTTTTTCCTTTTATATATTATGTGTTAATCTTTAATTTTGACGTTTGCAGATCCAAGTGTCTCGACATTTGTGATAAATAAATTTGCAATTAAAGCGGTAAAATAAGTTGCATGTGATTATAGCACTAACAAAAATAAAGTGTCGTTTAAACAGGTGTTTCATATTACAGCAACGGTTCCCAAAATCAATATTTCGTCACATGTTTTCAAAAAGTTGTGAAAATTGAAAAGCGTTAAACGTATGTTTTAAAATGTATTAGGAATTCTATAATATAGTTCGTAACAAATGCTACTAATGATTTTGAAGATAATGGGTGCATTTGAAATTCAAAATTTTATAAAAAATAAAAAGTGGGCCATATTACCGCCTCTTTATGTATCATTTCCCAAATTCATATTTAATAAATGCTATTTACTGTTACATTTCTTCGTTATATTGAGAAATCCCGTGTTTTATCTTCCATCAACTGTTCGAATCGCACAACAAGGAGAAGAGAATAAGATACGAACATCGAAGTGTCACAAGGAATTTAGTTGGCGGAATGTGAGTTACATGCTGGGTGACTGGATATAGCCTTGGGCAACTTGTGAAGGCAGATTGACTTCTATCTCCTTGACTTTTAGATAGGTAGCACCACCTCCAACACAATACACAAGTGATTAAGTGCCATTTCATTGTATTCCCCAACTCGTGTTCTCGTTACAACTTGTGTCTTAAAGTAGTGACCTGCCTCTCTGCTCATAGGTTACCCTGGCAACGGTTAACATGAAAGCTCAGCCAACGTTACTGCTGCTATTTGATAAGGCCAAAATGAAGCAAGGAATTCGAGAGGTATGGAATTCACATTTGAACATCCGTAGATAAACAGCTACGTACTGTAATCGAAATTGTAAATATTTCATCAAGTTTTCTGATGTGCATTCGGGCTTGTGTAAATTATTTTCAAAATCTGCGTTTAGAAATTTTTGTGATTTTAGTGGTAGACGACAGAAGCGCTTGTCTCTAAATAATGAGCGAAACGCAATCCGGAGTGAGACTTAAGAATCGGATCAGGACATAGTATGTGTGCAGGTGGAAGATACGGGAATGATCTGTATATTTATTAAGGAGAAGGGAAAGTTGAAAATTAAAAAGAAAAGGAAATGGTACACCGCGACGTGAAACTAGGTTAGCAAATGGTTAGAGAAGTCAAAGGAGAAGAAGGGGAGATGGGAAAATATTGGGACAATTAGGAGGGAAAGAAGTAAGGGTGAAATGAAAAGTGGGCAAAGAGGAGTGTAAAAATAAAAGTAATAAAAGAAAGTAGGTCTGAAATATGGGGGAAAGATAACAGGGGAGGAGAAGAGGAGGAAAAATGGAAAATTGGGAAACCACTACGGCAGTAGGAATGAAGCATTTAGCACTTGTCTACCAAATACCTAAAGCAAGCGCACTAACTGGCTGCCCAATGATGATAAGGACTGGAATCCAAGTTCATTGGCATCCAAAAATGTAAACCTATCCTTAGTACTCAGTAAACCAATTTCAATAAGGGAAACACATATTCAAAGAAATAAATCTCTGCAAAGCCTTATAGTACAATGAGACCTGTCCAAGACGAAAGTGACATGATCTTAATTTTTTCTCAGTGTTGGTAGGTTTTGTATTATTCAGGTATTCCGAAGGTTTTCCTATGCATAGTTTTAATATTAATCATGAACACCGTGCCAATAGTTCCAATACCATGCATTTTATTAAAAAATACACGCAACCTAGTTCATATTTAGTTTTATATCCACTGCATAATCCAGTAAATACACTATTTCAATAAGTGACTGTCCTTTCACAAAGCCATTCATCACATCAGTCACATTCATTCACTAATTACGAAATTTTACTCTGCATATTTGAGTCTCTATGTCCTTGCTCTAACACATAATATCACATTAAACTAGGAGTCTACACACATGAGTATCTTGGCCTTTCACACCTTAATTCTCCTGTCAGCTTCAACTAACTGCTTGTGTTGCACTCGGTAGAATTCTTCTCTAAGATTTCTTCATCACACACATTTGGAACTGTAAGTCACTTCTTTCGTCCATGAGCGGTCTCCACTCAGGTATTTCAAGAAATCTCATTTGTCTTAGTGATCTGCTTTGCAGTTTCTTTGGAAGTACAGTATAAAATAAACCCTAGCGCAACAGCCCTTCACGGGCTGAGGCTTACCGCCCGGCCGCTGTTTCCCCACCAGGCGTCATGAGTGGGGTACAGTAATGGAGGATGGGACGTGCTCGGCGCCCCCCAGTCCTCCCGGTCGGTTATGCGACCTTTGCGACCTGGGCTAGCTACTTGTTCATCAGGTAGCTCCTCAATTGGCCCCTGCAAATGAGGCTAAGTGCACCCCGTGCTAGAACTCCCAGCGGGAGAAAAATCCCCGCGCCGGCACCGGGAATCAAATCCGGGTCCCCCACCCTAGAGGCAGGTGCGCTACCACTGCGCTACGGAGGTGGTCAGAGGTACAGTATACCCCAAAATAAATGCATTTTAATAGTCCATTTGTGCTTTTAGTAGTTGCAGATGTGTTCCACTGCCACGTTGAGCAGTTTCCATATTATTCAGGAAAAATTGCTCATAAAGCACAGCTGATTTCGCGGGACTGAAAACTTTTTTCCGCAACATGCAGGATTACTGCTTATTCTAATTCCATTTAGATGGGTTTTGCTCTTGTTGTTTATCTTACTATACCTACATGAGCAACACGTGTTTTCAAAATGTGGTATTTTAGGAAACGTGCGATTCAAAAGAAGAACATGTTAAAGATTACTTTTCAGCTCAGATAATGGGAGATGTAATTAATGTTTGCAGTATTCAACTTAAGTAGTTATACTTTGATCGGCATGTTTACTTAATGAAATCGTATCAGCCAAATATGTTGTACATTCGCTTCACACCGTTACGCAAGACATTTCTCTTGAAGCTTTTGTATCGATACTCACTAAAGTCACGGGGTCAACATTTAATTTATTTTAATTGGAAAGTACATTGGGCATAACGTATCCCTACAGCATGGTAAAGTTAGTAGTAAATGTCATGTTTACTTTCGCTGCCGATATTCAAGGTAGAGGAGCTTTTGCACTCCACCCAAAAGTTCGATATCGAGAGTTCAACGGAAATGCACGTTTCGAGATTTCCTGAGCCCAAACAAATCTAGAAAACTGTGTGTCGGAGTTGGAGAGAGAAAGAGAACTCAAAACAGAGAAGTCTTAAAAGTGTCAAGTGTCAGCTGGAATACCTCTTAAAGTCATACTGATTAAGTATTGTACTTGAAAAATTTTGTATAAAAAGGAAACCATGAGAGGGAGAGAGAGAGAGGGAAGGGGGGGAGGGAGAAACGCACCACAAATAAACTATAAATCGGTAAAATACCTACATAACTATGTCCAATTATCTTTCAACGTTAGCCGTTTTCCACATATTCATTGTTGCATATTTACACTTTCCTAAGCATCTACTTCATCTAATGGACATGCTTGGTATTTTAAAATTCCTTTTTCTATACATAGCAAGAGCTGCTTAGGCATAGGAATGCTGTTTGTGCGTGTTATATATAAACTAAAGGCTTATTGTTGAGCCCATATCATTCCTAGGCAAATATGTCGTGAGTAATGTGATGCGCATATAAGTCACTCTTTATATTGTTACTGCATAACAGATTATCTATATGTGAATTTGTCGTGGGATTTAAAACATAATATTTTCGTTAAGATTCAACTGTAGAATAATGCGTAACAGCATATAAGTTAAATAAGACGTTGTGGGTAGCATAAAATAAAATAAATACCAGAGTGGGATGAATGAAATTCACTTTGGCAACGATTATAGGGAGCACAAGGTTACCAACAAGCAAATAAAATCCATGGAAACATGACGCAGGTTGCATGTAGTGTTTGCTCATGTAATTATCTGATTTGCTGCATCGGCAAAGGTTTGAGGAATATATCATTCTGTCGAAGACTCGGTCAGTGGTAACAACTATTTTCATGCAGAACTCACGCGGGCTCCAGGAATTTAGCCTTGGACTATTGCATTAAGAATGCGCTTCTATTTGTCATGCCATCCTCGTGCGGCGTGACGTCACATACAACGAAATATATTCGCATTGACTGAGATATTAGGTATGACCACACAAGCCAAAATTTTCTCTCGTGCCTGCGATGTATTCATCGATCCACCCACATCATAGATTTATTAGTGAATAGGGATTCTTTAAGCAGGTTCTTTGCTGCAAGAATATCATCATCATCATCATCATCATCATCATCATCATCATCATCATCATCATCATCATGGTTTAAGCAAACAGACGCAGGACCCACTGATCTGAAAAACCTCGATTCTGATGAGTGTACTCTCCTTTTTCCTCTTTCTGTAGCTTCCCAAATGTCTGCGCCATAAAGTGTTATCGGTAGTGCCATTAATGTTTAACATTTTAATTGTGTTTCTTTTGTTGTTTTATTGCCTAAAAGCTTCTTATTCGTCCACGAACATATTGATATTAATTGAGCTTGTCTTCCATGTCCATGTTTACCTGGTATGATGTCTCATTTCCAGATATTTAAAGCTGTGCACTCCTTGAATAATTTGCGAGTCAATTAGAATTTTTATCTGTTATGTTGGGATCCAATAAACAATACTGTTTAAGTTTTGTTTTGTGAAACTTTAATTTTGTAAATGTTCATTTTATCATTAAATAATGGTAGATATTCTTGTTTTACTGTTAATGTAAATATGTGGCTTGGGAGAAACGTACACGACAGTGAACTCTAAACAGAAACGTGAAAGCTGCTGGTGTATTTTGCAGCTTTTAATTTGAATTCCTAAATAACAATAAAGATTTGATTGTTCATTAAGAGCGCTCGTAAACATAAAACTAAAGTCTCTATATGGTGCTTAAGAAGGTTCCACACAAACTTGGGGAGAGGGGTCAAAATTCAACCATATTGGTATGGGAACTTGTGGTCTAGGAGGTGATCCTGGGTCGGTGCAATTTGGGAATGTTAGGTCGGACAATAATTTATATGGTGCAAACATTTAAGTTAAGCAAAGATAATGTTTAATCAGCAAATTCTGTTACAAAAGTTGTTCCAAATTGCGCCCACCACAATCAATACACGGATGTTTTACGATGATGTTATGCCTGTAACCATGGCAACCATTTATTTCTATACTGAGTGCGTTCCACGCACATTGCAGTAATGAATTAATACATTTACGACGTCGTGTAACATTCAAAGCAATTGCTTAAAAAAATCTATGGTTACATTACTTCTGTTACATACATTTATAACACATACCTTACAATACAATAAAATAATGAACACCTACCGTATGATTATAAGCAGAATTTCATCAGCATTTTATTTCATTATTAATTACATATATTGATATCACGGTGAATAATTGAATACGAGATGGTTGTTAAGTAGAATTTCCATAACATTTCTGAATCATTACGTTGCCTTTCCCTCCAAGAATATCAGACATTTCTGTTAGTTTCCTGCGATCCATTTACACAACCATTAAACCTTTCTCTCTCTCTCTCTCTCTCTCTCTCTCTCTCTCTCTCTCTCTCTCTCTCTCTCTCTCTCTCTCTTTCTCATAATGAACAGAGAAGAACATTGCATTATTCATTTGCAATACGCAACACATTCTTTACAATGAAATAATTGAATACCTACCAGAAACATGGGGAAAAAGCGATGCAACAACCGTCGAACCTGCTACTGCAATAACTGAAGGACTACCTTTTTCACAAACACTCATTCAAAACGAATTAGTTAATGTTCATTATTGCCGATAACTCATACCATTCAATTGTTATCGTAAATGAATTAATATCGTTACATGATTTATTTTGTTTCTAGACCAAATTCACTTTGGTCAACGAAATAATAATGGGCATCGTAATGTTTAGTGAGTGATGATACTCTTATTTATAAATTAGCATACGTATTACGTAAGTAGTCATTATTAAATGTTCGGGATTAAATAGTGTGTGCAACTAGTGGGATGAGCATAATTGTCGCTCTCAACTAATTACAGAACTGCGCTTATGCCTCGTACTTAAAATATTCATTCGAGCGCTAATGATACTTACAGCCCACTTGCATAAATAACTATTGTGCAGGTAAGCGTTTTCCCTTTATTTTCTTAGATTGATGTGTATTCAAATCCGTTACGGATGAAATAACTTGTTTGTATTGAAGAGAACTACTAGAGTAGCCTCAGGAGTTATTCATTAGTTTTCAGGATCAAGAAGATGAAGTAACTACGGGCTAATGCAAAGGCAGAAATATATATTTCGTCCATCAAATTTGTCTTTCGATAACAATGAGATATATGTGTGGGCTCTGCTATATTTTCACAACCAAGCAGAGTCGACGGATATCTACTGGTTTACCTCCCACTTCAGGATGTTCGTTTATATGAACACTCAGGGATTTTTGGTCCTCTGATGTAAATATCGCCGTCTTGTTTAAAATATCCACACATGCAGTGCCAGAAGACACACAACTGGTATATAAAATGCGTAATATTGAATCATCAGGATTCCTACCAATATTGCCACCTAATTAGGGTGACCAGATTGCTATAGACAAACGTAGAAGACTTCTACTTCTTCCTGCAGAAAGTAGGATATTGGACAAAAAAGGTGGACACTTGTATCTCGCCAATTAAGTTAAAATAAAATTATGCTCCAAATGTTTATTTAATTTCATTTAATTTCTTCTTTTACAAATACTTCTGAGGAGATCGGATTTTTTTTCTCTCCAAAAGTTGAGGCTTCTTTAATAGGTATTTGTAGAAGTACAAGAATATTGCCTAAAATTGTACACGAGGAGACCCTTTACAGATTCCTTTTAAATTTGTTTCTTACATCTGTCCATTGTGATATGAGTGAAAGTATTCTCTCTACATTAGCATTATGTCATGGTATAGAAAAGAAATTTTCTACTATTTTGAGAAGCTTTGAATGACAGTTTACAGATTTGCTTTCTCTGAAATACTTATACCATTTCTCGTTGGAAGTTAAGTTTTCAAGCCCAAGATTGCCATTTACAAACTTTTTAAAATTATACTCTTGTGTTCAAAAATTCAAATTCTTCAGTTCCGAAACCTGCGGTAAAGACAAAATACAAAATAATCTTAAAAGGACATTTATCGATTTTCTAAAATTCCGTCCGGTATTGATAGGGGAAATAGGTTATCGGCAGTTTCCAAGAATTCAATATGGCCGACATTACATTAGACTGCAGACGAAATTACGCCAAAAATCGGTACTGCCAACATACATAATAAAAGGATTATTTCTAACCTCAAATATCAAGGGTTAAATTAGCAGGCTTTCAAACGATAACAATGCTTGAACATCGTTACCATACAACACATGATGAACCTACTCATATTCGGCAAATCTTGTTCTGGAATAACACTTTTGGATAAAATTACTCACGAACGTAAATATCGTAATGTATATTTAATGCACTATAATAGTGTGTTGCGAACACAAAAATAACAACAGTAACTATAACTGTATATACTGCTCTAAAACAATTCAAGACCAAATCACGCAAACACGAGCAATACAATGGCATCCACAGATTGATTAATTAATTAATACGGCGTCTAAACAGAATCTTGTTTTAAATCTATTGGTTGGCTTCTTTGTAACGCCTGCAAAAACAAGGGATTGTGTGGTAACATAGCAGATGCAATAACACAAACTATGGCCGTAGCTTTACCATGGTTGTATTTTGCGAACAGTTGGCAGTACTAATGCAACCTAACAGATGGAATATCACCAAATATAACCAGACCGCACCATAATGAGGGTAGCCAGTTGTTTTTTGGGGTATCCCAATAAGCTGTGTCCTCTATAAGAGGTACAACATGTCCTCTCTTTATGTATACACCAAGGATGTTTATTCAATGACCAGTAACTCTCACGTCATATCTTCGACGTCCATTTGCTGGAATTTGCTCCCGCAGGAGCTCTTTGGTTTGTCAGTTAACATAATACGAGATCCTTAGCCTGTATCGAAGCGTAACTTTGGCATAGAAAGCCAACGCTTAAACGTTCTTTGGCCTGTTAAGGTTTTGAAGATAATTACGAAGTATTAAAGGTAATGGCAGTGCTGCTGCTAATGAGTATACTTATATAGATGTGACTCCTAATCCTTAGGGCCAAGTTCGAACCTCGATTGGTATGGTTTGACAGGCCAAAGATTTAATCGCTGTTTTCTCTTTTAGTGAGAATCATTTTAACAAATTTCGGCTACATTATGGTATTTCTCGAAAATATCAGTTTTTAATTGTGCATTTTGCGCCTAAACCATTGACACTAGTTAGCTTTCAGTGAATTTTTTGTTCTTTAATTAAATTTACTTTTTTCAACTACCGTATGTCCCTCGCTTGTCAATTTTCTTCCTACTTAAGAAATTAAATACAGTAATTTAGAGATGATTCACTTGCTTCTTTCAAAATCATGGGCACAGTGTTTTTTAATCTGGTTTGGAAATATAAAATTATAATTTATTACATGTGTTTCAGAAGCCGGAATTTAAAATAATTTAATGATTTAAATAATGAAGTGATGAAATTACAAGTATTAAACAATTGTCCCTCAGGAAATATTTCAAAATTCAGCCACTATCCGAAAACCATGTTTAATTCTTCGTAAACTAACTTAAGCAGTTCTAAGACATTTAATGTACAATGCTGTTGAAATGTTATCAGATTACAGAAACTTAAGAAGATTGATTGAACTTTGCTACAAGTATTACACTATCCTAGGTAATGATTCCTATTATTTTTTTCTTAATGCCTCTTAGGAGTGATCAGCAACCTTGATAATAAAGTAGGATTTTAACGGATAGCCGACCTGTTTATCGGTTCGTTTAACTTCGCACTCAAAGGGGGAAAAAAGAGTTTTGTGAGGAGGGGGCGGGAGAAACAGACAGCAACAGGTTTTTGCTGCGTCGATTACAATCGCCGTGCGATGTTCATTTGCCGTCCCCCGCCATTGTTATAATCGTTGACGTGGAAGGGATAATTTATTTATCCTGCTATGCCCTCTCGAGGTCAGGTAATGGAAAGCTTCTGTTCATTGGGCTGTGTACAGCTGATGAACTGCCTCCCACATGCGCCTTGCTGGTAAGAGGTCACTTTTGAGCACTTCGTTATTGCTCAAGCTGAATAAAAGTCAGCCAACGTTCAAGATCAGCTGGTTCATTTGTCATTATACCTCGGAACTAAACATTTTGCCAAAACTTAAACTTCTAAGGGAACCGCTCTCCTTTTGCCGCTGGGTAGTAACCATTAACCAACAAAAGGCGACCCTCATATACAGGGCGAGACGCAATGTAGCTGTCTTGTGGTTCTCTTATATTTTTAAACCGCAAACCTTGTAAAACCCGTTCCTCAAAGTAATGCCGTTATTGGTATTTGAGTGGGACAGAGGTAGATAACTATGTTATCGCTATAGTAGCAGTAAAGTATCGGCCTGTATAGCCTTTTCCTGAGGACGTTCGTGAAGAATTTCTCCAGTCGATGTTGGACATCATACAGCACCAATATATATTGCAGATTATGAAATGCATCACCGAGCTTGTCTATCAAAGGCCCTGGTTTGGTAGAAAATATTAACTGCAGCTCCGTTCCGTTATTGTGTTCACTGATCAGACTTTCCTGTTTTTCCCTCACAATTACTCATTCTCTCTCCCTTTTATTATTATTATTATTATTATTATTATTATTATTATTATTATTATTATTATTATTATTATTATTATTATTATTATTATTATTATTATTATTATTATTATTATTATTATTATTATTATTATTATTATTATTATTATTATTATTATTATTATTTTATTATTATTATTATTATCATCATCATCATTATTATTATTACTTATGTATTTATTGTTTATTAAGTGGAGTTCAGGATGTTATAGGATGGGAAATCGGTCAGGATCCATAATATTCTAACAAAACCAAGTACTGTGTTGAAAGTAGCTGATAAACAGGGAGGTTTTTGGAAACTACTTTTCATCAGAATGTGTTACCTGGTAACATTTAATTTTATATCTAATGTAACACAGATTGGCTACGTTGCTCAGTGGCAACTACTTGATAAAGAAATAGCGATCCCAGGTCGCGAAGACCGCGGAACCGGTCGGGAGGGCTCGGGGCGCTGACCACGTCCCACCCACCACTTCTGTACTCCACTCATGACGCCTGTGGTGGGCAGAGGTTTCGGGGGGGGGGCGCAGCGGTCGGGCGATAAGCTTTGGCCCGCGAAGGGCTGCTGCGCTAGGAGTTATTTATATATATATATATATATATATATATATATATATATATATATAGTATGTTATGAAACCCGTTTGAATTCTTCAGTACCAGAAAATGTATGACTGGATAGTTAATTTTTAGTGTTTAGTTTGCTTTTTAGGTAGTCCATCGTAACAATACTGAACTACTCAATTTAGTAAAACATGTTAGAACCTTTGCTAATGACCTGTCTTCACGTACGAGTAATATAACAAACACCTTGAGGATTTATGTAGAAGAATTATGTTGAAGTACTTTGTTGAGGAATACTATACGTCTGCCATCAGGCTCCTTCACTGTACTCATAAGTCTTCTTCAGGAATAATTGATAGTTGCATTAAACAAGGGTCTGTAGCAGGTTTTTGTGTGCGTCAGGAGATATTAGTTTTTGCTAGCTATGGTGGAAAGGGAAAGTAATTGGTAATGGTATTCTTATGGTTCTGGGAGGGGGAGGTGGATTGAAATTACAGAGCCCCTGTAATTACACGATAATGGGGCGTGATTGATACAGACAGGATGTTTGCTCTGCTAGTCACGAGAGAGCAGCACTACTGTCGTGGCCACTGACCTTTTATAAGTATGGTAATGAGCAGAGGTTTGATCTCTTGTACCACTTAATGTATGTACCTCGCACCGCTCTTTGGTGTCCGTCGCAGAAACATAGCGGACATGACAAGTTCCGAGAAGGGCGCAGACCAGCAAGGAGATACAACATAGATTTGTAGCCATATAGAACATAACCTAGTCCAGTAGCTTATTAAGTTTTACAACAAGAAAAGAAATAAGGAAAGAAAGAAAGCAAGAAAGAAAGAAAGAAATTTGTTTTATATAGACTGTCTTTAAGTAAGACCAGAACTGCAGGAATGCATTTACTGTAATTGTAAACCCTTGAATACTTTTGATACTGCTTGTTATATCCTTATTTTCTTTGTTTTTTATGCAGAGAGATCTTATCAAGTGCAAAAAATCACTTAAAAGTTCCAGCTGCTTTTCAGAACCTATCCAAACTCTGCCATATGATTTCTCTGAAACCTTAGAACTTGAGTTTAGCATATCAAAAACATTGTTACAGATTTCCAGAAATTCTGCAGTTCCTACTGCAGATTACTTAAGAGCACCTAGACTGACACATGTTAGTAATGAACTTGCAACAGTATGACTGAAATTTTGGGTAGCTAGTTTGACCTTCATTTTTTGAAATCCATTAGGAAAAAGATGAGCATCAGCCAAATTCTTAGCCTGTCACAAATTTTGCTGCTAATCTTTGTAATAAAATTTAATAATATGCTGCCAAGAAACAACCTTACCACGAAACAAAAAATAATACTTGAGCAGGTTATTTCTCAAACTCTTAAATAAATGTGGTACATCGAACATATAAAATATTCTGTGATCTCCAACCATAAAACGTGGGGTTTCAGAAGTTACTCCTTCAGTGCCTGCATAATGGAGAAAGTTGGAGCCCATATCACTCACAAATAAACAAATTCTTAAGTTAATGCTATACAATCTTTCCACTGCTTTATGAACCATAGCTTTCAGTTCTAATGCAGAACCACCACCATTTGTGAACTAATAGCTATTTGGTTGTTTCCAATTACCACATATGCTTCGGATCAGGAACACTAACACAGATGTTGCGGGCTTCAATTGCGCGGAACCTTTGTTATGAACACCTACGATTTCATCCTGTGCAATTGAGTAAAAGAGAAATGCTTTCATTGTCATTTCATTTGTACTTTACACACAATGTTTCTGAATTTCATTTACACTTGTCACCTTCAGCTTTAGAGCGGAGAAAGTAAACTCATTTGGGCCAGGAGAGTACTGTCACTTCTCTGTCGTGAGCCTTAAGCACCTAGTTGTGGACAATTGTAATATGCTTTGCATAAACTGGTAAGCATCAGGACTAAGAAAATATAATGTAAGAGCCATGTTTTTTTAATACGTTTGAATATCGCATTCCTTTCTTGCTACGGTCCCTTAAATCTATCTGCATTTTCAAAAGTTGTAAATCTTCAGTTAAAAACTTATCACATACACTTCTAAAAAACTTCATTATGGTTCACATTTGCAAGCTGTAAACTGCCACTACTTTTAATTTTAGAGAGCAATGAAGCTATTTTAGTTTGTAAATAACGGTTTTTCCTTTGCAGCAATTTTATTCCACCTCTTATGTGAGCTGATAAGTCAACTTGACTTCCAACAGAAACAGCTGTAATGAGACACTCTGTAGGCATTCCAGTGTTTGTATCAATGATATTTTCATTCACATTTTCTACCTGTAAAGAACACAGAGCAGTTACTTTAAATGAAGACAGTAGGCTGCATTACAATTCAATTTATACAAAAGTTTAAATTGGATGCAGACATATGACGTCACTCCTTAATGGGAATCATATTTACCTGTATGTCAAATTTAGCCTTCTTAGCATGACTTATTTCACTGGTCCTCTCTTTAGGTGCTTTCCTTTTGAGTGATACTGGCTTAGGTGGACTTGGTATACAGAATGTTTTAATCGATTTTAAAAAATCTGATGTGTTGCACTCACATAACTTACTCTACTCTTGTGCTAACCATTCTTACAAACTCTTATTCCTATATCTTCTTCGTGTTAGTTGAGATAAACATTTGTACAAATTATCTTATTGCTTATTTCCTTGTAGGTGCAAGGGGAATGTTACAATATAGGTTCACTCCATTAAACAATACACATTAGCCATTTTACGTAATTGGTAGGGATATCCTTCCTGTTTACCTTGTATTACTGGACAAAACACATTAACAATTATGCACAATTTGCTGTGATTCTGAAATAACACTTCAGTTATAATAAGTTATAAATATATAACTCTGTTCACTTACCGTTGTTCATATTTTGGAAAGCTGAAAAAGCTTATGTCCCTGTTTGCACGTGAATTATTTCTGCAGTTTGGTGCCAAACATAATCGGCCACCTTTTCTCTTTCTGCTGTTCATTATAACCACGGCGAAGCTTAAAATACATTAACACATATTAACACACCTTTTACAGTAGGCATATAAAACAATTCCTCAGTTATAGATATGCCCAGCAGCTAATATGCTCGAGGTAAAATAAAAACAACGTATCCATTCGCTTTGGCTTCAACAATACAGCTGTTTACTCAGTTTACTCTTTTTCTACATTGCAGACTTCGCGGATGCGCACTAAATTTTGGGCATGGATTTCAGCTGAGTTTTCTTTCTTATACTCTCTATTCTGTGACGAGGTAAACAAGAGAGTAATGAAGACCGCTCTCTGTTATTATCCTTCATCTGTCGCCACACATTTATCACATTACCTGCCAGGGCTACGCTATGGCGCGTAGCGAAGCGCAACGTTAGGTAAAGTGGGGACACTCCACACAGATCGTATACCATGTAAATCATCTCTTGTACCATTACTAAAAATAGCACTTAAGTGTCCAAAGCATATGTTACAGCTCGCTATTAAGAATTAATTTACTATACCTTTTTGAAACACTTTGTCCTCTGTCAACAGCAATAGTTTCAGAATAACTCCAAGTAGCAACTCTCTGAACACTCTTCTGTAGCTTTATTAGATGCTAGTCGAGCGTATTAATTTTGCCGAAAATCACCTACTTGCATTCCAAAAAACAGACTAGTCCTTGTTGTTGTTATTTGTGGCTATAATAGCATAGTCAAGTAGACTTTCAACTCTTTAGTAAAAACAAAACAAAACAAAAAACATAACAAAACCAAAAAAAAAAAAAAAAAAAAGAAAAAGAAAAAGAAAAAAAAAAAAAAAGAAAGAAAAAGGCAGCATATCGAGCGCTACTTTGGCCCAGCGTACATCAATTCATAAACTCACCGTTCTATAATGTAGCTGACTGAAATCAGCTGGTGTTTGAATTCGAAATCTCTTAGTCACTCTCTCAGACTGCTTACCCTCCTATTAAGTATAAAGAAACTCCCAGGACTTACAGGATAGCGCCGGGGTCAGAGGCCTGTCGAGGAGCAGATGTTCATTAGATCTGAAAACCTGGAGCGGGGATCGGCCCGCTTCCAGGTATGAGAGTGAGGAAGAAGATGATATGAAACTAAGGTGAAATGGATAAAGGGAAAGGTGGTGATGGAGCAATTGGTGAAATAAATGACGGGGCGGGGATAGCAAATCCCGGAGAAAATTCGTCCGGACGTTGCTTCGTCCATCACAAATCCACATATGGTCCCCTGGGATCGAGCCCGGATTGGCCTTGGTGAGACACAGGCTGCCTTAACTACTCGGCCAAGGCGTCGCCCCCGGAAGCTCAAGTCTGTATATAATTCCTGCCCAGTTCACCTCGACCTCACATTTTCTCTTTCCCTTCTTCTTCAGCTGGAAAAGTGGGTGAAAACTTGAATTTTCTTTTCACCCTACAGCCCCTACAGAGTATTTTATTAGGAAATGAATTAATTTCAAGCCTAAGGAATTATACATTATATTCGCACGCGCAATGTACTTTGAAATAGAAAGAATATGATAACTTATTATCCTGAGATAGTAGAATAACACATTTTCCTGTATATAATAAACAGCATTTGCAACATCAAGGATCCTGAATTACCTGAGGCTAACCATTCCTTGCTTCACTTCTTGCACTTATGCTTTCCCGGTACTGCTCTTGAAAACTATAATTTTCTGAAAATGGATGCAGAAAGCGCTTTTGAAGATTGTGGTAAATAGAAGAAAAGGAAGCCGAGAAGTACGCGAAGATTTAGCAAATTTTGACATGCATAAGAAGTAACAAGTATATATTGATATCGGAATAATAAATTGTGCCATAGAAATAAATCGATAGATAAAGCATAATAATTTGTTCTGTAAGCTGTTATTCTCGTAAATTATGAATATTAATTTTCTAGAGACAAGCTAACATGCATGTAGATGTATCTACAACTAAACTACAAATTTCTGTCTGTAATGATCTATGTTATAAACTTATTATTTTTCTAATTTAACGTGAAAAATTAGACCTGTGTAATGAAAAGTTGTACATTTCTAAGAGAACAAGTACTATAGAATTGCTAATTAATTTTTACCCTTCTATATTTTTTCTAAAAGTTCCTCCTTTTTTGTTGGTTTGTCTTATATTCTGCCTCTAACGAAGTGGTTAGTTGGTTTCTTTAAAAGAAAGACTGATAAAAATTCTAAAAGAATTCGAGAATAAAGCCGAAAAATCTAAATATATTCTAGACAATGATGGAAGAACAAAGGTAGAAGCATAATGAATAAAAGTAAAGAAACAGCAAACTGTTAAGCAGTGACTTTGCTGTTCTTAGGGTATTTGAGTAATGTTAGCCCCTCTGGGTTAGGAACACGTGTGCAGTAGAACAATTAACATACGTGACTTGTATGGTTTCCCACGTGATGTGATGTCGTCGGTCACCGAAATGCGGCAATTCCGATGCTCATAGTCCTCCACCTGGGGCACGATGGTAGGCACAGGTGAGGCGGAAGTCCATCAAGCGCCCCCCGTTTCCGGTGGCGTCGCATCGAACCAACTGTTTGCTGTTTGGTCTAAATTCCTCCTTGTAGGGTGGGAAAAAGAGTTGGTTTCGCGCTAAAATGTAACCATCGGGGAGGAAGAAGCAGGTGTCTTGACATTACAATGGGGCAATAAAACTAAATGCAATAGCGATGTACTTGTACAAAACTGGTTCTCTATTTGTAGACAATGGGAAACAAAAGTTGCCCTCTGGAGTCCAAGGTACCGTATGAGAAGGAATAAGGTTCTAAATACAAGTATCGTTGCAGAGGTGTTGTAATAGATGTTCCCTTTTGTAATAAAATAAGCACTTGTAAACAATTTTGGTAAATCATTTACATCTGTCTGAATGTGCCCAAAATGCTCTGTTGCAAGTTCCTTTATTGATTTTAAGGATATTGCGCGTTCCTTATTCAGATTCAAATGGTTATGTAACCCTTAGAAGACAAACGATACTTGAAGAAATGAATAAGATGTGCTAAACGTGAATTCTCTAAATTACCACTAAAACAATCTTGTGTTGTATTCACCTGGCTCGCTATTCTTCTACAACCTACTTTTACAGAACCTGTTCTTCTGTCAATTTATTGCTAATAGAAATAAACTTTCATTGCAAATTTACACATTTCTTTCTAGGATACAGAAGGTTGAAGCGATCGTCTAAAAGTGTATTACTCTGTGATGCCTTTCAAATTTCATGCTCCTTGTATGACAGCGAGAAAACGGAATAATGACCCACTACTTGAAAATGTAATTATGTAAGCATTCGACAATTTAAACCAATAACAGTAGCTGCTGTGATCATACCGGGGACTTTTTACTGAAACATTTTATGATGTGCTTGCTCTTTGAAGTTTTAGATTAGGTTACTGTAGAGTTTCGTCGCTTTTAACTTGTTTTCACGCACACGTTCACTCATACATCCACATTTTTACCCAAATGACCTCGTTGTCGGGCCCCTAAACCCTCCACCCACACTCCACACTTTTGGACTACGGAGAGAAGAGAATATCCTGAGTAAAGAAAAATTCGCACTTCTGGTTGAGAGTCAAACCTGGGACTTCCGAATCCAATGTCAGCTCGCTTACCATTTGACCATGGAGGCAGTCCACAATCCACAAAATATTTGATACAATTTGTGTTCTTTTACGAAATCCCCCTTTATTGGTACAGTAACATTGTGTTTATCTCGAAGCAAAGTCATTCACCATGAAGAGAGCTTAACAAGCTATTCACAGAAAATTTAATATATACATTTTGTTTGTCATTTAATCAAAACAATTACAGCCATTTTTGAGAAATTAAATAATAAATAAAAATGTTCCATATAAAGAATAATTTGAGCGTTTATGGAAAACTCCCGTATGACATCCTTGGAAGACGCTGAATATAAAGAATTTGGTATTTAACTTTAAGTTTCTTTTTTGAGGTTGTACACACACACACACACACACACACACACACACACACACACACACACACACACACACACACACACACACACGCACGCACGCACGCACGCACGCACGCACGCACGCACGCACACACACACACATCCAAAGATGCTTTTTTGGATTAAGTGGACCTTAAGGCGTGTATTTTCACTGAAGTCTCCATATTGAGTTGTAGGGTGTAATGCAGTTTTTTCCTTTGATAGGTAAGAAGGGTAGTAGAGAAAGGAATAAGTATCAGAATATAGGGTTGTCGTTTGGCATTTTAAAGGGGGAATGGCTTTGGATGAGAGGATGAAATCAAACACCAAGTAATTCTTTTTTTAAGTATCCTTTAATAACTAAGTTGGTACGTTTTTTTATTATTGAATGTAAATTAAACTTAAATATTTATTTAGATACAGCAGTTTTGAAATAACAAAATGGTGTAGATACTTAGAGCATTAAGGTAATTGCGAGTGCTAGTGCCTCGGGCGCACTAAGGTTGACCACACGGTTGCTGCAGCTTCTGCCTCCATCCGGATAGAACTTCATCGACAGACACGCCTCCTTCGCCGACCGGTTATATTATGAGCGATGCTTCTGGACTCCATTGATTCTCGAGATTGCATCTCACACCTAACCGCTTAGTGGGAGAATATACCGTGTCCCCTCGCTATATAAGCATCAACGTTACCGCAGCGCTACCAAAACGCCAGTATATATATATAATGTATATATAACAGAAGATGGAAGCCTATCATTAACCAATTTCATGACGCATTATCTCAAACTACGTATTTAAGATATGAGAGTGCAATTTTACCAGGATGTATACAGATGGATGCCTTTTAAGTTCAGTGATCTACGAGGGCAATTCGGAAACTAACCTCCGTTGTTAGCGCGGGAAGTAGTGGAGACAGCGCTGCTATTTTTATATCGCCGTGCAGCGTGTTTCAGTGCGTTTCCAGCCGTGCGTTTCTAGCTAGCGAAAATGTCAAACTGATAGGCATTTGCTCACCATAAATTCACGTAGTGAGTGCCGTGCTAGAAAATCCTCGCCAATTGCAATGCACCTAGTGTAATTAGATTTCCTTAAAAAAACAGGCGAGCCATTCAAAAAATCCGTCACGGTATGTTGACAGCCGTTGTTATGTTTTTGCATGACAACATGCTCGAAAAACTTGGAACCTTTTAGTAAAGGTCAATGGGATAGTTTGAGTGTCATCCACACAGCTCCACGCCGAGTGATCTTCATCTCTTCAATCAGACGAAGTGTCCTAATATTTTTTGCAGGCTTTTAAAGGAATCTTATAACACCTCCGCACCTCGTATTTGGTGGGATTTTTAAGTGCAGCATTTATTTTCTAATGTTATGATGAGCAAATACGTAAGTGGCGACGCTATCGCCAACTCTTCACACGCTACGTGACAACGGAGTTTAGTTTCCGAATTGCCCTCGTTTCTTCAGCCAATAAACTTGTTTGTTAATGAATTTAGTACTCTTTTCTTACTTAAAATGTATTACCAATTGTTTTTAAATAACCAAACGCATTAATAGAACTAAAGGTGCATCAACAGCGCTTAGATATTTTTATCATCCTAAAATTTAATTTAGCTACATTCAATAATTTCTGAGATAGAAATATACTTTTCAGAATGTCATTCACAGCAAAAATTGAAGAAAACTGACTAGGATAAGTATATTTGCGACAAAGAAATCTCGTAGCACGAGCATACAGAAGCTAACATGCCAATTTGTAAAGCCAAATTTCTGTAAAAGATGGGCTTAATTTAACCTTTCTACTCCAAAATGTGTAGGAGTTAAGATTTGTTGTATTTATTTGTTTATTTTTTATTTTGTTCTAAAATGGTGAAGAATTTATAATATAAAATGACAGATACAGTACCAATTTTAAAATATATTTGTAGTATAACTATTGTGTCTATGGTGAAAAAAAAAATATCAAAATGAGGAGCACATCGCAATTTATAGGACTCCATAAAAACTATAAACGCCTGTTCTTTTTTCTGTTGGTTTCCTCAAGTACTAATATCTAATTTTTATATTCTTCAGAAAATGCACACAACTTTGGCAAAACAGTCAATTTGTGACAAAGTGAGAAGCTCATCATCATGTGAAGTAGCCTTGAAGCAAACATAATACGTTCCGTGTAGGATGTTGCCCGCAATAGAATATAAACAGAATAATTCAGTGTTATGTACCGCTGTATTAAGGCTCTGATGTATTGATATCGTCGAGTCCGATCTTCGTTTTTGTCTGAGAAACAACGCCGGAAGAAACCTCAGTAGTGCAAATGGTATCGAACCTGAACCTCCTGCAGGAGCAGCACGCCCATTGAACTGCAGCCTTACACAACTGAACTTTACCGTTTTCTTCAGTACAAAACAAAAGAACCTAATTCACTATAAGGAATGTTTGTCTGTGATAGGACCTTTTCTCTTTTCTTGCAACACAAAGCCCTTACCTTGCCCATCGCCAGGTGATGATGTCCTTGTCTTGAGGCATCCCTCCCGGCCGGAAGTTGCTGTAGGGTAGCAGTCTGGGTCACCGGAAGTGCGGGACGAGCGCGCGCACCCAGCTGATGCTGCCTGCCACTGCACAGGTATCGATTCCAAGCGATAACATTATACTGTTTACACCTTTCCATTCACAATATTGTCGACTATCAAAAAGCTGCTGAAATATCCCCCACTAAAGAACCTTCCTTTTATTTTCTGTACTTGCCGAGGCTATTTCTGTACAAATGAACCCAGAAAAAGTTATTTGCAGCATTTTCTAGTTTCCCCTTCTTTCAGTCACGAGTTTGAATTATAAATGCAGTCGTACAGTAAAGTCGAACAGTAAATATATAATCCAATTGGATTAGTTTTAGAAGGGAATAAAGTGCTTATTGAATATACATCTATTATTGCACCATTATTTTCATCAATAATTCCACAGTGAACACTGCCAAGTTTCCTACCCTCTGCAGAGCCTGGAAGTATGAATTCGGGAGTGAATATTCAGTGTTTCCAAATGAAATAAAAGTTAAGTACTTGCTGACAATGCTTTATTTATACAATCATTGTGTCTGAAGTTAAAATCCGCCGATATTATCACAGAAGTTAAAGGGAGCTATACATATGAGGAAAAAAAGTCCTCCATGAAATCTTAATGTTGTAACTTAAGTTCATTTTGGAGTATTACGCAATATAGTAATATATGGTATAAGTAATGCAGTAGTTGTGTAATAATTTATATAATAAGGAATATTTTAAAAAGTAATCCAAATATCATATGGTTTTAGAACGATTTAATTCTTTGAAATTCGAAAAAAAAAAGTCTTCCTTAAAATTTGCTCACAAATTTTATAAAAGCATGTGTGCGTTAAATGTCGAACTCCGTAAATTCGAGAATTCGAGAGTTGCATAATGCGTAGGGCTGAACAGACTATCCAGGTGTCCCGCTTGAAAACGAATTAATTTTTCAAACCATAAAATGAAACAATAGCAGGAGAATAACTCTCTCTCTCACCCTCCCTCCCTTCCTCCCTCCCTCCCTCCCTCCCCACTATCTAGTGGATTTCTTTACGAATTTCACATTATTCCTTGTTTGTATGTAACACGTTTTTTATCTACTGTTTTTTACTTCTCTAGCGCTTACCTGTGTCAGATACATGGAGTATTGCTCTCATAAGTTCGCATCTAGGTTGCACTGGAAAAAGGCGTTCTCTGGCTCTACACAAAAACGATCTCAAAGATGCCAGCTCCCGAACGTGACGTTATCTTATGTGCAACCAAGAAACAAAACTTCGGTTAAATATTTGAACCACACAACCATGAAGTATGCCAGACAAAGGGATTTACAGAAATTGCCATTCCTAAGGGCACTACGAAAGTGTTTCGTTGTTTCCTATTTTCGCAAAATGGCCCTAACGTTGTCTAAGATATTTATCTTAGTAATACGATCTGTGGACAGCATACAAAAACCTTGCAATAGCAATGGCATTTTATAATTTAGAAGCCATAGTAAACAACAAGGTAATACAGAAAAACAATTGGAGCTCCTTAAGATATATAATTTAAAGGAATAGCGTTATTTTTCTTCTGCGAATAGTCATTTCCAAAATATTTATTTTATGTCCCCAGTTTTTCCGAATTGAATTGTGATACGTACGCATGAAACATGTTTGAAATAGTAATCTTGTTTTAGCATGTTGCTTGTGACCAGGTCCTCCTGGCTGTCTAATGGTAATCATTTCTCTGATTAGCATAAGATGTGAAGAAGAATCTTCGTGTGGATAGTGCAATATATAACGGATAATTATTAGCCGATAATTGTTAGAGAACGTAGTGTTGAGTGTTTACTCATCTATCAGATTTTGTTCATTTTATTCAGCTACCAGCCTACTTTGTTGTCTTTGTTTTTGTTCTCTTTATGCAGTATTTCTTGTAACGAAATGTTTTCTTTTGTTTTACAGGTGAGTAAATCTGCCATGCTTAAAGCCCACTTTGTTAGGTAAGTGGCACTCACAATTTATCTTTGTGGCCCTAACATCTGTAACGGACATGGGCGGTGCAAGGTCAACGAGCATTGTGCAAAGGGAAAAACGCCATAATTCACCAGCTTGCTAGGGGCATCACACACGATCATATTCTCTTGGCACAAAAATAGAACATCTTCAAATGGAAAGAGGTTAAAGAAGACAAGTGTAAGTTCATAAGTTAGCATTCTTGGGTGTAAAACATAGCGCAACGCAAATAAGTGTTTTGCCTTAAGTTGGCTTTATACTCAGCTTATGCCTGACGTCGCACCAAGACATTAGCTATTGCTACGCAAAGGAAAAGACAGAGAAACAGAGAGAAAGAAAGAAATGTAGAACATCTTTTGGTCAGGATATGTGCACGCATGTTATCGTACTGAATGCTTGCAGAAATACAAGGTTAATGGAATGCACAACTGAAAATGTGATTTTCTGAAGTTTTCAGGCAATTTAGCTGAAAATGTATTTTCTATGTCTTATATCAACAATATAGGGTTTAAATTTCACAGTGATTAGTTTTAGTTTTAGAGCTTTTTAGGTGTTAAATATGGATTTTAGTATCGTATATCAAATGCTCCAGACGATTCAATTTTTAAAAATTGCCGTTTTTTGATTTTATATTTATCTGATTATCACGTACAAATCTGTCATAATTTTGCTTTGCTAGCGTTAGTTCAAAAGAAAATACTGTTTTAAATTCTGTCATTTGAAATTTCTAGTTTGTTTAAGGTTTATACAGCTTTAAAAATTAATAACTCAAAAACCGTTCAAATGAAAAGAAAAGTGTATGACAGATTTAACTGTGTTTTGCGAATCTACATGACAAATTTCAGAATTGGAAGAAAACTGCATCGCATTGAACATTTTCAAAAAGTGAATAGGGAGAAAAAATAATTTTCAAAAACCTTAAATTCGTAATGTAAAAGGTTAAATAACATTTTGAATGGTATTTTTAAACTCATGGAATATAGATGTAAGTTTTTGCAAGATTTCTACTAAACTTCAGCGATATATTCCCTTAAATTTTAAAATGTATATTTCTTTTATGAAAATGCGCTCAAATATTAAACTTTACTGTGTTGCAAGTACGTTCATGCTTTTAAAGCAGTGCTTCGCAAACAGTGCAGGTGTTAAAACCAGTTTCAGTATAGGTGATTTTGAAATCTGAATTGACTTGAATTCTGACTAATTTAAAACGGAAGTTCAATTGCTCCCTCTGAATCGCTTAATGAGTGAATATTGCTAAGCGTGTTATAGAGTGCTTCTCCCTTTTGTGATAACGTATCTACGCCAAAAGGAACTTTGGAATTATTCTGTAATGAAAACCAAGTACATCAATAGCTTAATGACACGTCTGACATGAATACTAGTTGTTCTAACTTCAAGAAAAGTTGTGATAGTAAACAGCAAAAACATCGATCAATGAAATTTCCAACTATATTGTTGTATCATTAGCATAACTTTGATGTTTGTTCGGTAATTGCCTTTAGAAAATTAAATTTTATGTATATGAACAAATGATAGGGAGTATTTTTCACTAAGTAAACAGCTTGAAAGTGTTTTTCAAATTATAAAATTTATTTTAAACTATCGCAAAGAAAGCTGCGTTTTTTTCACTGTGAATGAGTGTTCTGTATACCCGTGAACGAAAAGTTTTCTATGCCCAAAATGTTTGGGAAGCACTGTTTTAATGTAATATTTGTTGAGAAGCCTAAGGTTAGAAAGACGATGGGTATTTCTTAGGGACGGGCTGTTGTTACCTGAATTTTCACCTCCACCGGAAGTAGGGTGTCCATCGCGCTCTATTTAATGTCGCCCACTGTTGTCACAACCTCTCCCACATTGTTCTTCCACTTGTTTATTTAACTGTTGCATTAAAAGCTAGTCCTGTTTGTAATAACATTGTAGGGAGTTGTTTGATGGACCAGCCGAACACGCAATAAAATGCAGAGTGGTTCTGCCCTAAAAGCACACGCATGGTTTAGTATTGCTGGTTTATAAACTCTGTTTACCAATCCGATATTGAAAATCGCGCGTTGAAATCTCCTAGTAAATAGACCCGTGCATGTAAATCTTGCACTCTAGGGAATAGTTGCAATGACGTCACAAGCAGAATGGTAGAATTAAACCTGATGCTTTGTAGAGACAATTTAGTCGTTTTCAACCTACATCTCCCCTTAAAGACACCTCGTATTAAAAGAAAGACGAGAGAAAAAATAATAAATACAACCATACATTTTTCAGCATTTTATTAATTTTATTATTAAAATTTAGAGGGGTTATATAAGCAGTTTGCTATACAGTGATATAATCTGCCTTTGGTAAGACGAGGTTGCTTTCAATATCTAAGTGGTGTGAGATAAAGTAATCAGCACCGACATGTGTTATACACCATTACTTTATCTTTTTCTAAGATTTTGTTTCATTTAACATTTCCTTTGTGGTATACAAGAGCCATTAAAAGACCATTAGCCCCGAAGGGGTTTGTGGACGGGTGGTCTACCACAAATGTTCTGAGATATCCCTTATCGAACAGTTAGTAAGGATACCATTAGCTGTGCGCACTCCCGTTAGATATCCTTATCGTTTATAGAGAGATGATGACCTAAAGCATGTTTATTGTCATTCGTAAATGAAGCTAACATGACGTATAGATATCCGCATTTTCCGCCCACTTGCACCCGAAACTCAGAAGCTCAAGTGTCTCGATTTCGGAAATGAACTTAGTTAAACATGAAATCGTTTAATACTTATTAGCCGTCTTACCATGCTACACTACCAGAAGTTTCACATGAAAACTGTTGCTTGTAAAGGATCAACCATTATCGATAAGCATAAATGAAAACCGATGGAGGTCAATTAATGTGATTTTCCTTGTTAATTGTTTTTGCACATTGGCAAGGTAGAATGAGAAAAATTAATGCTATTGTCGGGATTTGAACAGTGGATCTTCAGCTTTCTTTGTCGTTTGTCTAACAACTGAGCTACGGTATCAACATGCCGACACGACATTAAATCATCCAGTTGACTCGCATTTTTCCTGTAAACCACAATATGTTCTCAAAGTCATTTTGAGATAACATACCCGAGATACAATAATGTATTTAAGTTCCAGGCTTCATAGTTAACCACTGCTAGGCCATTCAACGTTAATTATGGTAGCCGCACAATTTAATGGCGGCTGATAGTGGACCACTACTATTCTTTTTCCTGTTGTACAAATTAATTTTGTGGGTGTAAATGATATTTATATCATTGGCTTTACAGCGTGATTTCACACCGTGTTTAACTATACAACACACCAAGGCATAGCAAACCTCTGATTGAATTTAGTATCGAGCCACCCGCCATTAAATTTTACGACAGCTATAGTGTTTTTGTATACATGCTGTGTAGGTATAGACTAAAAATATAGAATCAGACTAATATTTGCATAGCCGACATTCAAATCAGTGATCAGATTAGGGTAAGAGTGTGGAAATCCGAGGATCCATGGTTTAAATCCCGAATGTTTCAGTGCTATTCTACTTTTCGAGATGTTTCTTATTTAAAATCCCATTTTCTCCTCTTTTGCTACATAACACATAATAGGAGAAGGAAATACGTATGCTGTGCACTAAACACAATAATAACGCACACATGTAAAATAAGTGCCTACTTAAGAAAAACTAACATTTCAATCTCTCTTATATCCCCCATACTTGAAAGCGTTATAGGGCTTAGAATGCCAAGGACAAAATATAAGTAAATATAAGTCGTGTATGAGCGGTTTAAAGACCTAACCATAATTATAGAGGGACTGAAACTTTGAAACAAACGAGACTATACTCATGCTTTCTTATAGTGTGTAATAAGAAGTGGAGGGGTTGTTGTGAAGTTATCATATACCAGCAAACGCCGTAATAAAGTCGGTATGCTCGACATCCACACGCATTATAGGTACAAGCTCCATCCACATCTCATATTACTTGATATTTGTTTTACATCCAGCATGCTGTCTTTTAAAGAACTTGCAGATTTAAAACAAGAAATTAAACAGAACTGGTGTAGATCGTTAAATTCTGATGTATTAACAAATAGCGCGAAATATTTCGTGGTATTTCGTTATTAATCAGGAATGTATCTGGTTTATTTAGACCAAATAAAGGCAAATCGCCTCAGCAGTTGATCTCTTAAGGTTGTTGGACTTTTGCAGGATTCGAACCTGTTCCCAACTTAATTAAATACAATGTTAGAACCTCTGCGACATCCCTTTCCTCTTCAGCAAGATTTTAAAATGAATTGCCGGTTCTTGACTTTTGACAGGGAGCGCAATTATCCTTCATCATTTTTGTTGAGACGCAAATAAATGAGTGCTGTAGAATGGGACTATTTTTAAAATAATAATTATTGATCGTTTAAGCGAATGTACCCAATAACAGGATATATTTAACTTTTTACAGAGCATTGCGAAAATAACTAAATTACTAGTAGGTAATTATTTACGGTTGTTTGGTTGATCTCATTACTGTAACTTAATGATCCATGAAGTGCAATGAATGCAGGAAATAAAAGGTGATCGCTTGAGGAAAAGTAGTTGGGCTTCTGTGATACAAATTCACCGGATTCCTCTACTGTTATGAACCGATGCTAATGGGGTTACTAGCTTTCTGTTTGAGATGATTTGATGAAGATGGGTTTACACGTCTCGTAATTAACCTTTGAGTTGATAATGGGTTGAATGTGAACCTTCTTACAAGTTTTACGATCCAATGTAGAGAAACCTGTGACAGCAACTGTTATAAGGATATACTGTACCCCAAGAATCGGTATTAAGTGTTACGCTGTTCTTAGTTGCCATCAGTGATCCAGTCTTCGACCTCCAGTAAGGGCTTGTTTGTAATTATGTAGACGACCTCGCACTTTTCTTTAAAGGGTGGAACATTCTATAACCCTGAATCTGCTCCAAGGGACTCTCAACCCATTGCCAGAATGGAGCAACAATACTGGTTTTTGATTTTCTCGTCTCAAGAGCGGATGTATAGTTAACATTCGTCAGATGTTAAGTTTGTATTGACGCCGGAATCCCTTTGTGGAAGCTACATTAAGGCAGTTTTTGGAGAAATAGGTATTCGGAGAATCTGTGCCCAGTGAATCAAAATAGCGAAAATGTTAAGTGAATGTTACGATGAAGTAATGCAACATTATTAAAGATAAGCTAAAAATAAAAAGATCTAGATTTCATCAGATGAGTTGTTTTATTGCCAATGTTGGTCATTATATCCTTCAGCAGGTGAATAAATAAAAACATTCCTGCTTACGAAAGAGTCTGAGAAAGGTTAACAATTCAACTATCGAACTGTTATTTACCAATCCATTGCATTTGCTGTGGCCTGAAGAAATTCAATACGATATGCATTACTTTTCATTTCAGACATTGCACCATACCTGAAAAAGACTGGGACAACTTCAAAAGTTCTATTTCCAAACATACTTCACGTAACCTGCATTGCACATGGTTTCTACAGGGTGGCAGAAGAGATACTCAGCTTGTTTGTGAATGTCAATAAATTGCTTTTCAGTATTAAGGAGATTTTTGTGAAAGCCCCGTCAAGGATTCAGACATTAAAGGCAGATACACCTCTGCTCCCTCAACCTATCATAAGGAGATGGGGAACGCGGATTTCAGCAGTGATTTGCTACGCTTCAAATTTCCCGAATATAACTATGGTGGTCATAGCTCTGGAGGATGAAGCACCTTCAATTGTAGCAGCTAAAAAACTTCTCAAAGTGAGAAATGACTTAACTTTCATTGCGGCCGAGTTCAGTTTCCTACCATAAGTGATCTGTCAGCCTCAAAGAACAGGGCAGCCTTTGACGAATTCAGTGAAAATTATTGTGGATGGTGCAACGCAAAGATTGGAGTGAGTGCCAGGGAAATGCGCTCATTGATTAGGGAAAAGTGTAATATGGTGTTCTCAAAAATCCTGATCTTACAAACTTAGACAATTTAAAAATTCTACAAGTTGACATTTCTCTTCCAGTAGAAATGGACGCTACAGTTGTTAGATTTGCTCCAGTTACCTCTGTAGGTGTTGAGAGGTAACATATTATCTGACAGGTAACTCAACATTACTCCAGAAATTTTTTAAAAACATATTTAGTTGTCTTGTGCAACCAATAGGTAAGGCGATAAGGCATTGTAATGCGTGGACTTTTAGGGAACATTTTCATTTTTCTGCCAAGTACAATTAGCATTTTGTTTAAAAATTTAAAATTGCTTTAACATATATTACAACATCCCTTTTTAGTAAGGCTCCCTTTTCTCACAATTTTTCCTAATGCTCCCTGTATGTTTCCACAAAAATTATTAAACTTATTTAATTTTTCATCAACTTAATTTTATTTTGTATTGTTGAACACAATTTACTATATTAATATCTAGAAACAGAATTGAGACAATCGGAACACGTTGTAAGTAATATATTCTTAGCAACTATGACACGTGGATGGTGGAACACTGGATGTATTCGTGCTGAATTTAATTTGTTCTGCAGTCCTTCAGATTCATAGGTGCTTCCGGACTGGCAATGAATAACGATGAATCGAACAGACATTAGACGTTATGATGCATGGTATACAGGTACAAGCAACGCTGTGGCAGCAATATCAACTAATTGATTGTGGTGGATGTGTGGAGACGTTTGAAGAATTGCAAGAATTTTAAACGGATGCATGTATGAATGTCTAAAGGAATCCAAACGACACCAACATTCTTCTTTGTAAGGAAAAAGACAGCACTCAAGGTGATGGCCAAAGTTAACAGCGACCATACTGCTTGTGCTTACGTGTTACTGTTTTATCGGAAGAAATGCGATTCTATAATTTTAGAAGCATTATGTATGCATCCCAGGCATGATTCATTTTTTTTTTTTTTTTTTTTTTTTTGGGTCCACAGGTGTACATTTCGAGATATGTGACTTGGGGTCCAAATGACCAAGTTGTCGAGGGACCCTTAAACAACACTCACTCACTCACTCACTCACTCACTCACTCACTCACTCACTCACTCGATATGTCTCTAATTTAAATGAGATATCAAGAAGTGGATGGTGTACGCTCTGCACCTTTCTATGAACAAAAACTAAGGAGCTAATTCATACTCTCAAAATGATGCAGAATTGCTATAGACAGCCGTGATTGTTTGAAATTCAATATGGCGGAGTAAACATGACGTAGTAAAAATGGAATGGTAATTTAAAAATGCTCAGGCACCTGAATGTATCTGTCTAAATATCTCAACCGAATACCTTGAAGTACTCGTAGGAGATGTAAAATTAATGCACATTGGAGTGCCAAAATTATTGAAGCTACAATGGTTATTAATCTGCTTCAAATGGTATACACTTTTATATAAAATCAAGCTGTTCATGAGGTTGGTTGATAATATGTTGTGAAAATGATCGTTAGAGTGCCATAGTTTGTAACAGTAATCTGTTGGCCGTCAAGAGAGAAGTCTCTGCCATTGTTAGGGATCCAGTTTTGTGCAGCAAGGGTGGGACGCTCAGAGACACATTTGGTAACGTCATGCTGCATGTTTAGTCACGGTGGACTGCTTCTGTCTCTCGTAGGTTCCCATAATTACACTGACTGCAGAGTTTAGAGCTCGACTCCAGATCGCCCCACTGATATCTTCTTCTGAATCATGTGAGAAATATGCACAACCTTAGAAAAACTAGACATCACTGGAAGTTTCTTCTGAGTAGCGAAATAGCCGCGTGTAATCCGAGCAATAAAAACATTGCAATTACAACAGATCACAAAGCGAGTTGCTTTTCTAGCGAATACAAACGTTTATAGTATGTGCTTCTCGTTTTACTTTCTCGTTTTTATTTAGGTTTTACGCCCTTCCTTCTTACATACGGTAGCTGTTCCAGCGGTGAAACATAAAATACAATGCTAATTGGAAAACCATATTTGAAAAGAAAACATTCTAGGCCAAAGTTAGGGTACTTCTAAGATATATGAAAAGACAACACAGGATAAACGAAACTTTGTAGTAGACCCAAAAATCCGATATCGAAATTTCGGTAAAAATTCACACTTTGATGTTCTATGGACTCGAAATAGAACATTTCTTCAAAGGAAATCTATAGGAATGTTTGTATCTCTCTATCAGCCATCCCAACCGTAACTCAAAAACGAGAAGTGGGATACAAATGTTGTGCTTAGGCTGATTTTCAGAAGGCAAGGCCTAGCTTTTCAAGCCAAGTTGTATAGAATGAATTTCCTCTTTTCAGAAATTCCTTGGGATTAAAAGGATATTACATGGGATTCATTGAAATGAATTTTCTGTAAATGGCACGTACGGTCCACACCGCTGTTGTATGTTTGAAGTTTTTATATTTTAAACGGTATCTGGCTTCATTAGTTTCTCTTTTCACATGCAAATATGATTAGTTTTCAATACCAGAATTTACCGACAGTCACTTATAGATTATATTTATTAGAATCAACAGAAATGGATAGAAAAATAAACTTCTGTATCAATGGACATAAGATAAAGAACAATAGAATGTAAGCAGCTTCGTGATTGTTATAAACAAACGCTTTTCTTTAAAATACATTCCAGGTAGTGCAAAATTCTACAGTTCAAGTGATTAGGTTAAATGAGGGAAGAGTAGATCTTGAACAAACAGAACTAGGAGTGTATAAACGTGCTCTGTTATCAACATCATTAATATTTTTTCGGGCGGACAATTCCTAATTAGCCTATATCACCATTAAGTAAAGCTGCAATTATTGCACAATGTTAACAGAATTTTGGTAACTGTTGGTAAATGATCGTTAATTTTTTTCATGCATTAAAAGCATTTAGGAGAATAGCGTTCCTAGACTAAAATGAGAGGGTGAGGGAGAGTGAGTGAGTGTGTGAGTGAGTGAGTGAGTGAGTGAGTGAAGTTGAAGGGCCCGTCGATAACTAGGTCATTTGGGTCGAGACTAAAATGATGAAAATAATCTTTTTAAGTGTTAGCATTAAAAACCATCTCTGAAATTTCTAGTTTCTTTTGACAGTTTTGAATATTTAAACGATTTAAATGCACATCACTGTCCTTTAAACCAGAAGTGTTTTCCTTTTTTAACCTCAGTTGCCTTATATCGATATTTTTTGATGTTGATGTTCCTTTTACTTCAAGACTAAGTATTCCTCAAAGTATACTGAATTTTATCTAAAAATTAGCAGTTCAAAAAAACTGGAAGCATATTACATGTATAGAAAATTTTTTGAAATGAAATTTATTCCATATATTCAGTCTATGGTTTCTCCTTAATACTGCCCGCATGTTTTTCCCCCTGTATAGACTGACAGTCAGAGATAAACACATGCACGGTCTTAATTAGTACGAAGTAGAGCATATTTGTAAGAGCTTTGATTGCCAAAAATTCATCTGGTGTATTATTAATTAATCATCAACACGCAGTGCCAGAGAAGCTCTTATTTATTATACTTCTCATTATCAGGAAACATTTTATAGCATTTATGTCAAGCGTAAAAATACTTAGTTGACTTAGGTAGTTAGATGTTTGCATAAAGATAACTGGTTTCAGCATTGCAATAATGGACACATGTTATTGTTAGTAACATTACAATCACATACCAAGATATGTTTACAAACTACATCTTCAAGTTCAGTAAAAGATGACGTCTAGAAGTCCGAGTCAGAAAAACGATTTTTCTCTAGCCAAGGTTATCCTCATCTACCCAGAGTATGGACGTATGAATTAGACTCTAAATGCCTGTGTTCTCTAATATATAATATCCAAAGAAAATTCAGAAATCTGGTGACAACTGTACACAGTAGGCTATAGCTCCAAAGATATGACCATTGTAGTTAAAGGTGGGGTATAAATGGAACAATAAAATGAGAGGCAGCATGAAATAGATTACAAACACAGTATATTTATTATAATTATATAAATATATAGTGAAAGAGTGATGTCAAGTACTATAAAGCATTTATCATGTTTTATTTTGGAGTTTATAGGGTATCCATAGCACATACGAAAATATTTCTATAGAAATCATGGTATCGAATTTTTTTCGTATATGTTATCACTAAGACTCGAATTTCTAGACGTCATCTTTTCATCCTGCTTTGTTTTTCCATGCCTAAGTTAATTGAAACATGTTCCCAACATTTGTGAACACGAACAATCAGTAGTTATTGGTCATATGACTACATACATATTTGGCCATATTTTAGCGTTAGTTAATATTGTGGCCAAATATACGAATAAGAGCATACTGTGTCATGTTTTATGAAGTATTTAACACTTCACAAGATATTTTTGTAAACATATTTTCATAAAGCTTGTACAGCTGACCGTAAGGAAATTCACTCAGCAATCTTTGCTTCATGGTAGCCGAAATTAGCAGGAATTTGCTGTCAGAGTCGGCGGGTAAAATGATACTTAGCAGTGCGCGAGTCCATTTGTGACAGCGGAAGTACCCTTCATTATGCATGAAGAATTAACAAATAACTACTTCTCTCTCTCTCCCTCTCCCCCCCCCCCTTCCCCCCTTTTAGCTAGCCAATGTTCAGTTTCGTTGTTCTGAGGAGTGACAAAGGAATTTCAACCTCATATTATGGGTGCTACTGTACTGCGCATTCTTTGGCAATTAATGAGTAGTTCAGTGTAGTTTCAAGATGCCTAAGTAAAGTATTCCTATAGCGCAAGGTTTTGTAAAATATTTCAGTGAAAGATGTTTTAAGGCGGACACAAAATTTAATTGCAGGTGACTCAATACGCTATCTAATCAGATGCTTGCGACACCTTGCGGTGTTGTATAGTTAAATACACTGAACTCACGCTATAAAGCCGGTGATACAAATATCATTCGGTCCCACAAAATTTATTTCTACAACAGGAAATAGCATAGTAATGGTCAGGTATCCGCCGCCGTTAAATGTTGTGTCTGCCATATTATGGATGCATGTTATTCCGTAAATAGTGTAAGGTGAAAGTTACAGCTGAGAAACGCTTTACAGTGCATCAGCATTGTAACACTGCCAAACACATAAGTAGTGTAAACAGGGTGTTTGCCGAGGACAGCAGGCTCCTATTGCTGTTTGATAAACCACACAGTAGTTAGTGGGACAATGCATCTCCTCAGTTTTTTAAGGATTTTTGTGAAATGGTAGTTTCATCAAACATGCTTAGTATAAATAACAGTTCATGGAAAAGTACACGACTTATCCCACTCCTTCAGAGTCCACGTTAACAAAGAAGTATCTGATTCTGTGTTACGATGATACAACGAAGAAAATATGAAATAGTATGGGCAGCAACAAAATATGGTCTCCACAGATGAAACCACCGATGTATGTTGATATGCCAGATATTCGATAGGATGGACAATTCCTCCATCGCTGTTGTTTTCAACACCGCATTGAATTTATTGTGGCTGGGTAAAGTACAACGAGAGAATGTCATTTTCTTCTTAACGAATGCTATTTCTAAGAGGGTAAAAGCAGCAGAAGGTGGATGTATCTTGTTTTGCACATGTCCTGCGTAGAATAGCTGAAGAGGTTCGAATGAACTAACCTGAGGTGGTTAGTTCATTCGAACTACAGTTGAGATTGAGATTTTCAACAACTTTGACAAAAGTATTCATCTTCAGTAAAAAATGTGCGAGAATTGTTTTCATTCACCATGTCAAGAAACTTGGCCTATATACGAGTAAAATCAAGTTTCTCTGTGATATCTAAGTCCATCACTTGCCTCGAAGCTGTGGGCATGCAATTGTGTGATGCATGGTGAAGGAAGCTGAAAGTGAGTTATTGAGCACACGGGGCAAAGTAGCTGACAAGATTAGTGAAAATTACATCGTGTGCTTGAAAGAAATCCTGGAGTACAACATTGTGTGAATTTTCTGACATTCTTTGTGGCACAGAAGCACAATTCAATGAAAATTAACATATTTTGGTAATTTTTAAGGTATAAATAAATGCATATTTCACGAGTTTTTGGGTCATTTACATCCGAGCCCTAGATATCATAGTAATGTAACTTTCTGTTTTATGTAAGTAACAGCAATTCCGCGTTTTAATTGCGATGAAATATTTTATAAAAAGAATTTCTCTCATGATTTGTTGTCCTAAGAGGACACTTTACAAGCAACATTGAGGAGCCACCACTGCTTTCCAGTGGCGGATGGTGCGTGGGGCGGGGTTGAACTGTTACGCCAGGTTGGCTCTGGACGGTGTGGCCCGGGAAAAGGTCAGGTCGGGCGGTCCGGAACCATGCCTCACTGGCTTCGGCAACTACACTAGCAGTCACGTGACCTGCATATATGACGCAATTGGTCCATTGTTCCAGCTATAAGCTGTCGGGGTTCGAACAACTCTGAAGTTCGTCAGAATTCCTTCTTAATTGGCGATGACACGTCTCTAAGTGTTAGTGTGTTGTCACTAGAAATCGGTGATGATGATTAGGTGCATGCATAGGATTACGAAAATGAGGTTGGAGGATTTAAAGTAATTTGGTGTTATATTAAGGGAATACTTCAGGGGAAAATCTCATGTGTTACAATCACAGGGTAATTCTCTACATATTCTTTTCTATCCGTTTCACGTTGATCGTGAAAGTTTGGCGGGGCGTCAGTCCTGTTTTGTATATGTTTACATTCATATTACTCTCTGCAGAGTTCGGGCGAAATGAAGGAATGGCATGTTGCTAAAATATTGCAAAGGTCAAACGAAGAACAGCGAATATTTCCATGTGACCAATTGTAAGGACATATATTACACAGATTGTATATTTTAAAGAATTATTTTTTATCAGTTATAAAGAATTATATAAAGTTGCATTATGAGAGAATTTCACAGGCCATTCACGGAGAATCAGATAAAATGTAGTCACCTTAACATCTTAAAATGTTTTAATCACAATCGTTAAAGAGGCATTTTTGAGAAATCAAAAATTACGAAACTTTTTCCTCGCAAATGGTAGTTTGAGATTGGGACATCTTCTGTAAGATCTTCTCCTGATGGTTAAACGTTGACTCAAGTGTGACTTTTTATCGGACTTTTTTTATTTATGTTGTTGACAAAGGTTTTCAAACGTGCATTCTTTATTATCATGAACCTCAAAACGTACATTTCCGGTTAAATTTGTATGTCGAAGTTTTGGGTGCAATGGGATACTTACACATTAAAAATAAAAAGAACAGACGCAAAAAGAGTCATGTGTGTGCGTTCCTGTGACATTCATATTTGCTCTAAGACATCATTGACGTTTTAAGCTCAGTACCTGCCTATATTAAAGAATTGGGTAGACCTCGCAACAGGTGGATGATCATAGAGACGGAATGCAGTTGCATCCTTCATTGGCTGGAGTTGAGTTTGCTGCTACCTCGCAGTAAGAATCGATTAATATCTAACTTTAGCCAACCAGAGACCAGAATAGTGATAGTAGCTGGTTGTGCTTTACTCCTGTGAACACTCTAGTTGGGATGTCAATCTAATCATAAAATACATATGACCAATCTGATTCTAATTTTAAAATGTATAAACTATATAACTTTTTAAAAATCCGCATATTTCTATTTAAAACCAGCTATATATAGCATATATATTGGTAGCATACGAGCTTTTGATTAATAAAAAAATTAGTATATATGTACCTATATGTAAGAGGATGCAAAACAAATGTTATGTCATTATTTACGTCTGAGAGTCTTTTTGCTACCTTTAATAAATCGTTAACACCTTGTAGAGTATCGTGGTTTTCAACAACTAAAATAAAGGAAAGTTTACGCATAAAGCAACAAAAAGTAATCGGACTCGAACCGCGCCTGCATCGACACCACGCTACTCCGTGCCACTGCGAACGTCATGCATTGCGTCATTATCAAATTAAAATCTCATTTGGATGTGAGTCACTGACGTCAGTCACTAAAACTGGCGTACGACGTTTCTCAGGTGACAGCGTTTTGACGAAGTGCAAATGTTTGGAAAGCGCTGGTAAAATGTGAGACTGAGGCGCGCCAGTGTTTATGTGTTACACAGATCAGTACTGTGCAGCGGGTTGCGGCCATTTCAGGCGTTTAAACCCCATCTTTAGTTCTGTTTGTTGCACGGCTTCGAACGTAATACATTGCCGTGAAGAGCACAGATTTGCAGAATGTTTGCATTCCTTAACAAGCAGCATACGATACACTGAATGGAGTTATAGACTGATAACTAAAGCCACAGTTTTTAGTACCGTATCGTGTGTAGGAGTGTCAGTTATGCCGTGAGTGTGTTCGCCCAGACCGAGAGGCCAGCCATCGGCACTGAACGAAGCAGTCCCATGCACACGGTAAGGTGACTAAGAATTGTGGCTTTACTGGTAACTCGTTTAAATAATATTGATTATCGATTTATGTGTTTAGACTGGTACATTCAATTGGGCCTTTGCTATTATTTATGAAAATCTGGTCTAATCTCAGTTGCCATCATTTTCAGTTGAGATATATTTTCGTTTATCAAAGTTGATCCGAAGATTTATTTTACCATACTTTGTGTATGAAAACCTCACCATAGATATATATTTAGCTACTTATTCAAGAAGTTCCCAGTCGCAATTTTTTAAAGCATGCCCTTACAAAAGTACTACGTTTCCATGGGGAAATGAAATCGCTTGGAGTCCTCAATGCGGAATTGAATACTGCATGGAGTTGCGGATTCAGATGATATTGAATCTTGGATCCGATCCACTTAGCAAGTAGGATCTGATCGGGATTTTGTTTCATGGAAAAACACGTGCTATTCAAATGGACTTGAATACGTCAAAGATGCTAGCTTCTACTATACGGTAACACACTGCGCGCTCGTTATGATGCTGAAAAAGCTTAAATATTCGGAAACACTATACTTACTTTGGAAGTGATTCTGATAGTAGGTACAACTTTATTTCCTATGTTTTCTTAGAAAAACTGATGGTGACGCAAACGATACTTCTAGTTGATTCCTTGTGTAGTTGTGTGTAAATATTACTTACAAGCTTCCTATGCCGTAGAGCGGGAATCGCTTAAATATACAAGTACGTGTAGTAAATCGACATAGATGTTTAAAAGCTATTTATCAAGTTTGAACCGATTATAATTCTTGGCGGCAAGTATAATAAATAATAAATGCAATGTTTGTCCTCATAATTGTGAACACTTGACCTTAGGCTCCCTATGTTGAAATATTGAATCCACACTGAATATTTTTAGAAAATTAGTATGGGATATGCACGGGCTTCGTGTAAACCAAACTACTTAAAGCTTGTGAATATCTTTTGGGTTCTCCATCAGTTTTTGCCGGTTTAAAACTATTTTTACTCTTATACTGCAAGTTCTCATTTATTTTCGTGCATAGAATGGAAGCACTGAACAATTAATGTGTAGATGAAACCGTTACATTTAAGGCTTTTATATATACACATTATGTGTAGATATTCAAATTGTGGAAAGCTCTACGACCTAGGAAACTTTATTGAACAAAAAATTCAGAAAAAAATCATTACAACATAACTCCATGGCACAAACTTTAGGACCCAGCGGCGAATAAATATTTAAACCATATGCCATGGTAATAGGAAATTTTAAAGAAGGCAGATAATACTAGAAATTCTAAAACGTTGCATGTACTACCTCGGTAGATCAGCGCAGTGCAGAGAGGCGCATGGCGGAGTTCCTTATATCCTTTCATTACAAAATATGGCGCGTCGCAGTGCTATTTTCGATCATTCATGCACAGTATTGAAGCTAAATAATTCGCACTGTAACCACACTGGAAGAGTGAAAGTTAGTGGCTTAAGCTCATTGCGCAGTGACCACATAGCGTCTTAGTTTAAAATCTCATACTTCATTCCATAAATTAGGTCAATGTTCAACCTGAGCCAAACTATATAAACATTAAATACTATGAGTTTTTATTCAGGGCGCCGCCGTGGCCGAGCGGTTAGACTGTTCGCCTATCACCAAGACGGCTCGGGTTCCATCCCAGAGACCCACATGTGACATTTGTGGTGGACGAAACAGCGTCTGGGCGGGTTTTCTCCCGGCTCCCCTGCTTCTCCCACCACTCATTCCACCAACTGCTCCATCACCACCTATCCAATCGTCCATTTCACCGGCGTTTCATATCATCCTCCTCACTGTCATACCGGGAGCTGGACTGACCACCTGCTTCCAGGTCTTCACTCTGTCCGGTCCGTAGATTCGTCTACTCCCCGACAGGCATCTTGACCCTAGGCACAGGTTTGTAAGTCCTACATAAGGGGAGGGTAATCTGGTAAAGAAGAAGAAGAAGTAGAGCTTTTATTCAAGTCATTTACAATGCAAAAGGAATTTAAACACCAATCCTTGCTAGGACAGTCGAATGTCATGCATTTGGATCCGATTTTCCGTCCATTGGATTGATATCTTCTCTTGGCCCTGAGGTCAAGTCCCAGGACTGAACTACTCGGCGCCACACTGTTCATCTGTTGGATGTGTAGCCGTTCATTTGGGTGGACATTTTCTGAGGGTCGCTTCATGCCGCTCGGACCGAACCACTGTATTTGACTCAGGGGTTTAGCTATGGCCTTGTGGTTGTCACAAGTGAACCAGAGATAGCCTCTATTGTTTTCCGCTTGCCCTGACGGTTTACAGCCTGCTTCAAAAGTGACTTAATCCTTTCTTTCCCAGTACAATAAGTATTACGCGAAAGAGCATCACTAATACATTATATTACCGCATCAAACAAAGTAATTATGATCATACTTTGAATAATATACCTAATGATTATGTTTATTGGAAACTCAGAAACCACACGATATTATATTGTAGCAACACTGTCACTGCTTGCAGCTCAACTGCATTGTAGACAATAATTTGAACTGCTAGTGTTCCTCTGTTTACATTGTACCAAAGGCTCCCCACTTCACACCATGATTGCAGGTTCAAGAGCAAACACATTCCCCTTAGTTAATGACAGTAGCGGCCATGCAGCTTAAGCTATTAAATCAAAACGAAGGAAAACTACTTTTAGTCAGCATTCCTAATATTGCCGTAACTGTCCCACAGTTCAAATGTGATCAACGTGCAATACATACAAATACAAATGCGAGTGGTGATTCAAGACACAGTCTATTTGTGTGTCCGACAATAGGTAACATGGAGCAGAGACGATCATTAACTCAGCTACATGTCGGAAACATCGACTCGTGTAAACCGCGCTGTAAACATCGTGGCACTTAGAAATATTCTTCTCCCCTAATGCGCTCTATTATTTTTTCCATGACTGTACAATAAGTATTAAACAATTGGCTTTTCCCTTACGGTTAGCAGTTTTCGTAATATTCCATGCAATGTAATACATTTTTCTCAAATTATAAATACTGTCTTATTAGACAGAATGTGCTTAAAAGTTTCCTTTTCTTTTTTACTATTTTCCTTCTCAAGAAGTAGTTACTAAGGCATGGTGAAGTAATTTATTATACCATGACTATGACTTCTTAATTTATCCGTACTTGTGATAAATACATATTTGACTTTAGCTTACACATACGATTGTGTATGAGTACTTCTGCTTAATTTGAAATGCTTCTGGGCAAAATGTATGACATGAAGTGAATACCCCCCCCCAAAAAAAAAAAAACTTATTTTATATCCTAGTATTTAAGGAGGTATGGACATTTGTAACGGGTAGAATAAGACGAGTGACTGTATCACATCAGGTTTCTGTGAAAATTAACAAAATTATATTTTAATAGTTAACACAGTTGTTCCCTTGAATACAATTTATGTAACAGTAATGGTAGTTCTCGTATGTCCGGTATTTGAAGCCATAATGTCTTGCTATTTACGAAGGATGCAAAATTAATTCGCACACCAGTCTAAACTGAAAGGAAGCATGTTCAGTGTCTGGTGCGACGTTGCTGCTTTGGAAAAACAAATATACTCATGTTGCTAACACACTTATAGTCGACTGACAAAAAATGCCAGAATTTAGGACAGCGTCACCACTTGTTAAACTGGATATATTTTTAGAGAACGCCTTTTGCAAACACGCTTAAAGTGAGCGTTGTGGAGAAATTTGATAGTTAATAGTATTAATTCCAAGATACATTTTAATGCGTTTGAATAGGGAGTTAAACATAATTGTCATCACTAATATATTAACTCCTTAAATTAAGGAGGACGAAAGGACTACTTAATGTTTTAAATACATACAAATATAACTATTTGCATAAAAAACAAACAGAAGCAAAATTTCATGTGTATTTTTCAGCTAAATAACAATGGAATAATTTTTCGTGTAGCAAAATATCACATCTCCGAATAATATGCGAGAGCAAAGAAGTTGAGTTATTCCAGAAAATCTGAGGATTGAGACATCAGTGTTGACTGCAATCTATTTCGAATATTTATTTGCCTAATTACCAAAACAAAACTGAGAATGGTTTACAGTTTCCTAGTACAGTGCCCTCCACATGCATTTATCAACTATAGGAACAGCAAAGTTAACCCGCGGGAAACAAAATTACTTTTATATATATTTAAAAATTTAAAAACAATGTATTGTTTTGTCAAAGTAGGTAAAATATTATGCAATATATTTCTTTTGCACTCATACATTGCAAATCAGAACGATATTGTCAAAAAATTGGAATTTTGAAATAACTAATAATTTAGATAAAACTTCAATTTAATACTCCGACAGTTTTGAAATAACTACATAATAACTAAGTTGAAACCCCTATTAGTTTAACAGTCCACCGCACCTCGCCCCACTTCACTTTAACACCCAACCTATATACTATGTGAAGAAAGATGGCAATAAATGTTAGATTAATAATACACGTAGTTTGGAAGTAGAACTGTTCATATTCAAACTCGGTACGTAAGTTTACAAGATGATGATTCTAACAACTTTTTGTTGGTAGAGTTTAATGTATACATGACAGACAAGGACCAGTTTGCCTCTTTCTGTGAGAACCAATGACGCATAAAATTTGGTGCTCACAGTTTTAATTAAATCCTAACCGCATTGTGTCGCTGGAGGCCAACGCGGAAATGATAAGACAATAGTGCACATGTTGATACGCTGTTGGTGGGAAACAATACTGACGGATTGTATGTTAATAACAACGTTTGCAATTACAACAGTTCCCTTGCGCCATAGCAAGTAAATAGGGTGTTCATTGTGTTCTCAGTCACGCCAACCGTGTAATAAAACATTTGAAATACCAAATAAGAACCGCATTTTTACCGTTTTCATACGGATATTAGACAAATAAAATCTAACTGGTAAGAAAGTGTTCACACACAAATATAAATAGAAGTTGCTCCAAGGAATAAAAATGTTTGAACAATTGAATTGGGGATCAAGGTAGAGGAGGATTTTGGATTGAAGTTAGGCATAGAGTTTGAAATCTAAATAAGCAAGAGATTTGGACTAGTTTTAGAGAAATTTGCGTATATGTGATCAGGAGCGCTGTTTGAGTTTGAGATGAGAAATTGGGGAAGGGTGTGTTATAAGTGTATTAATTATAAATTTGGATTTAGCACATCAGTTGCAATTGTAAAAATAATTCTGTTCTTTTGTTTATGTTTGTGTATACATGAAATTATATTAAGGATGAGCATAAATATTGGAAAGAAATACTCCAAATGTTCTATTTTCTGTAAACTTTCGCAAAAGAAATTAATGACTACGTGGAAAAATCAGTGATCGTCAAATTGATGTTATAATAAAATTCACTTAGGTTTCCCTTTCTTTTTACTTTTTTTTTCTCTTTTTCTTTCTCTTGTTAGTGGAAGTACATCGAAAATACACCAGGGAGGTGGCGCCGCTACAATGTGACTTTTTTTTCGTGTTTCCCCATGTGACTAAGTGAATAGTGGGGTGAATTCTCTTCTCCACGGATTCCTTTCCCTTCGTTTCTCATTTCCAGAGATCTCGTAGAACTATATCGGGGGGTCGCGGTGGGTCGAGGCGTCCAGCTCTGTTAAAAACACACACACACACACACACACACACACACACACACACACACACCACACACCACACACCACACACCACACACCACACACCACACACCACACACACACCACACACACACCACACACACCACACACACCACACACACCACACACACACACACACACCACACACACCACACACACACACACACACACACCACACACACACACCACACACCACACACCACACACCACACACCACACACCACACACCACACACCACACACCACACACACACCACACACACACCACACACACACCACACACACACCACACACACACCACACACACCACACACACCACACACACCACACACACCACACACACCACACACCCCACACACACCACACACACCACACACCACACCCCACACACACCACACACCACACACCACACACCACACACCACACACCACACACACACCACACACACACCACACACACCACACACACCACACACACCACACACCCCACACACACCACACACACCACACACCACACACACACACACACCACACACCACACACCACACACCACACACCACACACCACACACCACACACCACACACACACCACACACACACCACACACACCACACACACCACACACCCCACACACACCACACACCACACCACACACACACACACACACCACACACACACCACACACACCACACACACACCACACACACCACACACACCACACACACCACACACCCCACACACACCACACACACCACACACCACACCACACACACACACACCACACACACACACCACACACACACCACACACACACCACACACACCACATACAACACACACACCACACACACCCCACACACCACACACACCCCCACACACACCACACACACCACACCACACCACACCACACACACCACACCACACACCACACACACCACACACCACACACACCACACACACCAAACACCACACAACACACACCACACACACCACACAACACACACCACACACACCCCCCACACACACCCCCACACACACCACACCACACACCACACCACACCACATACCACACCACACACACCACACACACCACACACACCACACACACCACACACACCACACACACCACACACACCACACGCACCACACACACCACACACACACCACACACACACCATACACCCCACACACACCACACACACCACACACACACACCACACACACCCCCACACACACCACACACACACCACACACACCCCCACACACCACACACACCCCCGCACACACACCACACACACCCCCACACACACCACACACACACACCACACACACCCCCGCACACACACCACACACACCCCCACACACACCACACACACCCCCGCACACACACCACACACACCCCACACACACCCCACACACACCCCCGCACACACACCACACACACCCCACACCCACACACACCCCCGCACACACCCCCGCACACACCCCACACACACCCCCACACACACCACACACACCCCCGCACACACACCACACACACCCCACACACACCCCCACACGCACCACACACACACCACACACATACCTCACACACCACACACACACCACACACCACACACACATTTTTCCTTTTTTTTTAGATTCAGGGGTCCTAAAACACGTATTTCCGGTGAATCTCTATATTGAATTTTTTGGGGGAATGCAATACAACGTTTGTTTGCAGGCAAACGCTTAAAAAGGTAGTTTGTACTGGAAATCGTCTTTGCAAAATTACTTCAGTAGCGTTTTCGCTCTTGTGGACGTTTAGCTTTAAATTGTAGTTAAATGGCAGTAGGTAGAGAAAGTGTTGTGCTTGTACATTTATGATGCGATTAGCTCAGCTGTTTCAGTGTTAACAGACTTCGGAAACTGTAAGTTCCCTGCAGTAGTATCTCCGGTGATTTACTATTTTATGTTTCTCCCTAGTAGTATAAGTTACGACTTTAGGAATGGGTACTAAACCAATGGTCGGCTGCACCTGATGTGTCATAATCGTTCACAAGGCTCTCGCTACCCTTGTTTCCGTTCTCCAGAACAGCGAATGCACTACATCGGTTCAAGGATATGCAAGCGTAACTTAGTGCAGCCTTGAACGCGCTTCTGTCAGCAGCGTAGACGCCATGATATTGTGTGTGACACACCGGAAACTGGACTCGTTAATCGTTACCCGAAGGGGAGATCGAACCGAGGTTCCGGAGGTAGCACAACTCCATTCACTTCTTGCTTCATTCACAGCTCTTTAGCCTTGATGGTGAAAGTGTTCTGTTTGCGGAGTGTTTGCTTACATTGAAATTTAATTTTAAGCTTCAGGACGTGGACCATTTGTCCCTTCTTTATATCCGTATCTTTGATGACGGTAGTGTAATTCGCCATGATTTGAGAAGCGGAGTTGGAAAAACAATTGACCTACAAAACTGTGAAGGGATGACATAATTTATGGCAGGAGGGGGAGAGAGAGAGAGAGAGAGAGAGAGGCAATAACAGTAACAGTGACCGTGAAACGGGACGCTATATGGTGAAGCGAAGTTCACGGGTGTGTTCATTTATGTTTTATCGCACAATTACTCCTCTAAGAAGCACAGCATTGTAAGCAATATTACAGGTGCATGTATGTGCGTGTCTGTGTGTGCGTGCGTGTGTAGTAAACGGAGGGGGACACCTCGACCCAACGCGTCCCTGGTATGGATCTTTTGCGGGTTACAGCCCCCTCCAGGGGGGAAGAGATGAGGCGAAGTGAATCAGTAGACATGTCGTAAAGCGGAGTCAGTTAAGCGCACAGACGCATAGAAGTCCCTAACAGTTACAGATATTGACAGCTGGCGCACATGCGAGGTGTTTCCTCTACCCAGGAAGAAGGTGACGGGACCCTTGCGGCTCGGCAGCAACTTCCAGGAGGGTCAGCGAAGAGGTTCTAGAGCGCAAGCATGTGTGCTATCTGTCCGCATTCGTCGGAAAGTAGCAACCAAACCTGAAAGATGACAAGGGGTGGAAATGAGAAATGATGGGAAAGGCATCCGTGGAGAAGAGAAGCCAACCCAGCATTCGCCTGGTGATAGGGGAAACCACGGAAAAGTTCAAGTCAGAGCGGTCGGTCGACGGGGATCGAACCGGGGACCTCCAGAATGCGAGGCGCCACCTCGCTCGGTATAGTATAGGTGTATATACACTACTAAAAGTAATATTGTTAAATTTTATACAGGCTAACTTGTATTACTAATGAAACACTTATAGGTATAAGAAGTTGTTTCTACATGTTTACCTTACGGCTCTCTCACACTGTTTCACCTAGTGTTGTAAAATGTATGTGCATACCTGTACGTCTAACACGTGACGGGTTGGACCAGTTCCGCCTAGGTGCTTACAAGAGGATCGTTCTTTTCTGAAATAAACTAACTTCCAGCTTGGGTTCAGAAGCTTAGTATGTTTTCTTTTTTGTTTCTTTTTTTGGGAGTTGCTGAACTTAAATAACGAAGTTTTGTTTTATCGGACTTTCCGTCTTAAGAGGTACACTGTTCGCACAGATACGCACGCACCCACCCCTCCCCTTTTTTCATTCAGTGAACTTTGCATTCGATGAAATATTGGTAACAGATTTTAGGGTGATGTGCACTGGAGAAAATAAAAATTGAGGTTCGGTCCATCTTAGATTCAATCAGAGATGTTTTCTGACCACAGTTTGACAGTGCAGATATTCAGATGCACATTATGAAATGTTACTTTAACTTACATAATTTAGTAGAAAGTAATTTTCTAACCACAATTTAGTAAGTGTGGTAATGTTCTCAGAGGTAACAATTCTCACATTATTTAGGGAGGACTGGTAGATCGCTAGGATTTTGCCGTCTCAGTCAGAGGGAACATGTTTGCAGACTACTCCTTACGCAATAGCGTCTCCCCACTCTTCCTTGCGGGGTTTCCTCGATACAAGCAGTCGATTTAATTAGATCTCCTTTTCGTTTGATCTCAGCCTAGAGGCTTGACAATTAGCTTTTGAAGTGCACCCTTCGCCTGAGGTCGCTCTTAGAATTTTCTGATCGCTCGCTCTGCAAGAAAATCCTCCTGTAGGGACAAATTAATTTTGACAACTTCCTGTGGAAAAGAAACTACCGAGGTTTTCCATTTCACGTGCAGGTAAAACTTCAGCGTATGTTGCGACACGGCCGATTCTTAAGGAAAAATGCCTTTTCAAATGTAGGACTTAACTCACAAAGCTCAAAGGATAGCTAATATACATGAGCAAATAAGGTTATATAAACAATCATTGGGAAATATTAATGCTTTCCATTAGATATAATTGAAGGGTACACGGGAAAAAGGGGGAATGTCATTTTAAAACAAACAGTGAAGTAACACTACCAAGGCGTACTTTATGGGCGGGAGAGTAGATTAAGACAATGTCAAACCAAATAAAGCGAAATGTCTCTGAAATATAACACGTCTCAGAAATCATGTACAATTGATGATAGGCAATGTCACCACAAAACAATCAAAAAAGGCGAATGTCTCCACTTTGTAGTTCATCGTGCCAAACCCCTATATTCTGTGAAAATAGTGTTCCTAATTCATGGATACTCCTACTTAGAGTGTGATACAAACATGACACTAATTAATCAGAAATTTGCAGCTGAAACGCAGAAGACTTGGGGGGGGGGGGTCATTTCAGGGGTGTCAGAAATATACCCTTTCCTTTCCATGTAACAGAAGTTGATCAACCAATAATTCGTCAATGGATTAAGTTTTTGACTCCCTTGTACACAAAAGTTTGCCCTTTTAAAGCAAGCCTATAAGGGAACTTGTCATCTCCATTGAGTAGCCACGATTCATGGAATACGGAGACAGTTACAATGTCAATTGGGAAATACCTGTTGTAAATGCTCTTAAGGTCAACCCTACACTTCCCAGAAACACCAGATGAGATTGTTCTTCCAGAGACATCTTATGAACGTAAGTACAAGAATTACTGTATGTGAAGTTGCTCTACATTCGCAAATATCCTGGAGACATTTAGGGTTTAAATTTGTAATTTCTATTTCAGGTTTACATCCAATCTCTGAAGCAAAATTTACTGATCTGCAAGTCCTTAGATAATTTTGTGACATTCCTTTTTATGCCCATGGTACTGCGTTAACGCTGACACTCCCCTTTATTTTCGTGACAAATATGCATTTACTTCATTTTCCATCTTTTTTAAATTATAAACATTAATTTCACATTTTCATTACTATATACGTACCAATACATTTGGCTAATCTTAAATAATATAATAATTTATGCACATGTATTATTGTAGACAACATTAACGGTTGAAACTTTCAAAGTGAATTATCTCAGTCTATTAAAAATATAACATTCCCCCTTTTCCCGGTTACCCTTTAATTGTAAACCAGGGATGTCAGGTTGAAATCTTGGAATAAGCTGTGGTGGCTTTCGCTGCATGGGGCGAATATCGGAAGTGCACTTTTTAACCGAGCAGTACACAGTAGTATGATGCACCGGCAGAGGTGGTGAGTGCGTTGTAGTACGCCACTGTTACTACGCTGGTGCTACTACCATCAGTATACAACCTTCACGTATTACAAACTTTGAGACTGAAATCAACATCGTCATAGACGATGGTGTAATCGTAATCATCTTAAAAATATACGAGGGCTGTAAATAAAGTAGTGGCAACATTGATAAAACACATTATTTATTGAACTCAGAAGTACAGTTGCATTACATTTCTTCAAGGTAGTCACCTTTTGCCAAATGTAGGGTAGCCGTTGGGGACTGTTGGCAAGGCGATCTCTGTTGATGACTGCGACGGATCGCCCTACTGCGCGGACTACAGATGCCACGTCGGGAAATAAGCGGCCTCGGAGGTGTTCTTTCAACTTCGGACACAGGCTGAAGTCACAAGGATTCTTGTCTGATGGGTACGGCGGGTGTTCCAAAATCTCCCAATGCCATCGTTGGGCAACAAGAGCTGAACATTGTTTGCGACACGACAACGTGCGCTGTCATGCAACACGATGGGATGATCGTCTTGCAATAAATGTGGACGTTCGCGCCGCATAGCCGGACGCAGATGTCGCTTCAGAAATCGACAGTCAATGTTGACTGTTTGTCCCTCAGGCACAGCATGCGTAAGAATAACCTCCTCGTAGTCGTATGCCACAATCAGCATCAGCTTCACCCGACTGGGTTCCTGTCGAATTTTCTCTGGGCGTGGTGAACCTGGGTGACGCCAACGAGACCACTCACGATGTGAATCTGATCTTGAGGAATGGGCGGCCGACCTGTGCGGTGCAGTCCGCACTCTCAGTCCGACCCGCACCAAACGCCTTGACGCATCGTGCAACCGTCCTGTACAGTGATGCATTCTCGCCACAGGCTTCACGTAATCCTCAATAACATTCTCATGCAGTTTTGCCACGGGCAACCTCCATTTTAACCCTCGAACGCTGATCGCCTTTGGTAAACATGCTTTAGAGCGGTGCACTTGACACTGTTCACTTCAACACTACACAGCAACAACACTCCCAACTGGCAGCTCGACCAATACACACCACACATCGACACTGGTCACCTGGTCACTCCCATATCCTGTAGGCTCATACTCGCTCTCCTGCCAATGTAGGGACTATGTTGCCACTACTTTCTTTGCAGCCCTCGTATAATCGTCCATGTTTCGTTTGTCTCCGCATGCTTTTCCTTTGCACATGAATAATTTCTTTTAATCTTGCCATTATCTGGTATGTTCTTCTATCACGCACGTTTTTGCGCACTTACCATTCCTCACCATTCCTTCTAGTGAACCAAAAGGTAATAAATGATTTGGGTAGTTACCCAAATTTGATCTGTTAGCCCGAGAAACTATCATCAGTAACAAAAAAGTAGTAGTTTAATTTTTCCTCGATGACCTAGCCAATTATTGTCCCCTTTATTAACCTAGCAATAGCAACGTGGAGGGGGGTGTTTTTTATGCCCACCTTCTGTAATTTTTTAAATTCTGTCATTTATTTTTTGTTTAAAGGAATACGATTAATAGTTATTGTCAATCACTGTTTCTGTTACTGAACTGCGTAATTGTTTGAAAGTTTTCATTATTGGTCTTTGTTGAGAAACAATGACATGTCAAGGTGGTCATAAAGCTACCCCCAACCCCCGTCGGTATAATGTGATTCGTGTAAAAATGAAATAAACAATATTAAACATTACCTTGATAAACATAACAAGATATAATACCGAATTTTAAAATAAATTTGTTTTAAAAATTGCTCAGACAGTTTGTTACCAGTGGTGGTCATTATATAGTATAAGTTCCGTAATAAGGGTTGACATATGTAACGTGATTCGTGTAAAAATGCAAAACTGAAATAGTTAAACAGTGTTAAATATTACCTTTATAAGCATGACAAGGTATAGAACCCAATTTTAAAATAAATGTGTTTTAAACATTGCTGAGACACTTTGTTCTTTCTTAGCTCACTGTCTTGTTTCTGAATTTTACAGGCTCCGTTTGATGTTATATCAAGCTTCAAAATTTTTTCCTAGCTGTTATCCTTGGCAACAGCTCATGTTATTACAGTGACATATTCGAAGTATGTGAAGCTTACTGTAAAAACTAATCTCAAATTCGAAACTGTTACCTTTTTACATGTCTTACAGTAGTCATGGTTTTTGTCTTGTTATATTTTCTTCCTTTTCTGGGAGTGTCCTATTTTGCATTTTAATATCCGTTTTCCCCTTAGCGCACCTTACGTGTTCTGGAAGCTCTTCTTTGTAAAATTCTGAAACTATAGTCAGAGAGAACTAACCTGGCACTTGACAGCTAGTTGATTCATTCACCTGCGAACGAGGCTAGCCCTATCTCGTCCAATCGTGTTACAAACACATCGTGCAACGGTTAGTCGATTGGACCAGATAGCGCTAGCCTCGTTCGCAGGTGAGTGAATCAGCTAGCTGTCATGTGCCAGGTTTGCTCTCGCCGACTGTAAATATTGAACAAGGTAGTGATAAGTGGTCTCTGACTGCTTCAATCTGACTTATCATCGCGCATCTTCACTACTATCAATTATTTTATATACACTACTAAAGAGTATTCTATCTTTCCAGTTCATGATTGGTGTGTCAAATGATTTTCCAAATCCAGAATTGCTCCTGTATGTTTTTACCATTATGACAAATTAAGACAAAACAAATATTAAATGTAATTTACTAAAACACGTTGCATCTGAAAAGTAATTAAAATTAAAGCTATACATGTGCAAGAGTTGGACGTTTTCATTTGAGTGAAGCTGAAAAGAAATGTGTTTTGTATCGGGATAGATTAAGAATATGTAAAACAAAAATCTGATGGGTTGCACTTACATGACATTCTCTACCCTGGTACAAACTATTCTTACAAACACTTATGCCTCTATCCTGTTCATGTTAGTCGACACAAACATTTGTACAAATTACCTCTGTGCTAATTGTATTGTAGGTGTGCGTGCAAGGGAAATGTGGGAATACAGTAGGCTTTGGGCGGTTGTCAAATCATTTAAAGCTTAAAATTCCGTTCTCTTTGCACGGCCAACGGATTAAAAAGTGAATAACGACCTTCCATTTGAGAAAATTTCAAAACTCACACAAATAACAAGGAATATATCCGAAATGGTCCACTCCAAAAAAAAAGTGCATTTTGACTTGAGTGTTTTAACGGATCTACATTTTTTGTATAGCAAGATTTGGTCTATCTCTTACGATTTTACCAGTAATGGAAAAGCCATCAAAACTAAACAGGACTACATGGGCTATAGCCAGAAAATTCAAAATATACTTTTGACTTACCATAACAATATCTTAAACATATGCCATTTTTATCAAAATCGCTAGAGCTATTTTTGAGAAAATGAAAATTTTGGGGGAAAAATCCATGTAAAGGGAAGGAGGAATTTTTTTTCAAAATCTTTGTGCCACATCCTTGAAAGGTATTAAACTTAAATACCAACTTTGGTTTCTAACCAACTTTTCGGTTTTGAGTTATGCTGTTCACAAATAGACAGAGACACACACACGCCTGCGCGGAACTTTTTCAAAAATGCTTTTTTTATTCAGGGGACCGTAAAACATTTCCGGTGAAATATCGACATCGAATTTTTAGGTGGAATACAATACTTCCCCTACTTAACTATACGTAGTAGAGAAAGTAAAAATAAGCAGAAGGTAGTGAAACATTAATTTGTAGAGTCATTGGATTGTTATCACATTATTAATTTTATATTTACCTAATTCAATCTACAATTTATGAGCATTGGAGTGAATCAAAAAGCATTTTTTATTTGGGTTGAGTGTCACCAACTATTAGACTACCCAACAGGAAATGGTGACACAGCGATGCTAAGCCTTCCTCCCGCTTCTTCTGTAACACAATTTCGTTCCATGCCGGGGCAAGTAATCTGTTTTTGATCGCCGTACTTCATTTCATTAGAGTGCCTCTGTGTAGTGTTCTCCACATGAGTGGCAGGCCTAATTCAATATCTACACCGTTTTACATCCTTCTTGAGAGCAACAAGTGTACGGTGAATGGGGAAGTTTGCATTGGAAGGAAACTTTCCCACTCTCAACTTCTTTGTTCTCTGAAAAAATCAAAGTGAAAGCATTTTTATTCCCTGAGTGAACCAGAAACGTTAGGTTCAGAAAACCTTACCACTAGTTTGTTACCTCTGTGGCTTACTTGCAGTATTCCACTCCGTAATATTCGAATTTATGATGAGCCTAAAGGAAGCATTTTAGGGAAGTAACCGTGTGTGTGTGTGTGTGTGTGTGTGTGTGTGTGTGTGTGTGTGTGTGTGTGTGTGTGTGTGCGTGTGTGTGAGCGCGTGATTCTGTCACAGAGAGAGAGAGAGAGAGAGAGAGAGAGAGAGAGAGAGAGAGAGAACGCAACATACTCCGAAAATAAGTCAGATTAATACAGAACTTCACATTGAGTTACACTGTTGAAGGTTAGCAGATAAACATTTGCCAATACTCAATCCCAAACTACCTTTTAAACGGAGAAAAGTTTTTGTTAATCTTTCATTTGCGCAAGAGAAGATTTGTTATTTTGGATAGTTATGTTTTATACATTGACGTAAAAATGCAAGTCTTGCATTTACTTTGAATAGCCTGTGTAATGCCTCTTTATTTTTATTGAGCTTCACCTATCTATAAACCACAAGAGAGGCATAAACTTCTCGCATAACTTCAGCTATCTCCGAGACATTCGTTGTTACATAGTTTTAAGTTTTCTTCGGTTGAAAGATGATCCGACATCCATAAAGCATTTTTGGAAAGATTTAATTCCTCTCCGGGAAAATCTCGATAAATGTGAAGTAAGCGATTTCTTATGAAATCTATAGCCATGGAAAAAATAATCGAGTGCATTAGGAGAGCAGAATATTTCTAAGTCCCACATGCAGCTGAGTTTCTTAATAGTCTCCGTTCCATATGTCATCGTCTGACGGACACACAAATAGGCCGTGTCTTGATCATCACTTGCATTTGTTTTGCGGGAACTCTACTCCAGCCAATGAATGATGCAACCGTCGGACGGTCACAGTAAATCACGTGATAGGAGCTAGTTGCAGTTTACTGCTATGAACACCTTAGTTGCGACGTCAGTATAGTTATAAAATGGACTATACTAGCAAACACAGGTACGCTATACTCAAGTACCAGTGAACCTCATGGCGCACTGGGACAAGGTGTCGTCCTTACTGAGAAACCATAACCGACAAAAAATGTAGAGCACGTGAACATATCCTGTTTGCGACAGACAAATGCTCTTTTTGTGTGCTTTAGGCAATTGAAGTGTCCAGGAAAAGAAAAAGATTTTCTTAAGTTTTTACCAGTACATGGCAATGTGGAACAGACCCAATACTTTCTACTTGATGTGGGAGAAAACAAACTCAGTAATACTGTAAATGAGCTTTGAAGAAATCCTGTACAGGGAAAGAAAGAGCTCAGTCCATATGATACAGAGAAATAAATGGCTTAGTCCATTAAATTACAGTAGAAAGAAGATTTTACACTATGAAAGTGACATTTCCAATAAGAGGATATTCTTACTTGGAATGTGGTAAAACATGGGAGAAAGCTTACACAGAAGCCCTAAAAGACTGGATTGAGGTGTTCATACAAGCTCGGTCAAAGCCTTCATCATTTAATGTGCCCCGCCCAGGACGACTTATGATGGAGCATGAAATCGGCTTAACCAGCTAAAGAGTCCAATGGGCTAGAGCTTGATTTGCCTGTGCTTTCTTACTCGAGTAAGATTGTACGATGATCTCCAAACCTTCTCTACTTTTACTATGATACAGTTAAAAATAAAGTTATAGTTTATTCTACTTTATATTTTCAGGCCTTCTACCAATTTCTCCTGAGAAATACCAGGACTTGAAGGTTTTGAAAACCTTTTGGGCGTCATAGGCGCAAGAATGTTATGACAGTGTCCCTATTGCTTGAAATTCTCAGAATGGGCAAAAATTGCACTGCTTTGGATTAATGGACTCAGCACCTTCTTTCATAGAATGTAGATCAAAGGTTTGAATAATTATACAATAATATTGTTATGTATTTACAGAATATTACTTGAGATTTTGTAATTTTGCAAAGTAGGTGTAAATGTTACAGAATTGTAAAATCATGAAAATGCTTAAATAGAAACAGCGATGTCCTGTAAAATTTATAAAACTTAGCTCATTCTTTTCTTGGAGCCTTCATTTCTGAAATACTTGTTTTTGGTTTGAAATTTTACTTGCGTTAACTAATGCATCATTCATTAGCTTCTTCTCATGCCATGAAATTTCAAAGCGAGAGTTAAGAGACGCATATATCAAAAATTTAACCGTCACTTAAGCCTCATGTGTCCCCTTTGTACTTGCAATGAAATGTATAATTTAACCATTTCTGCGAACTTCGATTGACGTGAAGTAAATAGAAATATGCATAAGCTTTTATTAGATTAATTGTAGAAGAGGTAAAGAAATAAATGACAATGGGTGAAAAAGTTATGGACTGTTATAACGTACATCACATATTTTCACACTTCTTGAAACATTTTTAATATAAAATTATTAGCCGAAGAGGTTATAAAACATTAGCAGATATCCGTTAAACAAAAACTTCTATGATAGCTGTAGCATTGCAAACATGGGAACATGGGATTTTAAGGAGCATGTGCCTATTATAGACATACACAACCTTCAATGCGAATAGTTGTTTCTTGTATCAACAGATCGGTGTGATGTCACCCATTGCAGTACACGTTTCCAAGATAAGGTGGATGAGCGATAAGACTCCTGAGAGAATTTCCCTGTTTCTTCCCTAACCTTGAAGCGGCAGATCGCAGTTTGCAGACAGAATGTACACAGCATGTTGTTCCTAATTGCCCAATTGTGCGGTGAACCGCGCTCTTGTTTGTGTGTGTGCGTATGCGTGTGCGTGCGTGAGGACTTTCTTTGTCCACATTTCCAGTCGAATTGCTCTTCTAGAGGAGCCGACTGGCGCCAAATTGTGGAACTATGAGCGGCTCCTCAATGAGAACCTCACGGTGGAAATCATTTTCGCCCTCTCTTTAATGCATCCTTTCAATGTTTTTTATGTTATGCTTTGACATTTTATCAAATTGCATATTCTCGATCCACATGAAAAACATTAAGTCAGTTTTTTTCGATAACAATATTTCTGCCAGCGGCTTTGATGCATATCCACCTTCTGCATTCTTCCCTCTTTTCCACTTTCCTCTTCATACGCTCACGATCAAGTTATCGTAATATTCTCTCCCATCTGGGATCTAGTTTGCTCCGAAGCGTTTTGCCATTCACTTTCTTGTGGTCTGTCTCTTAGTAGATAATATATCCATGTCCCAACCAATTCTTTTCTTGTCTTCTTCTTGATCAACCTTCCACTATTCTTCTTTCATCCATTCTTAACCGCCCTGTTGCTTATTTTGTGTGCCCGTTTCAAATGCTGTATTTTTGTGTATACTCGCATAGATGCTCGCAATCGTTTTTCTTCACTTCGTCGAAACGTTACATTTTTCACATTGTATACTGTCCAGTTGCTCCACTACTTCACTTGCATGTGTGTTCTCTGCTTTAATTCCCATAACCATATTAAATGTTCATCCCATACTCCTCATCTTTGTTGTTCAGCTTCATTTGCAAGTTCATTAGGATACTCTATCTTTTACTAAAATTTGCATATCAGCATTTTATTCTTCATTCACGCTCCCTTTATTCCGAATTTCCAGTTGGATTTTGTTTTGCGTATGTCGTTTATATTTAGTAGATTGTTCAAAATAAACATGGCGTAAGTGCATAAATTATTTTTAGGTCTGCCGCCAACGCCTGATACATATCTTCGCTTGCAACGAATGAGCTACCGCGTTTCTTACGAGGGAACTTCGTCCATCCGATTCTTCATAGCATAGAAACATTGAAGGGCTAAGTAGATATTTCATTTTTCGGTAGGAATTGTCTGAATAAAGCTTTTTTTCCAGAATTTTCTTTTAACCTGAAAATATGAATACTAGATAACGCAAATACCAATTTAGCCCTCACTTAGGTATTCATTTCAGTTCCCTTCTTCAAAATCTGACAACTGAACATTACCAGGTAAACAGATGTATCAAATATTTACTTAATTCTCATATTTCTAAGACTATTTGCTTTCCAACTATTTCTTAATCTCTTGAACTATGTATAGTAAAGAAGAAATAAAGACAAAATCTTCATACCGATAGTTGATGCAAAACATATTTTCAAAATAGGCATTTTGTGCCAAAATGTAAGTAATTGTTTGTAAGTCCAAGTGCCTATGTCTCTGTTATCTTCGCAGATTATTTTCTAGTAGTATAATTGTTTCTCCGGCATGTTATGTTACACAATTCGGTGCAGACAGCTACTTAGGTAGTAGACAGCATTAAGTAGAACAGCATATATTACACCTCATGTAAAACCAACGCTGCTGAAAATTGCATTTCTGAGTTGGGATTTTACTGGCATAAAACTTAGCACATCCTGTGAAGAACTTGGCTAACCACAACATTGTTCCAAATATTTAAAAACAATTTGAAATACTTAAACCAGCGTTTACGCTGTAATGTTACAAGCTTTCAAATGACATTTTCCCGCTTGGTTTTACATTGATCGTGCGGTATACGCTGAAAATAATCTGTAGCATATTTACTTCGTAGTTGAAGTCCGAAGAGTATTGCAGGAGCGCTAGTATGGTTTTAAAAATTTGGTCTGAATACATGCTGATAGGCATTTAAGGGTTAAGGGGAGACTAAATGGCTAAAATTACCAAAAGGGGCGTGTTTTTGGTGCGGTCTTAGTAATTTGAATTTATTTTTATCCGATACATTTTACTATTGTAGACAAATATACCTATATCTATTTTTAAATGTAGTTTTAAACATTTAGGGTAGAGTGGTAAAGTTTAGCCCATCTTTTAGCGGAAGTTTAGTTCTACAAATTGGTACTAGTTTTAAGTACGGCAGCTTCTATATGTCCAAGCCATGTGGTTTCTTTCTTTGCAATTATATGCAGGTATGTTTTCTGCAATTTTTTCTGTGAATTACTTTTTCTCCCGTTCTCTCAGAAATTATTGGAGCCAGGTAAATTAAATTTTAGGATGATAAAAACAAACAGGTGCTGTAATGAATCTGCAGTGGGTTAATAGCATAGTTGATTATTTATAGAAAATAATTTCTCATAAGTCTTAATCAAAATACGGTAAAATTAAGAGAAACCAGCGTACTAAGCGATTGGAGATCTTGTATACTTTGTATTTTTGCTCCGAGATATTATTTACTGTGGAAGAAAAATAAGCAACTTTAAATAATATAGTTTTAAGGCGTTTCTCTAACGTAAGGGTTCCCAAATATATTAACTTTTTTCCTGTGACCTAAATCGCAACATATCCTTGGGAATAACACATACACAAGTCTTTGATGTTTTCTTCAATACACACCACCACTCTAGCCCTGGGGACAGAAAGATGAGGTGTTAACACAATACTCACGCTGTTGGTAACCATGCTGGGGAAATTTAGATGAATGTTGCACTTGTTTTACGCGGGTGTTGTATTTTTACGAGCTAAGAATGCTAAGAAGGTAAAGTGAAGACGAAGGAGTGATGGACCGTAGTGATGCTGTAACATGGGATGTCTATAATTATCTTCGGCACTGCACTTCTTGATCCCCTGCCAGTTCAGGGACGCACTGGCCTCTTTAGCAAGGGACTGCAGTTATTCATACCACACAGAACTGAATATCATAATTTGACTTACGAATATATTTCTCATGCCCCTATTCAATATTGATTTAACGTATTCCCATATGGTATATTTCATTCACCACCAGTCGTCGAAACAAGCAGATTCTCTGCAAACGATCGTGGAACGTTGTTTGGCTTGATAAAATACGATTCGTTAAAAGGGTAAATGAATGATGTATTAATATTTAACGTAGACGTAAGGAGTTTCTGCAACTACTCCCCTTTCAAGAATAATTGCTGTTAAACTACTTGCATGGAGACAAAAATGTATGAAGCTAAAGGCACATATATCACACTGTTGTGCTGGTCGAGGCAAACGGAAGGCTGGGTTGCATCACTCCTTGAGGGAAAACCTAATTGTTTTAGTGGATTACAAAATGCAGATTTCGTACGAGTTTAGGTCGCTAAGCTTGACTTGACTGCGCTATCAGATGAGAACAAACAAAAATGAGAAAGTGGAGCATCACCCAGAGAGTAGTAAACACCCCATTCATTGAGTTTTGAACCGGCATGTGAACTATTAGGACATCATATGCTTCAGTATTGCAATCAAAAAAATTGTAAGTTCAGTTATTGCGGACAATGGTTTTGCATATTAATTACCGAAGGATCCAACCAGTCTCAAAACTTAAAATCTTAAGGAAGTGCGATTGGCCTTAAATTTCAGAGGCGCTCAGTTTCTAGCAGGAATGTTGGAGTATTGTTATTAACATTTATTACCATGCATATTTTAGGAAATAATGGTAGTAAACTTTAAACACTAAACATTTAACATTATTAGGAGATTCTTCACATAAGCTGCTCTTTTGTACTGGTGCAACACTATTTTATACGAGTGAACGAAGGCTCTTTAAAGGCCACATACAGTATGAAAAAATCGATACCTACCTGCTGTATTCCACTTAAAAATCGTAATTGTTTTGGATGTTTTTGACTTAGTAAACCTAAAATTTCGTCCCATTTTAGTAAAACTACAAGTGTTTCAACAATGCTTTCGGAACATAAAATTTCCACTACGGTGCAGAGGTTTACTGTCGGGCAGACAATCATAGTGACATTAATATGAGTTCTGCTGTTGAGAACGTATCTCTAAAATGCTTTGGAGTAATTGTGAGACATTGCCATTTCAGAAAACTACTAATATCGAGGGAAATTTTCAATAAGATACTCTCTTATGTAATACACGCTGGAGTGTAAAGTGCTAAGAAGAAAGATCGTATAGGATCATTTCAGCAATGTTTTAAATCCAAAAAGGATGGTCTATTTCTAAGGTGGACTAAAGCTGCTACATTTGTATGTCTATAATAATGGGAAATTGGACATCCTAAAAGGTGCTTATTGCTTCAGTGAAGGTCTTTTAATTAAATACCGGACCCAAATAACCTAGCTTTCGACGGACACTTAAACCCCACTCACTCACTCACTCACTTACTCACTCACTCACTCACTCACTCACTCACTCACTCACTCACTCACTGACTCACTCACTGACTCACTCACTCACTCACTCACTCACTGACTCACTGACTTACTCTCTCACACACTGGCTCACTCGCTCACTGACTCACTCACCCACCCACCCACTCACTCACTCACTCACTCACTCACAAACTCTAAGTGAATACTGCTGTAAACCTAACAAGGAAAAAAGTGTACCCTTTACAAGAGTAGAGCCAAATTGGGGGTATACTTACATATTAAAATGAGGGGGTGAATATTTGAAATGTGTTGGTGTCCTTATCACAGTGATTTATTATCACTCGTAACCTGCACGAGTATATGTATAGAAAAGCAATTTAGTAAAATGCAAGTGTATCGTGATTGTTTAACGAGTCCTTCATAACTTCCCCTTCTTCCCCTCTCTTTACCCCTCTCCAGTTACAGCATTATTCATGTTGCTGGCTGGACATAGTTGTAGCCAATGACACAACGGCCTGAAAGTAAAGTACCTATTGATTTTTTCTGGTCGGTCAGTAAACCGTTACCGTTGTATTTACCCCTCTCCAATGACTACTATTCATGCTACATGGTAAATATGACTAATAACAGTTCGGCCTGAAAGGAAAGTATTGATTTTTTGTGGGCATTCAGTAAATCGTATCTCATTAATCTCAACTGTTGCTTGTTTCACACCACGTCCTATACATCAGAAGGAACACGTGACCAGATTCTTGGTCTATGGCAAGCTGGTATACGGTTCGACAAATTTCAGAAACTGCAAATTCACAGAAATATAATTTAATTTCAATGCCATCTAAGAAAGGTGGTTAATTGCTTAGGTGTTACAAGAAACCTTTCATTCGAAAACAGAAACAGCATTATAACATAATGTAGTAGACGAACATGTTTAGAGCTATTCCGATACGAATTTTAAATACAGTATAAATATAGAGTAGAATTTGTAGAAGGATTAAACATTTGTATATTTTTCAATATAATATTCCATTATGTTTACTGTAAAGCTTCACACGTTTTTGTAATTCTGAGAATAGAGTTAAGCTTTTTTTATAACACAGAATCGTTTAACCCAATGAATGCTGCTAATTTCAAGCAATACTTACATTTTCTATAAAGCATTTGGATATAAATGTAAAGAAAAATTAAAACGTGGTTTTTCTAGTAGGTCAGGTGTATCTACCCTTCCCCCTCCCCTACCTTTGCGTGTTCTCATTACAGCGCCACGCCTCTAGCCCCTTATTTCAACTGTCATTTGTCACTAGTTATGCCTCATCCCTTGCGAGACCCCTTAAGACGATAAGAAACTGAGAGGTGATCCCAAACAGTGCATATTACTTCGTTCTGTGTAGTTCCTATAGCTTTTCGTATGAGTTGTCCAATTTCCCCAAATGTATCATTTTATATTAACAATACAATCATGGATATATAAATATGATATATATATATTATATATATATATATAAATATAAATATGATAGGATATAAATGAAGAAATCAGTAATGCGGATTTTTGAACACTTAAAAACATTTTATGTAAACGCAAATTTAAGGAGAACAGATTTAAAGAAGCGCTATGAAACGTTGGAATAAGTTCAAAATATGTGGATAAGAAGGGGATTTATTGAGAAATATGAATTCATAAGTACAGTAATTTTTGTTGTTGGAATATTTCTTCCCTATTAGCACCTCTATGCAGCGGAAAGCTGTGTGACCACCACTCTTACTTTCGTACTAATTGCAGTCGCTTTTCCTTTAGGTAAAACACTTTTGAAAATTACAACATAATAAGGAGGCCAAATGGTGCAGTATTGTCCCTGCCTTAACCCTACTTGCATTCAGCGACACAAGCATAATTTCCGTAATTCCGCATGTGTTCCAATCACGCTCCATGTATACAGACCGCTCCTGCAGAATTATATCATTAATTGCAGCATAATTTTGAAACATATACGTAGGAAGCAACATTTATAGTCAACTCGGAACGGAATGGCAGCTTTTCACGACCGCAATAACGCTAAGAAATAAGACAACTAAAATAACACACCTCAGGGATTTTGGAAAAAAAAAAAAAAAAAAAAAAAAAAAACGCTATGGGGGAAAATATGTCCTAAACTAGATGCATTAATCTAGTTACTCATCAGCAGTTGCGATGAACAAAAATAGATCAGCAATCAACTTGCCCAAATCCCTTGATGAATAAATCCGCCTGATAAAAACATAAAAGAAGAATGTCCGTCAGCTGCAGATTTTACTGCTTGTGAAGAATCGATTTGCCAAAATCTGCTAAAGATAATGAATAATGACTTTCCCCAGTTTCTTCTAAATGTACTTCTGTAAGTAATATATTAACCTAAATGTCTGAGGTTACACGTCAGAATAAGACTTAAAATAAACTATGAAATTAGTTCACAAGTACCTTCTACCTCAAATCCGTTGAGCTCCTAAAATAATCACAGATAATATGTTTCCTTACCTTTGGCTATTTGGTATGTATATGTAGTCAATTTAATGTTTTACATTAAGCAGCAATAAAAGTATTGCAAAATATCTCAGAGTGGGTAAACAAAAGCAAACAACTATTTAGTACATTTGCATAGATCTAGTATCTTTTCTCTGCCCCCAAGTTGGCAGCAAATATTTACTCTTGGTGGTCACCTTGGCGCGGATGCTGGGATCAAAAACATTCAGTTTTCCCGGTCAGTAATGAAACCACGGATTATGTACTGAAGCCCATTGCAACTGAGTCACTGTATCCTTCATCCCTTCACGCAAACACTTCGTTCTTATCTAGTTCTAGATATAATACATCCCACCGTTATAAAGTTAGCTTCTGTTCCGCCACTGAATTCTCACCTCATTCACTTCCCCATATTTTAGTTATCGTGAATGGGATGGTGAAAGGCAGCAAACGGTGATCTGTCTTGCAGCACTTCTGTGTTTGTGTCGGCCTCAAAGGCAAATGTTAATTCTGTCACTTGGACAAACACCGGTGACTTGCTCCATATTTATATTTATCGAGAAGAGGTGCTTCTGAATGAAATGCGCGCGTCCATCTGCTTGAGATGTGCTTTGCCTTTAGAATGAGAATCAGACTCCCGCTGAGATACTTTAAGGTAATTGCCTCTTTGGAGATTTATTCTGAATTGGATAAGCTGCGCAGAATATTTTGCATATAAGGAAAAGTTATTTTAAAAAACATTGTAGTAGTAAACTGTTTATGAATGTGTTATTTTAGATTGCATGTATATCTCTTCAACCGTGTTAAAAGCTTTCATTATATGAACGTAAGAATAAAAATGCTTGAATTTGCGAAAAATTTGCCAAAACATGTTCCAAATAACTCTCTTGTATCACTTATGCTTATCGTGATTAAAATTAAATGTATTAAAATAATTTTTATAGTTCTTTCTAGTGTATGTATACCTATATGCTATTTATTTGTTTATTTGTTTATTATTTCAGCTGTCCACTTTTTAGCTGTTGCCTCCGATTCCTGTCAGTTTAAGTGATCTATCGTTCCACTGTCCGTCTTCTAAGTCAAATTTAACCATAACGTTTTTCACGCTACCGCACCAACTTAAACGAGTCAAAAGTAAATATTTTTAGATATTAAGTATTGTACATTGGAACGTTTTAATATTAGTTTTGTACAAGGTGCCCTCTAATTCTCCTGTATCGTACTCTATGGACAAGTTAATGACAAAGAGTTTATGGAACGTATATTATAAGTGCAACAATCCTCAAGTTATAGCCGTGAAATCTTAGTCAAAGTCATTATCTGACTGGAGTGAATTTAGGGAAACGTGGGACTGTAAGGGAGGAAAGGAACAGCGCAAAGTTGACCGTTAGCCAGGTAGTAAGACCATCCTGCATGTGTGGAACTCGCAAGTACCTATCGCTTAACTGTGATGCAATATCTCACCTTTTTACCGTTAATCTGTTTAGGAATAACCTACAAATTGTGTCACTTAGAACATATCTGCCATACAACTTTTCTACAGTTTGTCCGTAGATCAGAATTCTTGACAGCTAATGCGCGAATTGTTGCACATATTGTATAAAAGTTAATTGCACATTTTGTGATGTCTTAGGAATTTGTGCTTCTGTATGTTCCACAGTAAATGGATCTTGTTTCTTTTAATACTGAGAGCAGGGCCAGAAATGTAAACTGTTTTATCCAAAGAGAGGCGGAGAGAGAAATCTCCGCAATTAAGGCAAAACCCTAAGCAAAGCAGTAGTTATAAAGAAATGCCATCGCGATTTCAGATTCTTTTTTTTGAAATCGTCCTAATACCTTGTTAATTTTATTGTTTTAGTTTGTTTGTTCCAGGTTTGTTTTTCAACCTTACGATTAGATATACCTAGCTCGAGCCATTCCCTAGAACGGGAACTGAAGTTTCCCGAAGGTTCCGGAAAGCTTCTCGTTAAATGTGAATGCTCACTTCAAAGACATGCAGTTTAGTATAGCCATTCCCTTTCTAGATTCTCTTCCGCTTATCGCCAACCGCCTCTAAATTTTGTGTGCGGCTAAAGATTGTTAAGACAGAAAATGGCCATTTAATTCCAAGGAAATGAATTTGAAGATGTTTTAAGTAATTAGAAAAATAAAGTAAATGAAATATTTGGAAACTAAGTAACATTGTGCATTATTTCTGGAGTCGGTCATGTAAACTGCGTATGAAACCAAACGCTCATATGAACAGCACCGCCTAAAGTAAACTCAAGCGAGCGATTTCATAAGGTGATGTAATATCTCGACAGAGTGTGACATTCACTGATGTGTCAATACGTTCTCTCGTATCTCTTGTTTCCACGTAACACCGTAAAGATCGCATCACAGACGAACAAACCAAGCATTTTGCGGGGTTTCCCTCTTGTGAAATAAGGGAAACTGAATCGTGCATTTAGTGTGGGCCGTGTCGTCACTTTGCTCGGAATTGGCCGCTCTTGTTTCCCGTCCAAAATCAGTTTATTGACTCTGGCAGTTCTGCCTGAGTTCAGGTCTTCGAATTACTAGAACTGCTTTTATTGGGATTTTCCTTTGTTTCATTTGGGGTTACCCAAAACATCGGGTAGAAATATCTACATTCAAACATATCACCTCTTTGTAGAAGATCAGTTTAAATTTTGAAGCACAGGATCTAGAATTAGCTTGATTTAGTGAAGTCTCAGGTTTTACTTTCAAACTTTTTCATTTTTGATAGTTTTAGCACGTACCTCTATGTAATAAGCTAATGAAACCTAAAATAATTATGTTTATTCACTTGATTTGTTAGTAATTATCTTTCTCTCACTTTCATTCATTCAAAAGGGTCCACAAGATCCTCTTTTAATCAAATTCCTCTCAAAATTCCATATTCATTACAAATTCTTAACTCGGCTTTATTTTCTGCTCTGTGAAGATTTATAGTTATTGATTTTTAAAGTGACATTTTAAAACAAAAACATTAACATTTGCTCTCATTTTGCACTTGTGTACTTGCACCAATGGCCGGTAGATGATTGTTGCAGAGAGGCACTGCTATTCCTATTCGGTATAATTTGAACTAGGAAGGTTGGCAACCTGTTACTTGTGGAATGGACGTTGCTCACTTCAATAATTTTTTTGTGTATGCTTCCTACTCTGGCTAAACAGGTGACAATATGTGTGGATCTAAACGACAAAAGACAAGTGCCCTATTTTCTGTCCTTTTTATTTTATTTTATTTTATTTTATTTTATTTTATTTTATTTTTTGTACAAACATCAAAATTTGAAAGTGAAATTGATGTTGGAGAAGATGAATCAGCTCCAGCAATTGTGGATTCAACTATTTCTTCTATTGCTAATCTCACTGTAAGTAAATGAGTGATCTGTGTGATTAAGACACTATTGTGCATGAACATAATATCATTCATTTAGTGAACAGAAATTTACATCTGACTGACGAGGAAATACTCCTTCAATGGTTAAAATGCATTTGGGTACCTCCTACTAATTTTGTTTCCCGTAAGTTGCGGAGGAAATAAAATCCGTTCGTTATAAAGAAAAGAGCTGGGCGAAAATGTTTGATTGGTGTACAGCAACAAATTAAGTGGTGTATTTTGTAAAGCTTCCGTTCTCTTCGGTAGGAGGCAACAATAACGTAAAATTAGGAAAACTAGTGAATGAACCAATGGAAAGGCATAAGAAAGCAACTGAAATTATACAGTCACCGAGAGGAGTATCATAAGTGAAATATGGCTCCCTGGTAAGTACCTTATGCATGTGATTGAAAGGAAGTCAACGGATCTTTTAACAAGAATGGATGAGTTAGAAGAAGAGTGAACGAAGACAAAAAGAAGAAAAAAAATGTATAAAAACAACAATATTATGTGAAGCCCAGAATACACTGTTGCGGGGACACGAAGATGCTCGGTAAAGGTAGTCAGGAGATAGTGAATCATTTGAATGTACTTCAGAGGGAAATTTTCGTGCTCTACTAGGTTTCGAATGGACGCAAAGTGTATGAAACGTTAATTCAACACTTGCGGTCGGTCTCAAACAGTGCTATTACATCAGTAAGGCACCACAAAATAATTTCATAGATTACTGTGCTGATGTTATTCTTAAAAAAAATGGTTGATTCTTTAAGAAATTCAACCGTTTTCACCATAATAGCAGGTGGCACAACTGATATTAGCATCTCTGAGCAGTTGCCATGTCCTTGACACCCAGAGTAGTGTAAAATTCATTGCTGTTACTGACCTGAGAGGTAAAAACTTAGCAAGTACCATTCTGCAGGAGTTTAGAGGAAATTACATTGATTTAGCTTATTGCAGAGTACAGGCTTATGACGCCGGAGCGAATATGAGTGGTAATTTTATAGGTGTTCAGGTGTTCCTGTGTTGTATCACAGGAACAGCCATTGGTTATTTACAGTCGCTGCGCTAGTCACAGGTAGGTAGAGAGCCATGATGCTGTCCTGCATTTTTTAGATTTGATCCATAACCTTTAACTATTGCGTTACAGGAACTGCAGGTAACATTCCTAGTGGAAACATTAGGGCAACGACTACATTTTCTTTACTTCATGCTGTGCAGTCATCAGAATGTCAGTATAGCTATGTGTAGGTACTCGCCAAAGTGCTTGGGATAACATTGCCACTTGCTCGCCATCTGAACGACAAGGAAATCGATTTCTTCCAAGCAATGCAACTCGTGGAGGCAGTGTGCGATAGCTTGAATGAACTCCGTCACGAGAGTATTGTACCGCCGTGGACAAAAAAAAGGCCATGTTTGGAACGCATATATACATTGATACGTACCTACACACACGCACACGCACGCACACACAGTGATACAGACTCACGTACATGAGTTAAGACAGTCAGACATACCTACTTGTCAAAAACTGTAAGTTATTTGGTACTCGTGGAGTTGTTCTCTGCTGTTAAAGCAGCCTGGACTCCACACACGACTCTCTTCTTTTTTTTGGCGGGGAGGGGGTTCGCGGGGTACATTTCCACCTTATTTAAGACCGCAGAAGAAGTTGCTGAGAAATTTGGCACTAAGATACAAACTCCTAGAACAACTGCTCTGCAGAAGAATCGGACAAATGCACCACCTGAGTCACAAGAGGAATATTTTAGGGTGGCAATCTTCCTAGAAGATTTTCTGTGTAATTAACTGATTAATAGGTCCTTTAAAACACATCTTGCTGCTGTTGGTTATTTAAGGAAGCTAATATCAAAAAGTTTCGAGTGGCTCCACCGAAGAAGTTTTGAAGGGTGCTAAAATATATACTGTATTTCGCAGCATTGGGAAGGGCACTTATGATCTGGAATGAGTTGTGGGAAAATCAAGACCACAAACTGACCTTTCCACCAGAAGTTCATGAAAGTTAATCTTGTGTTCCAAACATAAGAGTCCATCATCTCCTATTGATCGTGCCCATCACTGTTAACACAGCAGAAAGATCATGTTCTGTCCTGCGACGCTTAAAACATAGCAATATGACAAAAGTAATTATATGGCTAGCTTTTTTTTTTTTTTTTTTTTAATTTGCCTTTATTATCGATCAGCGCTGCAGTGCTATACAGATAAGTGAGAATTACAGGGAAATAAACTGAATACAAAAACACAAAAAACTTACTAAATAAGAACGTGAGTCTGAACAAGAATGAGGTCGACAACTATAGGCCCCTCAGGGACAAACACGTGGTGAGAATGGTGTAGATCTCAATCCTCTTCTGCGGTGTCTGACGGGTTGTCAGGTGGTAGCAGCAGATCTTGCGGCAGACGACTGCGGATGCGGTTTGGAGGCTGCGACCTATGGCCCAAGGAGAACAAAACCGCACCTGGGACCTGGTGAAGACGACCATAGAAGCGATGAGCCTGATGGCGGATGAAGTCCACTATGGAGGAAATTCCAAGTTCACGGTCTAGCTGAGTGTTGCGAACAAACCAGGGAGCGTGAAGAGCGAGGCGTAAAACTTTATTCTGAAAGGACTGCATGGCTGCAATTTTACTAGAAGCTGCGCCACCCCACACAGGGCAAGCATACGTGAGAAGAGGACGAAGTAAAGAGGTGTAAAGTAAAAGCTCTGTAGCACTTTTCAGAGAAGATGTACGGTTAATCAGAGGATAAAGCTTGGAGAGTCGGGAATTAGCCAAGTTGAGTTTAGTGTTGATATGAGCCTTCCAAGTAAGTCGGCGGTCAAACAGTACTCCCAGATATCTTACTGTTTCGTCCTTGCGCTTCCAAGGTATGTGGATGTTATCTATCAAAACAGGTGCAGGCGGAGAGTGAAAAGCATAATTTCACATTTGCTGTGGTTGAGGGCGATGCGCCATGATTTTACCCATAGAGATAAAGAATCCAGGGCAGTTTGAAGATGATTGCCAGCTGTGTGAATATCTTCGTGGGAGGTAAACAAAGCGGTGTCGTCGACGTATATAGACACATTGACAAACTGCAGGGGAGGAAAGTCTGAAATGTAGATGTTGAAGAGGGTAGGTCCTAAGACGGAACCTTGAGGAACACCAGCGAGGACGGGCCGAGAGGAGGAACGGCCTGAACCTAATGTGACGGAGAAAGTGCGATCCAGTAGGAAACTGTGAATTAATTGATACAGGTAATCAGGAAGACCAATATTACGAATTTTAAAGAGTAGACCACGGTGCCAGACTTTGTCAAAAGCTTGACTGAAATCTAAGAAAGCAGCTAAGCAATGCGGTTTCCTTTCGAAGGCTTGATATGGCTAGCTTTGATGCACATCAACAAAAATATCAAAATTACAGTAGAAGAGGTGCGTACTGTCTAAAATATAAGAGAAGATTGAAATTGCATTATTTTTTAAACTCGTGCAGAGTGTACCTAGCTTATATTATAATAGCCTATATAATTTGCTGTAATTAAACAAGTAAAATTCGAATAAAACAGTTCACTTCATTTAAATTACTGCAAAGTCCTTATGAAGACTTTATCCTTAAACATATGCTCTGTTCCAGATAGATAGGTTGTGGTCTACTACGACATGGATGATTTAAATTAAGGCTTGTGCCTACTACAGAAACTTTTTCTAAATCCGCCCCTGAGTAACTCTACAATGAATTTTGTTCCGCTATAAGTAAAACAGAAATGCCTCTGATGAAATGCTAAAGCTGATGTTAGACTTACCTAACTGTATTATATGATTGTATACCTATAGCAGAAGTACTTTAATTTTGTTCTTTTTTGTTCATTTAGAATTCGGTTTGGATGCCGTTGTGGTCCACAGTACCTAAATGAAATTTCTAAATTTCTCTATTATACGTAATTTCTCTAGCTCTGTTATAAATGTTCTCTTTGTGCAACCAGCTATAACTTATATGTTAACTACACAAGCGCGATATTGAAAATATTTTGCATACTATTGTCAGGTACTCCATTGTAGGGGTCTGGCATATTCGTACATTCTCTTAATTATATTGGTAAACGGGTAGAGTGGAACAACTTTTTTATGGCACAGTTTCATTTTAATGTTTTGGCAGTTAAAACTAGCATTTTAGCCTAAAATATGCTAATTATGAAAATGTGAAAAATTGGGTAGTAGTATTGGCTGCAGTGACTACATAGTTGGCAACACTGTACAAGTCTTCACACACATATCGTTAACAATTGCGTGTAAGTTTGAGACATGAGTGTGTGTTACATTGCGGCTTCGTCTTCAAGATAGATTTTCCCGATAAGACGGCGTTACACGAAAATAAAATGTGGACGGTGCATGAAACATTCATAAGGAGGGATTACAAAGATAAAGCGGGCCAACGTTGTACATAAAGCTTTGTATGATGAATATATTATCACCTTTCAGTTCAAACAGGTTTTGACGTGGAAAATTGAATTTACAATGAAGGCTTTAAGGCAAAGTAACTGTTTTGGCGGTGTTGTCTAGACTGTGCTTAACAAAGGAGTAGTTTATACATAACTAAATGCAACCATATAATTTTTTTGCAGCATTGATGTTACCTAGATGCAGGAGATGAATAAAAGTTCCCATAACATTTAATAAGCAAATTTAAGGTTGTATCATTGTGTTGTTTTACATTTATACTTTGCGAGAACTGAGGTTTCATAAACGATAATTTACTTCACATCAGCTCATGTTGATTTACAGGTTAATCCGTTTGGAAATCCATAAAATAAAAACACTGTAATCTAGATATTACTATTTTCCTTCTAGTGTGTAAATGCATTGTTGAAAGAAGGGAGTTTTGCATCGTCATTAACATGTTTGTTTCAACATCACTGTCTAATAATATGACCTTGGACATAAAGACACCTGATTAACTGGCTGGCAGTGCTTTCGAACAAACTTCTGATCCAGTGTGTCTCAAAATTGGTACAAACCTTACCGTCGGGACGACGATATAGCCAAACCAATGCATGCGTATTAGACAGTCCTGAACTCGTACGTAAGCTGATCCAAAATATCAAAGGCTGTTATTTCTTTTCTATCTAGCTAGCTTTACTTTAATAAGAGATGAAGATATGTCCATGCTGTTAATAGGATTTACGCTGAATACAGGGCAGAAATAACATACTGTTTTCAAAGGTGAAGTACAAATGTATGTAGCTATCTAAAGATGAAATGAAAGTAAAAAGTCTTATAAATAATAATGACATTCAATCCAACAACAATGTTATAACAATTGATGACGAATTTAATCTAACAATTTGTCATTCAATAAAATAAACTAAATCATTCATAATACAAAATATACTAAATGCCACCAATACTCGTTGATTGACTAAATCCATGTGATGTCACAGAGCACGTGAGATGTAGCAGTAGAATCCATTCCGAGAACTTTTAGTAAGGTGTGCCTTTGCTTGTACAGTCTAGTGCATGGGAAACCTCCGAAAAAGCCCATGGGTCAGGGAGGTCAGCCACGAGGATCGAACCCGCGACCTCCCGAATGCGGGCCACAGACATTACCGCCTGAGTCATCCCGCTCTGTTTTACGCACAAAAATGTTATACGAATTCTATAACTGGTTCTTTTTATGCTATTATTCCAATTCATTTGCAGAAGTTGTATTATCTCAGAAGATAAGAACAGTTTGGAAAACAGAGGCATGCGAGAAAATGTACATGTTAAATGATATCTGGAAATTTACTTAATAAAAATGTTTCTCAAATAATTTCCCTACTCAAGGTTTAGTAAACGTCCTTGAAACCCAACGTGTCACCATGAACAGAATGAGACTAAAGCTTTTCTAATCTTGGACACTGAAGACGGAAATAGGATGATAACTTAAAATGACCATTCCCTACGCTGCGTAAGATCAGGTAGCCAGCAATGAATCTACTACTCTAGTAGAAAATCCCTTTTATCAAGGAAAGAAAACGCAGTATTGTGGGAGTTTTTCAAGGGGAAGGGGGAAAAATCCAAGTGCAACTGCTGGCTTAGGGCGGCTCTAAGGAGCATCGAAAAGACGCGGAACATTTTCAAAGGAAGTTTGAGCAATAACAGTTCCACCTGCTGGCACCTATTGTAATATTGCTCGTTTCTTGCGGAGTTCCCATGGAGACGCCTTCACTGGGCATGGGTCCTGTGGGGAGGGGGAGTTGAGGCTGTTGTTCAGAAGCTGCTCAGTGCGTAGTCTAAGACTCCCTGTTAATCTTATTCCACTTATTAGAATGCAAATCCAGTCCTATTCTGCCCTTTTTACTACATCGTAATGTCTTTTCAAATAAATTCCCTTTTATGATCACCGTAAAAATTGCATTTTCTATGCATCACCTATACCTATATGTATGTGGTTCTTTTTGTATGATACAGATGTAAACATATGTTTGTACTTGCACTTTATTGCGGCTATGGTAAGACCTATTTTTCTTAAGGTATAAAAATGTGATGTGTTGCACTCACATGATTTTCTCTACTCCTGTACTAACCATTCTTACAAAGTTCCTATATCTTCTTCGTGTTAGTTTTAATAAATATTTGGAGAAATTATCTTATTGCTTTATTTCTTTGCAGGTGCAAGGGGAATATAGGAATACAGTAGGCTTTGAGTGATAGTCAAATATCTCAAAGCTTTCGAATTCCGTTCTCTTTGCACGGTTAACAAATAAAGAAAGGAATAGCGATGGCAGAAGTATCAATTCTCCAAAAATCACACAGATAACAAGACATATCTCCGAAATGGTTCACTCTACAACACATTTATTGTATTTTAGCAAGATCTACATTTTTTGCGTAGTAAGATTTGGTCTATCTCTGACGATTTACCAGTTATGCAAAAGTCATCCAGAGTAAATACGACTACAGGGGCTATAGCCAGAAAATTCAAGGTATACACTTCATTTGTCATAAAACTATCTCAAACATATGGCATTTTAATCTAAATTGTTAGAGCCATTAAAAAAAAAAAGTTTTCGAAAAATGTTTCATGTAAAGGGTAGTTTAGGGCGAACCAATTTTCTTCGTTCGTATCCTTGAAAGACATTAAACTTAAATACCAACTTTGATTTTTAACCGACTTTTCGTTTTTGAGTTATGCTGTCCACAGACTAACAGACAAACACACGCATACGAACCTTTTTCTAAAAATGCTTTTTTTATTCAGGTGGCCTCGTAACATATATTTCCGGTGAAATCTCGACATCGAATTTTTTGGGTGGAATACAAAACTTCCTCTGCTTTACTATACGTAGTAGAGAAAGTAAAAAAAAAACATTTATTCCGGTGTATACATGACCGCAATGAGCATAATCCAAGTGTGGATGCTTGTGCGTCAACATAAAATGTGAAAAAATTAAATCAAGTGATATTAGGGATACATAAAAAAGAATAAATGCTTTATTGCATTGCAATAGAATGCGATGCATGGGGTGATTTTTATGCACCAATCACCTGCTGCAAATGTGCTAATGATGAGATATGAAGTGGTATAAATATAAGTAAGCATTAACTAATTTGACATCAATTCCTAGCAATAGCTCTTTTCGTATAAATAAAAATTTTCATCTCAACCTCCTTTCGCGCTAAAGCTTACTGACCTTGACCGCTGAGTTATTGCTCGCGAAATGGTATAAATAAAAAGACCAAATCGCTGTTAGCAAGCTTTTACTTGCTATTTTTGGAGGTACTATCTTCCACAAAAGTAAATACTCAACTTCAGTGAGATTTGCGCGATGGGTCACCTAATTTCCAGGTGTACTGGCATAGATGGTATGAGTCATATGCTTCCCTTACTGTTCAGAGGACATCGGCTCACCTCGCAGTTTTGAAGAGCAATATTTCAGCAATCCTTCTACATTAATGGGCAAACATTGTAAATTTAACTTGAGTGCACCTATTAAATTGTGAACTTGAACTAAAAATGATTCCAGTGCTAGGCTTGCTTAATCATGACACTTAGCTTCTGTGTCTGCTATAGCGGAACTTGTTAATGCGTGTTTGTGCAAATCAGCAGTGTTGGGCCAAAGTTAATTCGAATCCCACTTAACGTTTTTTTCCCCTCGTTCTTTCTTAATGGGAAAATAATTATTAGTATAACCTATGCGAATTATAAAATTATACAAACTAATTGAATCTATTTCTGATAAAGTGCCTCCTTTAGGTATTTTTATTCCGCATAGCGTTGTAACTTTTCCCGCTTATGAATGCTACACACGATTGCAATTTTACAACCGAATGCTTTATAAGATGTTAATTGAAATTGCTGAAAATAAAACAGGGAATATGCCTACCTGAATTGCCGATAATTCTTCCGGAAATTATCATTTCCCTTTAAATATTCACATTCAAAGGCATCCCTACAGATTTAGACTATTACCATGTTCAATATACAAGCGTTTAATAGTGTAAAATGTGGGTTTAAAGGTATTAAAATGCATTGTTACAAGATCTTAATGCCAGTGAATAGAGTAATTAATGATATATTAAACAGAACATAATGCCGTTGTAGACTACTTCAAGGTGAAGCAACCGTTTACACCTAAGAGCGTTGCCATGTTTATTTCCAGGCACTATGCATTGTTGCCATGTCCCCTTTAACGCAATTTCTAGCAATGTGGCTTCATCCTGATTCTCCATTCCTGATAAAAAGCTGTAGAGAATTAAACGTTTAATTTTTTATATCAGAAAATAAACTTGCGAAAGGCGAGGTTCGAACCCCCGGCAGTTAGCAGTTCTGAATTCCACGGATAGCTAGACAACGCTTTTGACTATTCCTCACTTAGGCATTTGCGCTCTATTCATATGGCATTAAGCCAAATGTTTTACTACGTACTAGAGGGTGTGGGGGAGAGAGACAAAGCACTTTCTTATGAACTAGTCGCTCCTGGTCCGTGGACGGCGTTATAAGAGTTATTTACTCTTGCGCGTATTCGTCTGAGGTGCGGTGAGCGGGGAGTAAATAATGAGCTAAATACTCCATTATATATTTAATTATACCTATCCAAGCGAAAGCACTCAGCAATTCTTTTCTGAACGTACTTAAAGAAGTAGTAAAGCTTTTTGTGGTAGCGTTAATGGGTTTGAGAAACATGTTTAAAAATTTCTTTGAACAAAGATAATCCATATAATGTATTTTTCGTTAATAATAGTGATGATGGTGATCACCATCATGATACATGTGCCATGGCCTATATTGCGAGTATAAATTCTGTATGTAAATGTTTTAAGACATTAAACACATGTTAATGTTAAGCGCGCCTGCCTCTAGCGTGGAGGACCCGGGTTCCATCCCCGGTACCAGTATGGGATTTTTTACCCTGCTGGGAGGTCTGGTACGGGGTGCACTCAGCCTCGATAGCTCCCTGACTGGCCAATTGAGGAGCTATCCTGTTAGAAAGGTGACGTCCCTAAAAGGTCAAGTAGTCGCCTTACGGTCGGGGGAGTCGGCGTCCTGACCCCCGCCACCCCCAACGTGCACTCCTCCTGGCCTTGGCTGCGGCTGGAGGACTCAGCGGTCGGGTGATGAGAGTAACCTCTGCATAGACGAAACGCCCTAGGGATAGTGGAATAATGTTAAGCGAAAAATACAAAACTTCCATTCGCTGGCGCATACAGTTCCGAGTTATATTTAATTAGATTTTGAAATACATATACTATCGTTCTTAAACGTTCCTTTAATTAATAAAAATAACAATCATAATCATAATAAACATGTAATAAGCATAACGGAATGGTCAATTCCCGTAAAATTGGACAGCAGAAGATACTTCTTAATTTGAATATATTTTATATGTCCGCTGAAACGGATCTCAATATTTAGGCAAAATATGAAATTTATACCCATCCGGCTTTTTTAGTTACGAAAATAATATTCAAGTTAGAGCTTGAAAATGCGGAAACAAAACTTACATCACTTTGGAAAGTAAATGCGCAAAATTGATCCTTATTTGAAACCACTCTGTTCTGAATTTATTTGAAATTAATCCAAAAGTTTGCTGTCCCATTCGTAACACTTATTATATCACCCGTTCAGATTTCCAGGCTGATTGGGTTAAAAATGCTGAGGGGAGAGAAGCCTCATCGCAAGCTGTGGAGGTTGATGTGGCATAGTTTTGTAACTCATGCCCTTTTGTAATTCGTAACACTTCTGTTACTTGTGTTACGCTAAACTTTCATTTTGCTTTGAAGTTTTGTTTTCCGGCTGTTTCGAACAACAGTCATACAAAGTTTTAAACCCTCCTCCGAACAAAAACCATTTGGAAAACTTCCAGATAATTGTAAAGCGTGTAGGGAATAGCGCTCATTGAGAAAACTCGTATGACAGTTCACACCATTTACAGAGCAATAAAAATGTTAGTGACTTAAGTGAACCACTCATGCATCGATTTGTTATCTACTGCACGCGTTCCACCATTTTCGTTTTAAATCTTACAAGCATTTTCGTATCTATTAAAAATTCGCAATCACAAAATTTCAGGACAATCTGTATGGAGAAATTAGTCAGTTTTAAAAACGTGGAGTATTAAAATGTTTTAAATTTTTAAAATTGAATTTCTTTATAAAGTGATATGATGGCTCTAATCCCAAATATTTCGTTTCCATTCTCGCTTATGTCGCTACGAGTTCGTCTGGATTGATAACGTTAATGTTTATTTCTTTACGCTGAAATTACTTTTTTACGACCAAGTATAAAAGAAATTTGCTGGAATGATATTTGCTTTAGAACTGGAAACACATTACATCCCTCAACCTTGTAGACAGATATGAGTTGGCAAGTCGACCTTTGACTGCACCTGGCACAACTTATGGATAAGACACCCTGGCTCCCGCCCCACGGCTAGGAGCACGTGACTGGGAAAGCATTTGGAGCCTCCTGCACAAACTTTAATCAATTACGAGTTGCGGTTCTGTACATCCTGGATAAGTAAAATGTTCTGTTAGGAACAATTACACCTTGCAAAGTCCATTACGATAGCATTATTGTTTATTTTAATACTACATAGTAAGTGCGTGAATAGTAAAACGTCTTTCTTGCCATGGTGTTCGTTTTCAATTGAGGTCCTTAGCTCAGATTAGTCGGGTGTACCTCCTCCCGTGATGACCTTTGTACTGCGTTTCCTCAAATGTCCCAAGAGACAAGCGCTTCTGCTGCCTTCAGCTGGGATCTGCAGTGACGTTGTTTATACCCTCGATATCAGCAAAAGGACCTTGCCGCAATCACTCCACATGTATCGTCAGTAAGCGATTTGTCTATCAGCCTGAACACTTGATGCCTGCACTTCCGACAAGGGATAAACACAGAACAGGGGAGGGAGATGCCCGGGCGCGTGGTTCCCCTTATGTGTGTGTGCGTCTGTGTGACGTCTGACTTCCGGTACATGAAGCTGGCGACTTGTCAAATGTCGATATGTTGTTGCCTTCCCGTTCATTTTAAGCATATTAACCGAGCATTGTAGCAAAAGATTCGTTATACCGGATGGCAGTTCCGCTTTAGAATGAACTGGTGGTTGAAAGTGAAGATTTCTGTGGAAATGAATACGAAACAGATGAGATGAGATGAACCAGTAAAATAAGGAAAGCGTTGAGACTTAGCTGCTATTGTAGGAAGTAATAAATCTGTACTCAGATGCAGTTTCTGGCAGACAAGTTGTCTCCCGGTTTTATTTTCCCCTCCGACGTTTACAGTTGGTACCTAGAAAGGTACTTCAGAAAGCTTGTTAAAACCATTCCCCATGTATTTAATCATTCTCATACTGGATGAGATCGTTCAGAGGTTTATAACTCAAGCTTGCTTACAAGGTCTGGTTTTGTCACCTTTTCTTCAGCATCTGAAATAAATGATTGCATCTTTACTTGACCTGATTTGGGGTACGTAGTTTACCTGATGGATCTTCAGGAGTAACCGTAGCAAACTGACAGATTGATCCGACAAGCAGTTTGTGTGATTGATTGTTTCTTCCGAAATGCAAAACAATATTGTATTTCAGAAACAATGATGTCTTCAGCAATGGCGTGCGGTGATATTTTTAGGAGGGACCAGCAGTAATACAACTGTTACATCTTTTAACAAATCCACAGCAGGAAAATATAAAAATATATAGGCAATCCGTATTAGAACAAAAATATAGCTTACCTCCTTCATCTGTATATCAACGGAATGATCCTCTCTCCTATTCGAGCAAATTTTTCTGATGTGATCATAAACATGCTTCTGGCTGAATTGTGTGCAGTGGTCTTCGATTTATAACAATGAAAGTTGGGAAAGCCTGTCTTTGCACTTAGTATTCCGAATGTAACTCTTTTCATTTTGATCACCAAAGCATCTACTGTAGATACGCTTACCGGAATTGTAGTTACAAGGCAGAATAATTTATAAACTTTTGGAAATGCTTTTCCTAACTCCGAGTCTGTCAATAACCTCGGAATCTCACTCACTGTCTTGCCTGAAATGTCTGACAACCTATAAACTGCCACTAGTTCACTTCGCAAATGTGTAGATAAGTCAAACTATGCTTCCAGTTAATGTAAACATAAGAAATATACATAAAAAACTGCATAACAAAACTTCATTGAAATGACCGATAAGAAATTCTATGGTCTCAAGGATTCAAGGAATTGAAATAGCTCCTTATCCCTAATGAAGGCGGTTAGAGTGTCCTCTGCGTCTGTCACCAGCATTCTGTGGTGACATCAGAACATCTAAACTAGAAGGGGTCATAAGGAGGCATAGGCAGGCACTAAAACCTTTGCACTACAAAATGTAAAACAAGAAAGGCCAATGATCAGTGAAAGGCCGGTAATGATGCCTTTAAACGCCAAAAGAATGTACGTGGATGGAAGTGGTTTGTTATCTACGACGTCCTTACCTATAATCCAGTGACAGTTCAACCTCATTTGCTTCTGCCTTGACTTAAGTGTTTACAAATCCCTACGCTTGTTCATAAGGAAAATAAGTTGGACAATATTAGTAGATGTGGACAGACAAAGGGCAGCGATAGTTATAACCATTCTTGGGTTAAGTGAACCGCGTGATATCATTCAAAATATAAGGAGAGGAATTGGAGTCCCATTTAAGCATCTCGTCAGGTTTAGGTTTAGACTGTACACGAAGGGGGGCACCTCATCGATCTACATATTATATATAATGTGGCTACCATCTTGTAGGACAAAGGGATGAAGTGAAGGGATCACAGGAGGCTACAGGTCGCAGGCAGATAGGTCACAGAGACGCGTGGATGTCCATAACAGTTCCATTCTCGAAGACTAGTGTCAGTGCTGGAACTGCCTAGAGAGGGTGATGGGCGACTCGTCGATCAAGTATCCCTCTAGTCCCCACTAGGAATGTTTCCTTTGAGCAAGCATCCATGCCATCTGTCTGGCACCGCTGAAAGGCACACCTGAAAGATGAGAAGAAAATGGAATAAACGTGAAATGATGAAAAGAAAATCGTAGTAATGAGAAGCCACCCGCTTACGGAGCAGAGAAGACCACGAAAAAACCCAAGGTCAGTGTGGGCGGTGGACAGGCATCGAACTTGGGACCTCCCGCATGCGAGCTTCACACATTACAGTACCTCGTTAATCGAAGCGTAGTAGTCGCTGTCGATCAATAGAACACAGCGGTTCAGGAGAGTACGTTCTAGGTTACAGACAGCAACCAGAACCTACTGCAGCCAGTGCTCATCTCGTATCAGACTGGGCAACTGGTGCTCACTGAGTGCAGCCTACTCATGGCTTGTCACTGATAACGGTATGTTTAACAGGTACAAAAAATTAAAGTCGTTCAAGGTATCCCGCTGGTCCTATGTAGTAGGAGTGGGAATAAAATTATTCTTTAATCATAATTAAAAATCTATTGGAAGGTGTACAAAACGGGAACATCAAGTAAGCTAGTAATGCTTTAAACAAGCGCTATAGCTCTTCTTCGCATATTTGCATTTTTGTGGTACCCTCCTCCAAATTAGCGAACTGTACAGAGTAATATTGTTCTTTTGTAGAACTGAATACTTAATAGAGACTTGCTGTTGGAGCATTCACTACAGTCATGTTACTACTAGGAGTTTGCTTTTAATTAACACACAATTAGTTTTCATACGGAAGGATGGGTTCAAGTTCTGCCAGGTTTGCTTGAAATAAATGATGTGGCCTGATTCGAATCCCAGCAGTCCTACACTTTACAAATGTGATTCAGATATGATTCATTGTGATGAAAATGCTCTGACATTGAATTCATTGTTTAAGGGTGCCGTGTGCGAAATTTTCAACAAAATTTCCTAAAATGTCAGATTTAATTTCTTTATGGAAGAGACGTTAAAAACAGTAAAATTGGGATCCACTCGTGGATTTACCTTTCTGGCCATTTAAATGCTCTATCGCAGCTGTTAAATGGCTACGCTGGTGTACACAAATAGCACCTAAAGTTGTTGTTGTAGTGTTTAACGCCCGCTTTTACTACTACGGCACCGCAGGCGGTGACACTGATGATACATGAAGATGGAGCACCGGTGGAATGAGATGGCGGGGGAAACCGGAGTACCCGGAGAAAACCCGCCCTGACGCCGCTTCGTCCACCACGAATACCACATGCGGGTCCCTGGGATCGAACCACCTAAAGTTTTAAAAACTTACTTTCTCATAGTCTTGAATTTCTTAGGTCTATTAAAATGCTCTCCATGTCTCAGTTTTTGTTCGGTATGTCTTACACTTTCAGTATTTGTTCTTTGATGGTAGATGAAGTAATTTTTGGTTACATCAGACGTAGTATTGCGTTTAAGGCCTTAATAATGTAATATGTACATGATTGGCTTTAAGACAATTAAATTCAGCTATATACTTCTGTTTCTTTTTTCCAGGGAAAATTTTAATATTACCTAACTGATTCTATTTGAGGAATTGAAATTTAAAGGTTTAAACTTTCCAGAGTTTCATCACATAGGAATTTATATTTTTTGAAAATGAAAATGATCGAAGGGTAGATGCATGGGCTCATAAAAATCAATTCCCTGCTACACTTATATTGTAACAAATTTTGTAGCTAAATTGATTGAAATAAATAAAAATTAGCCGTTTCAGTAGCGATTCCTGTAAGCACACATCGAACAGCAGTTGAGAGTCTAATGCTGGGCCTTCATCAGTATTCACATTTGAGAGGGTCTACGAGGTTCAAGCTGCATAATGAAGAGAAATAAGGATGGAGGTAAACTCCAGGAACACACAATTCTGTGGAAGTGTTGCGAATGAAATGGATGTTTAAATGGTGAATTAGAATGAAAGAGTGAGGTAAACGTGAATGTCGCTGCTGCCTGTGCCGCTCATTGCAGTAAATTGTTCTGACCCTTGTGGAAGACATAATCGTCGTGTCGGCTGTCCGTCCACTCTGAGGAGATTTCTCCCGCCTGGAGGCTTTGCCAACCGTCTCTGTCTAGCTCAAGGCTAGAGGCTTCTGGGCGGACAAAAAGACTAGCTGCTAGCCTCGCAGCGAGGTGCCGCAGCTCGCTTCCGGTGAGGGTGTAAGAGGATGCGGCACCCCCACACATACACGACTTCCGGTCGCTCGTTCCCAACCCCGGGTTCAACCTCGTAGCCTTCTAGCAAATGGAGTATTTCCTCACAACAATTGACGCGAACTGGTTCTCTTCCTTGTTGGCGTTTTGGCACCCTCAATAATTGCTAATTTTAGCAACCCAATTTCTAAACTAGTGACCATCATTTCTTCTAGAAGCTTGCCTTTGCATTCCCAAGCAGCAAAGTTTAGCACAAAGTAACCACCTAATTCGTATGTGTGGTATTGTGACATTTTTAGGAAAAACTGTTTTTCAGTCACGTATTTGAGAAAAAATGCCACCGATGCACGATGTGGCTATGTTAGTAAATTAAATCTTCGTTATATATTTCCTAGTAAATTGGGATTGCTTTTAAAGTTTGTGTTTAAGATTTTAATATATGTTAAAGTCTTCAAGGCAGTGTGTCCTAATGTACCTAGAAGTTCAAGTGGGATTTTGCTGCATCCTCGCGTAGGATATTAAAGGATTACTTACGTGGATGTTCAGTTACACGCTATCAGTATTGCTCCTTCTAACCACTGTTTATTTTCTGTCTCTTTGCAAACTTCTTACAAAAAACTTATTTTACTATTTACTTCAAAGTAGCCGAGATAAGGGTTTGCAGAAATTGTTTCATTGCATATTTGTTTATGAGTGCAAAAGGGATAAACGAAAGGAAGCAATAGTAGATAACTTTAAAAGGCATGTCGCAAAATGCTGACTTCGAAATTCGACTTTTTGCATTATGTGACGAGAGAGAAACAAATAGCGATTTAGCACTTAAAATGTATAAGTATTGGGAAATTTAAGCCGATAACAACCAGTTTTGGAAATTGTTAATACTACAAAAGCATTACCTACCCATAAATTGCATGATTTAGAAAGATCTTCATTTTTGTGTTATAACTTTCTATTTCTTATGGATTATCAATTATGGAAAATTAATTCAGAGTGAAGAGGAATTTACAGACAGTTTAAAGAATATTTAAGTTGTACGTGTTAACGGCCAATGCAACTATCTGAAGTATATTGTGTTTTAACAAACATTAGCGGCATTTTTGAGAAAATACAAAAGTAACCAAACGTTTTCCATTAAACCGTAGTTAGTCGTGGGGTAACTTTCTTGAAAACTTTGTCATTTTGCAAGATGCAGAGATTGTATGTCAAGTTTTGTATTTATTCGGCTTTTCGTTTTTGAGTCTGGTGTTGCGATGCGCGCGTGTGGAGTTTTAACTGAGCTTCTTGGCTGTAATAAATATGTTTACTGCAGCATTTGGCAACCTTTATCATTTATTTTGGATGTAGTTAATAATATGAATAATAGATAATAATTTTGGAAGGGGACATTTATTATTTGTGTGACTCAAAAGTATCATTCAGATACAAAGAAAAATCTGTATGTCCATTTTCTATGCATCTTCTGTTGTTCCCTGATAGTTGACTTTCAGTGTCTGAGCTATATAATTAAATTATATTAAATCACTTCACTTTAAAATTTCGCTTCAAGGTTTGTCAACAGTCAAAATAACATGCTCATTACCAGGAAATTGGCATATTAAAAATTAAGTACCGGTTGTTTAGTAAGAAATCAGATTTATCACAACTGTACTTTCATCAATACGACGTAACATGTAATAGTTTATTTTTTAAGACATTTTATTCATTTTCTCAAGGCTCCGTGTAGAAATAATAATTAACCTGTTTGTTTAATGTCACCCACCAGATGCATAATGTATTAAGTCTTACGCTCTGACACTTAAATTTTAGCTTTTACGAGTAATAAAAGAGAAACTTTCATTGGTTTAACAAAATGTTTCCAAAATGAATTAATTGATGGTTAGTGACAAAATGTGGATCCTGGAAGTATGCAAATCTGACAAGTTCACTTACAAACTGAAGTGTATATTGCATTTTGATGGCTTGAAACGTTACATTGCATGTGCAATACTAACCTTCACCAACAGAGCATTAGGAAATGTTAAATATATGGGGTGGCAGGGAAGTCATTACATTCCTTCCAACATGTGCTTCACAGAAGCATTGCAAACAAAAGAGTCTAATGGCATTTTGTTCTTTGATCAGCCAATTTTGAAAAAATAAATAGCTTTTTATTCCAATTGGATGCATAATTCCACAGGAATGTACGCAGATAACAGTTTGTTACTTGTAAGATGCGTAGAGTAACTTATTTCTGACATAGCTTCGGTAGTAATTACGGGACATCACACCGGGTTACGAAATAATTAATCACTTAAAAGACGTGACGGAATACTCCAAGCTGCTCTCTCCGCGTTAGGTAAGTCGACAACGTTGCGTTGAGGTTGGTTAGGGAATTGACCTAGTTTGTGAATGTAAATAGCCGGGCACTTTCGCTTTCGTTGGGAGCTAACGCTTGTGATTGGCCCCTATACTCCACAGTAAACACGGAAGGACAAGGCAAGGTACGAGTTTGTTTTTAAGCCGCACCGTTACGCTGTTTGTTTGTATACTGAGCTAGGGAAAGGACACCCACACAATCTGCAGGGTTGCCAGGTTATTTTCGACAAAACTAAAATATATCCGTAGGAAATTGTCAGAGACAAAAACGTAAGATACAAAATGTGTTCCAAATACTGAGATCTACCACTGGTTTAAATTAATGTAATGACTTCTCTTCCACGCGGTATAGCTAAAGATATGTTTTGGCCTGATTGCCCAAACAACACTCGAGAGATTCAGTAAAACGAGCGGGTGGTGGCCACGTAGGCGCTGTTAACGACCACCAGGTGCTTGTGTTGTGTGATATCTAGGGGTCACTCACTCATCTCTCTGGTTCTCACGCCTACCTACCTCTACATCTTGTTCTGGTCCTGAGGCAGTGTGCTCACTGCAGCAGCGGTCCAAGCTTGCATATACCTGCTCTGGGATTTTCCACCACTTTGTCGTGGACTGTAGTTCAAGCTCCTCTTGGACTGCCCTTTCTGATTGATTTTCCTCAGCAAATGCCGGCGAGACCTTTTCTATCCATATTTCCTCTCGCAATTATAATTGTACTGTATCATCAGTGTAGCTCCCTGTGGTGGGATATGAAGTGTTCGAAAATAAAGAAAGAAAGGTGGACACTAATGTAACAGAATCCCTCAAATTTTTTATCAAGTCGATTTTATTCACATTGAACTCAAGTTGAAAATTAATATAAAAATCAAACACTTTCAGGCATGTTATAATATATGCCGTACCAAATTATACTTCAGTCTGGATAGGGTTAAAAGTAATCACTGAAGCTACGTTAAAAGTAAGTTGGTTTAAGGATACATCTGTAGTTTTTCGTTTTCGGCAAGTTGTCTCTCTCTTTCTCTCTCTTATAAAGTTAATATTTATTCTAAAATTCCCTTTTGAATCACTGTATTTTCAGTGAAATCTTTAAATCGTATTTAAATCGAAATGCTATATCTTATACCTTAATTATGCGGCAGAAAGACAGGATAGAAAGTTAACCCTACTCTCTGCTTATTGCTTTTTTAGTTGTGCTTGGTTCTTTCTCATTTTTAGATATTGACGAATAATAAAAAATAGTGAGCTTCGCTGTCGCAGGCAGTTTTCTAAATGAGTTGGACATAACTAACCTTGAACTCAAGTGACCATAATTTTAAGGGAGGAACTCCATAGTTATCAGTCCAACCTTATGAAAACCTGTGTGAGTGTACTTTAACACTATTCCTTCTGGCAAGTTTTTCCCCCCTTTTTTCCATTTTAAAAGAATTAACAGCTATGAAGAATACAAGATATACATAGAATGGGAAGGTATTCTCATTAATATTGAGTATGTTAGTGTAATTTGCTGAAAAGTAGGGGAATATTTAATTAATTTGGATATTTATTGTATTTATAATTCCGTATGACGCATTTAATTCAAATTTTAAGCTCCCTTTTCTCCAAACCTTTTCCCGCTAAATTTTACTAAAATACAATTGAGTTTATAGATAAAAAATTAGAAATTAGAGAAGCACACGTTACTGATATTTTGTAATATTGTAATGAA
>CM060964.1:298917044-298994544 GCA_030765045.1 Tenodera sinensis | reverse complement strand
TAAAAAAAAACGATGTAGCTTCTGAATACTCTTCTTTGAGAATTTTGTGAATAACTAAATTTGTCAGAAAAATTGTGCAGAAATAAATATTTTAAGAATATTTTAATAAATATCACAACCAGTTATTGTGTGATGCTGCTTATACTCAAGGTTAGTGCTTAGGTTTATTTCTGCCTCTCCTCAGTCCTATACCCCAGCTCTGGAACTTGCTTTACTTAGACTGGAACATTTTTACCAATATAGTGTAATGCAGAAAATTAAACTCCATCTGTATGATGTCTATACCTATAGGTACTTAGTACAACACAGGAATCTTTATTGCAAATAAAGGAAACTGTAAGGAGGTTTGCACCTATAATTTCATTTGCCAAACCGGGAGAAACAGGGAACGTTGGAAGCAAGTTGTCATCGAAGTCCATAGCACCGAAGATCCGGTGCTCGATTCCACATCGTGACTTGCAGTTTTAGTTGTCCCCCTCCCCCCCCCCCCCCCCCATTTCACTATTACCAGACATGTAGATTATCACTACATTTTAATTGTTGTTAGGAAATTGTGTAGAAGTGGGGTTTCAGTTGGACGGAAGAAGGAATTGTCACTTTCTTACTGAACTTCCTTATGAACAGCTCAGTTTTTACTACATAAAAATTGCTCTGCTAGAAGCATATAAATTGTTGTAGGCACCACACGTAATAGAGGTGAAAATTCCGTTTTGAAATCGTTATGAAACTAATAAAACAAAAATATACTTAAACACCAAAACACATAAACTGTAATATGGTTTGTTCTTTCTGGACTTTATTAAGAATGAAACTTCTTTGTATTGCTTTGCCTGCTAGTATTATTAGTAGATACGAATACTTTCTGAATTATTGTACACATGCACACGCACACACAACCAGAAGGGAATTTTTCTAAAAATGTTTTTCTTTAGACTCATGGTGTTCCAAAACATGTATTTTCAGTGAAACCTTATCGATTTTATGGGTGGAATGCAATTCTCTCCCACTTGCTTAATATGCGTCGTAGAGAAAGTAAAAAAGTGATTTATTTCCAAATGTTATGGGAACGCATCCTTAATTGTTAAGTATATGTTGATTTATAAAAAGTTTTAGAGCTAATTACAGTTTTTCTGTTTAACGCGAGGTGTTTGAGACTAAAAGCTTGTTCGCTTCGATGCCATGGTTTTTCACAGCGGCTGCTTTGTGAGCAACCAATTCGTGCCTCACTTTCACACTTCCACGACTGCACTCTCTACAACCCGTCCCATTGATCCATCATTCGATCGCCATTCACTTAACATTTCATGTCGTGAAAATGTGTAGTTGAGAAAGGACAGCATAGCAGACACACATCCTGACGGGGCCGTTGACGCTGTTCCGATTACAAAGAAGGGTCGTGGTTACGAAGCTGTCTTCATTGGAGTTAAATCTCCTTTACAGCTGGTTGTGAAGGCTAACGAGCTAATTCTCCAAATCACCGCAGCTTCCCATCTTTTTCTCCCTTCCTGGATTTCTCTTTCGCCCCCGCAGGCGAGCCTTTGCGTGTCGCACTGAGCGTGTATCTTTGTCATTCTGGAAGTGTTAGTTATTCTTTCTTTAATGTCTTGGAGTCCGTGCACTTCTAATATGCCCGTTTCTCTTCTGCAGCACTCCGCACCTTCATTGGCTGTGGCTAAGAAAGAGAACCTCCTCCTTACTGTCTTAGAAAATAACGCTACATAACTGAAAAAGTTCCAAATTATCTCCTTTTACCAGTGGTGGCTTTTATGGCTAAGTGTAGCCTTTTTTCAAGAAACAGCCGCCGGTTTGCAAGAAGAGCCGCTAAAGGCATTTCCAGCCATTTTAGTGATTGAACCATATTTAGTCATTTTTCAAAGTATTCAGTCATTTCTAGCCAATTTTTAACTTACAGTCACTAAAATATCAAAAGGAAGTTGATTATATTAAATAATTTAATCAAAAATGGACATTGAGGTAAAGTATGTCTGTCACAATCTCCTACTTTGAAGTTTTCACACTTTGGTATCCTGCAGGGAGCTTCCGAAGTAGAGAATTTTTGCTGAGATATAATCTACAGGCATTTCCAAGCTACAAGCTAGAGATTGCGTGGATCATATGACATATGGCATATCAAATGAAAAAAAAATAGTATGGCAGGTATCCTTTTTTCCCTAGAAACACCATGATCTCGTGAGCATTTTATAATGGAACAGCAGAAAATTATTCCTGAATAAAATAAATTCCTTTGACAAGCAAGGAAAAGTGTTTTACAAGGTCGGGAAATCCATTAGTGTGAAAGCTGATCTGCGCTAAAGCTGTTCCATAATTAGCCACAAGTGGCCTTTCTGATAGCAAGATTTAGCCACTTACCATCAAAAGTTGGTAACACTGCCTTTTACTTCCTTTTTCCTTCGATAGTCGTTATAGATATTGAATAAAGGAAAACATGATTGATTTTTTGATGGCACAAATGACCAGGAGTCCTTACCGCCAAAGTGTATGACATTTAAGTATTAGGGGTAAGCTGAAATCAAAGCCTGACCTGTAGAGAATAATTTTACCATCAGATGTCACCGCAGCGGACATTAATTATTATGGTTTTAATTTATTTCCATGATGTTTTAGTTGCATTAACTTGCGCACTGATATCAATTTCAAGATCGACTAAGGCATTTTGATCTTTTCATTATCAGGCATAGGAATCCCAAGTAATAAAACCAGGATGAGAGGAAATTAAATTGAACTGTTACCAGATTTCAGGCTGCGATGTCGTAGATAACAAACCACCCCCATTCCTTGTTCCGTCTGTTGGCGTGTGCAGACCGATCACAAGACCGCGACTGGAAGCCGTTGTAAGTAAAGTTGAAATACCTTAGAAATGAATACATAGGAGTTCGTTCACTGTCATTTACTCAAGAGAATGTCTTTGTCCTTGAACGCGCAAACGTGCGTGTAGTGAGGGAACTTCTTGGTAGGATGCAAATAGAGTAACCCCAGCAGTTCAAAATTATTGTCTACAGTGCAGTTGAAGTGTAAGCAGTGCTACAATGTTATATCGTGTGGTTTCTTGAATCTCCAATAAACACAATTCACTAGTGATATTGAATGTATGATCATAATTGTTTTGTTTGATGCGGTAATATAATGTATTAGAGATGTTTACTTCGCGTAACACTTATTTGTCCCACAAGCAGGGTGTAACACATAAGCGTGAGAGGAAACAACGATTGAGCGCTGTCTCAGGTTCACATATGTCAAACCACAAGGTCATAGCTAAACTCCTGAGTCACATACAGTAGATAGCAATGTAAAAGCACGAATGTGTGCTCTTTGTCTTGTGTCTTTGTAGTTGTGTTTTGAATTAGATTCCACCAAACAAAAATTTCTGCCAATTTCTTGTCTGTATGGCGATTTAAAAACCACAAAACTCCAATCTAAGATGCTAACTTCTTTTTTTAAGGTACTGTGAAGTAATATTCTGTTGCAATCATAAGAACTCCAATATTACATTTTTCCTGATGACTTATAGTGATGTGGGTGAAGTAGCTACTGAAGGCTGAATTTTAATTTTCGGTTTTGAGAAAGTAGAATATCAGGATAGGATGGAATAAAATTAAATTTCCTTCATGCTAGAGGGTGGGCAGTGCTATGACGTTATAAGGGAAATAAAATGAACATCGTCACTAACAACCCTATTGCTCTGGAAAGGTGATCCAGTTCGATCGATGCCAGGAAATGGTGTTCCACCAAGAAACTGCCATGTGTAAAATGAAGGGAAGAGAAATGAGATTGAAGAAAGAGACGGAAGAAAAACCGGCTCCCCCTAAGGCCTGGCGGTAGGACCTGCCAGCGAGGGTATTCATTCATAAAACCGTCGAGCGAGGGAGAGGTGTATGGAGGGAGTAAGCTTGCGTGAGTGCTTCTCTTCAGTCTCTTGTCCCGTTCCGTCCCGAACACCACGGACAGTGTTGGAAGTTCCCCAGGGATAGCAACAGGTGTGTGTAGCGTGGTCTCAACGCGGGGCCCACATATGAGGATGCCGCCACCATCGTCATTATCATCATCACCCTCAGTGTTTTGTTTGTGTTGGAGGACATGGTGAAGAAATGCGTTCTGGACGAACATGTGACAATCTCGAGAACTCTACCCAAACTTCCCTAAGATCTCATCCTTTGATAAGTTATTGTGAATACTTAGTCGTTTTTCTGTGTTTTAAAAATAAATATATTGAATTGTTTTGGAAGTGATCTCATTGGACAACAGTTCAGGGTGTTTGTGAACGTGAAGGTGCGCCCATACGTAAACTGAGTGTCTCAAAATAGTCTCCTCTCTAGTCAACAAATGTATATAGACTGGGATAGCTACGCCGTTATGGGAATAAAAAATATGAAGTCATTTAGTAGACCTAGAGGTAAGTAACTCATGAGATCTTTTCTCGCGAGTCGAGCATGGGTATGCCTATTCCACTGTTTATATTCTAAAAAATGCAATGCTGTGCACGGTTTATGTATTCCTTTTGCTGTATCTGATTCTCCCAATTTTGTGACGATGTCTTTTCATTTTATGTGTGTTTATGTTTATGTCATGTTTTCTTTTCTTTTCTTTTTTTTTTTTTTTTTTTTTTTTCCTTCAAATTCGGCGATAACTAAACGCGTGAACACAGCGTATAAATTTTTCTTCATTTCATAAAACTGTTTTCGGCATATTCAACATTTAAATTCCTCCACGAAGGCCAAACATTTACTAGTTTTCCCTAAGCCTGTGAGTTTTCTGTAAGTAATTTATTAACCTTTCATTAACGTGTTCTCACACAATAACTGTTTATAGCATTTATCATAATCTTGTTTGAATAATTTTTATCTTTCAAAGTAAGGAACTGTATTAGAGCATTTAGCACATGGAGAGTTTCAATGTTACCAACCTTTGTTTATGTCAAAAAATTACGAAAATATGGAGACATTTCACTTGGCTTCAACTGGAAATTGCAGATTTTAAGGTTTTCCAAATTCGCCGTGTTGATTGTGATTCACAACGATGGATAAAAAGATACTAAATTGAGTGATAAAACAGCATTGCTGTGCTTCATTGCAAAAGCTATTTTATTTGCTTTTAATTCCATAAGTTCGGTGTTGTTTATGAAGGCATAAAATGAAATTTGTGAAGGAAAATAGCCATATAGCAAAATAGGTAGGTTGCCCTTTAAACACCCCGTTAAAATAAATAGCAGTATATTTTATTATTTTAGTAAATTATCACTTCCGTTAAGAAAGGACTGTCAGTTTATGGAGGTATGAACTTCTGCCCTTTGAACAGAAATTCCGTTGAACCCGTTTTACGGTTGTAAAGTATGTTACAATACTTCTCCCAAAATAAACGTATTGAAAATAGGCACGCACAAGGTTAACCCCCATCAAAATTGTGTAAGATATAACGCAAATTCTGCAATTTACATGTGCCAAAATAATCAAATCCATGGCGAAATGCATGTGCATTGTGGTTGTTACTCGAAAATAAACATAAATGAGACTTGTTTAAAAATCTTTTGCTGATGAAAGCATTATAATTAGCTAGAAACGTTAAATTATTATAGTGAAAACTCGAAAGGATTTAATATGTGATGCAATGATTATAATGCCTGGCATAGTTAAAATGATATAACAGAAACTAAATTGTATTGTACAAAGGTACAAAATGTTAAATCTTGTCCCTATGGCACACGCTTGTGGCAAAATGTTCTTGTTGGTTTGTCAATAAGCCGTCTGCTCTTCTGCAGTCTTTGTGGACATACATTTGCTGTCAAAAAGCAAACACAAATAAATCTGTAGAAAGTACAATCTCAGAATCTCAGGCAATGGTTTATCTGTCCTTACAACTGACCAAATATTAAATTTGTACATTTGTTCTGTGTTCATGTGTAATTGTATTGATCCGTTTTACGACGTATAGTTTTTAAAGCTCTCGTCAGCTTCAATATAGTTGTTTTCTGTTAAGCATATCATACCTTCGGAAGAGAAAAGCATTGTTTGTTATGAGCAACAGTGACCAAATTTATACTTAGCTTTTTAAGTGTCCTATAGAAGTAGGATTTGTTGTATTGTTTTAATTTTAATTCACTGGAGGGAAAAACTGGCATCTAAGTTAACTTTGTTAGACTACACTTCAGTGCAATATAATCAAATTCAGTCAATTTCATAGTACAATTTCATTATAAAATGTTGCAAGGGTTTTGGTGCTCCCGATACTAGAAGTTATCTTGGAGAACTACGATGAAAAGTTTATGAAAAAGGGTAAAGAGTCTTCATGGTAATTTATGTAGTAATTAAAGTTTACTTGTAATATTGTAATTCCTAACGTTTCACTACTAAGATTGAGTCTCCTTGTTGAATATTCGTCACGAGTTTGGAAGCCCGGCTACTTTAAGAGAACTGAAAATGCAAGTGATTTTAAAATATTTAACTAAGAAATCCTTTGGAAACAGGTGTTTATCTTAGAGGTTATGTTACCTAATGCTTCATTGGGAATAGGTATATGCCTAAACAGAAGTAACATTTCAAATGTATCTTAGAGGTCATGTTATATAATGCTTCACTGAAAATAGATATATGCTTAGACAGAATTAAAACTTCAAATCGTAAAGAAGGGCACTCATAGCATCCTGAGTTTCTGACAGTCATTAAGCTGTCTATAATATTTTCTAGACAAAAAAGAAAACCATAAATTAAAATTACCCTTTGTTATGTTATGTTGGACCCAAGAATGATCCTTTTTGTATACATATTTATTAATAAATCTTTATTGTACTGGGCATGCATGCATTCTGTGATGAGGATCAAGATATTATGTTACACAAGCCATTATAAAAGTGGAGCTTTAAACATGGGTTATTTGAGAGTCAAATGTAAATAAAGAGCTCATTTTGCAATTTGGTATATGCAATGTTTTATATATGTATGTTTAGTGATAAGTGTCCAACCTATTACCTCAGCAACGTGTCTTTTGGTTTACAAACGTGTTAGGATTACCTCTTTAAACGGAAAACAATTATACAGTTTATGTATATTATGAGTTGCAAAATTAAGTACTTGTGTAATAACTTAACTGAAATTGAGGCAAAAGTGATATGAACTTCAAGAAGGAAATATTTGTAAACAATTTTAGGGAAGTTCTGCACGTTTGATTTACTGGGTTAGTGCAGTTAAATGGTAAACAACAATGGATTATGAATATATTTGCGAGCAGTACTGAGTGGGGAGCATATTAAAGGGAAAGCAAAACATTGCATTAAGTGTGGAATAATGTCCTGTTTTAAATCACCTTATTCGAATAATTTCACACTCCACAATCCTGTAGGTTTGAAACACGTCTAACAGCTGATTTGGAGCATATTTCAAGAAGACTCCTGTAGGGATTACCCTAAGGGCGATTTGTTTTAATTACTATCATGCATATAACACATTATGCTGATAATAAAGAAACCCTAAAAGTAATCTGTTAGCGTCATGAATATACATCAAAAGATCTGCGGCAGTGGCAGTACGCGATGATTTGCATCATTGGCCAATGCTGTTTAAACATTAGATTTTGTTGCATAGAGCTAATAACATTTGGTTTCCACACAATTGCATTTTAAGGAAAACAGGTGGAAAAACTAATTTGCCTGCCTGTATGTTGCTTTTAGCATTCGTGACATAAGGGATTCTACATAGGATCAAAATGGCTAAAATATGTCCCTTTTCCGATCTTGCTTTCCATTAGAAATGTAATACCTTGTGCCTGAGATGTAACTATAGGTAGTGTTTTCCCGTCGCAAGTACTTTTGCAAATAATTACGTGCGTTTTTTACAATGCCCTTGTGCATGAATTTTAAAATAGGATATTAACCCTTCTCGACAAAACATAGCATTTGTGTTTAGATTAAGCATGCTTTCTCCAAAACATATTGATAAATCAGATTGATATTTTAATGCTGACAATGTAATACACAAGGACTACCTAACCTTATTTCAGATTTTAATAGCATTATTCGTTGATTTAACTGTAATTTGCGTTTTCAAAACATTAAAAAAGGGACTTCTTTCGTTGACTGTTTACAGAGAAGGTCTGCGAATAGACATGCCTTATATGAAATTCTAGCCTCCCAATTATGTATTTTAAGTTTTAAGCTGAGAAATCATACTGTGTATTAGCATGGAGTTTAACGTTATGCATTTCCATGATTAGAACAAAGAGATTCTAAACTTATTAGTACTACTCGGTTCTTAACAATCTCTTCGGATAAATGTATATCACTTTAAATAAAATAGAAAAATCTATAACTGTATTTTAGTACTCAATAATACTATTTCAAACCTCATAAACATCCATGTGATTTCTTGTCCAAGATTTAGATTTAAGTATATTTAAAACTATTTTTTTTTAATTCTACCTTGAATTGAGAACACGATGCCTAATATGTTACCACTTTTTGGTCAAATGTTGATAAAGTAGAAAACAAAAAGTTCAATAACAGAGGAACATGAGTAGAACAGGAATCTGTGCACTTTCAATGTTTGAAATGATGACCCTATTTAAGAAGCCAATTTAGAATAAAGACTTTTCGAATACCTCCCATATCATAGAGCAAATCATATCATGCCAAAGTACTCAGAATAATGCTGTTAGTTGCCGCACTAGAAGCTGGATTCTCATCGGCAGATTTCACACACTCGCAGCGGGACTTGGAACATCGCATCACCACAAATTACGACGACTTTCTGTCACTGAAAAACACCTAAATTTTCTGTTCATGCGCCGTTTTCTTTGTTTCTGGAGGACTTTAGCGTAAATTATGTTCTAATTGGTCACGGCGCAACTTCTAAAAGAAAGGATAAATAATCGCGACTGTCATCTGTTTAAAGAAAAAGCCAACAAACTACGGTTTTGTGCTTGACTACCGCGCCGTTAACCGATTCTCTACACTGTAGTTTATCTTTGTTGTTCCCCATTGTATAACTTGTCTTTGAACCCTGGCGTTATATTGTGGGAAGGTTCGGGAAAGATCTCAGAAGTGGACATAGTAAGGCAGAATATTCCATTCATAGAAGATGCGGACGTGTAGGTATATCTATGAAGGGAAGCTCATAAATCTTTATTTAATTCGTGGAAAACTGAGCATGTTAACTGTTATCAAAGTTACTTGAACTTCAAACTGATGCGCAGCTATTTATGTTGTTTTAAAATTTACTAAATCTTGTCCGTGCATAACATTCCTCTTTATTTAAATTTATTAACACGCTAATCATACACAGGAGACACGGTTTATGTGGCCGGGGGGTGCGGGGTGGACGCTGTCGTCTTTAGAGACAAGTTTAATACTCTTGTCAATAACAAAGAGCGTGGAAGAACCCTTTGTTTCACTTAGGCATCATTGAAGATAAGTATCTCTGAGAAAACAAAGTTTTTGGATAAAGTACTATGTACGACCGACCAAAGCAAATGTATTTGGATTGTGCAGTACAGCCGACACAGTGAAATACCCTCTTAGCTTATTTTAAATTGTCCTTTTTCGTTCACCACATTTCTCTTGGGTTGAAGATTTATTTAGCAAAATGTTTTGACAAGGAAATGGAATTTTAAACGAAAACTTTTGGCATTTAGTAATCCATTGATTTTGCATTTTGTTTAAACAATACGTCCTCTGTAGTTTATTATTATTATTATTATTATTATTATTATTATTATTATTATTATTATTATTATTATTATTATTATTATTATTATTATTAAATAATAGTAATAACAATAAAAACTAATATTAAAAATAAAAATAAAAGTGTGTAATGCCCCTTTTAACAAATGAGTGAGATCCGCACAGTCAGTGCATAAAATGAAAGGAATGATGCTCAATGAGCTCATAGACCATTTGGCTGAGAGCTAACCGACATAATATCATATCTAATGTCAGAAGCGATCTTGAAATTGTCTGTAATTCTTGAATCAAGAAGTGACTTGTAGGCTTACCTAGACAATTTGAAAGTCACAAGTAGCATTTTCTGGAACTATTTTGCGACTAAAATGAATTAATAAGACAATGTTTCAAGTACCCGTAGTAAAACTCTGGTAAGTATGCATATCAACATTACTTACTAAGACAACTAAAGGTGGCGCTTTACTGTAATCAACCCGTTCACCTCTCTCTCCTTGACTGTCCAATGTGTTAAACTATTCTGCTGTGTTGATGTGTTTTTCCAGGTTATGGCCTTTCAGTTGACAGAATTGTTTAAATTGATTTCAAAATATGTTTTAACCATGTCGATGTTCTTAAGCTTAGCTTTTACAATTATTTGATTTATTACCTACTTCGTAGCCTGATCAAATGTTTCAGTTACCGTATTGTATCTTGAATTAGCGCTTATTACCATACTACAAGTTCATTATAAGAGTCCGTAAAGAAACCTGTATTATTGCCCAATGATAGCGATTTCTAAAACGTCCTTAACATTGAAAACGTTTATAAATTTATAAATTCGTAATTTCTATCGTAAAACTCAGAATGTTATAGTATTCAAAAAATAAAAGCACCTACGAAAATCCAATTCGTAGTTTCTTATCAATAATCTGTTCTGGGTCTGCAGAAATATCTCAAATTCGGAAGTTTAACCCACAAATGATTATTCTCTTTAAGTACAGCTCTGAATGTGTAAAGCAAGACTTTCGAAAACTAATGTTTATTATTAAACTTCATTGCCATTAATTTTCGGTGAGTATTTAGCTACTGTGGTGATACTTTAAGGCTCTTGACGTATGCACGTTTTCTTTTAAGTTTGGTTTCCAGGTTATTGAGATAAAAACAGAAGCAAAATGCCGTTTTTGGACAGCAGTGGCTGAGTTGATAAGTTTTGTCCTTTTTGGCACGCACATTATCTCACTGCTGAGGCGAAACCTGTACAAATTGCTACTCTGTAGTTGGCTGCATGGTATACATATTTCTTAACGACTTCTAATTGCGAGTTTGGAACCTGCACAAACTCTTAGTTTTCTTTAGATAATATACAGAATTTCAGTGATTATCCAACAGAGACTTCTTCGAGATAGTGTTTATGTGATAAACTTTCGGTTCGAGTTTGTAACACCAAGTGCAGAAGAAGCCCCTTTAATATCTTTCTCATAGACATAGGTACTTTTTCTACCTTAACTTATAGACCGTTGATTATCAAAATACAGGATCTTATTATATTTAGAAAGCGACTCGCACCTGTCAAGAAGAAGAAAATTCATCAGATGCTTTTTGCCCTACAATTTATAGTCGGCTAAAGCAAACCAGTCGAATCAGCTGGAAAGACAGTGTTAGACATTCCTTCCGTTGTGGGAACATACGAGTACTTTGAAAAGTTTCGGTAATTATGGCTCTTAAAAAGAAAGTATATAACGCAATGTATTATTAGTTTCTCCAGCCGTTCCGAATAGGTATAGAAGGTATTGAACTCCATTAAAAAATCTTGTATCAAGATTTTACCGGAAATTCATGTTTTAAGGCCCCCTGAATCCAGAAAAAGGATTTTTACCAAACGTTTCGTGTGTGTGTGTGTGTGTGTGTTTGTGTGTGTGTGTGTGTGTGTGTGTGTGTGTGTGTGCGCGCGCGCGTGCGTGCGAGAGAGAGAGAGAGAGAGAGAGAGAAAGAGAATAACATAACCCAAAAAGAAAATCTCTGATAAGTACCAAACTTGGTATTAAGTGTTTCTCAGATGCCACATGAAGATTTTCAAGAAAATACTCCGCCCCAAACTACACTTTACTGGCAAATTTTCTGAAATTTCTTATTTTATTAAAATATCTCCATGTCGATTAAAATGTCACAACAGTAAGATGTTTACATGACACATAAAATGTGTATCTTGAATTATGTGGGAATGGCCTGTGAAGTCTTATTGATTCGAATATAATTTTGTATTATTTTGTTTAACTGGTATATATTAAGAGGTAGACAAAAACGTACTACACGAAAATGTAAATCTGTTTAAATCAATAAGTTTTTTTTTTTTTTTTTTTTTTTTTTTTTTTTTGTTTCAAATAACCTGTTTGTGTCATCCGTTATTATCAGTTTGAATGTTTCAATATTTTGTTAGTTTTTAAAATGTCGCTGTTCCATTGTTTCGCGCGGTTTCGTGTAAAAAGTTTGGCGTTTCAAGGCTAGCATATAGACACTCGCTTTTGAACATCTGACTATCGATTTGGTTTTCTCTATCATCTTTGCAGCTACAAGGAAATATGTAGTGAGACTATACCTGCAAAGGTTCATTTGAATTAACACGACGTTTAGGAAAATAAACTTTCGTAGGAATAGTTTGTAGAAGGTATACAAAAATAAGTAGAAAACGACAAGTGAATGTTACGCTTAAGACTTAGTCCACAAAGATAGGGAAGTCGTTATACAGTGTGACAAATAGTTTGGTAAATATATTTAACTTTGTTGCCACAACAGTAGTGTGTACGGAAACTGTATACCCATAAGACTGAGAAGCTTATACAGATTATGCAGAAATTCTAGCCGCTAAGAATGCTCAATGCAATAAACCTCGGTTGCATTCTCTCATATTTATTTCCGTGTGATGGAAGGCAAAATAAACTAATGTTATGTTTACGTTTAGGTTCTGTTTGCGCTGACTTTCACTCTGGATCGATATTCTCTTTTTAAGCGTTTGTTTTGCGTTAACGGTGTAGATTTAATTGTGAATGGTCCTTTAGGCTTGAGGGTTTCTGTCTTCAGCTCAGTATGAAAGAGAACACCTTGTCCAGCATGCTGTATCCTAAATGCACGGAGAATATCAGTTTACCTTGTGAGCAGTGTAATATTGCGCTTAAATTCTAAAACCAGCTGACGAACCTGCATTTCAGTTCCCTGTTGAAACTTTTTTCTTTTCCTCGCCGTGTAAAGGCACATGTCAGGTAACTTGAAACGCACTCCGAAATCATTCACGCCACGTTAATTTCACCCCTCGTCCAACAACTTACGGCAATAGGCTTGGAGCGTTGGAAGAAAATAAAAAGACCATAAGAGCGTTTAAGGAAAATCGGACACGTTTTAGCTTCATATTACTAAATTTTATTAGGTTTATGACAGTTGACTTGTTTGTTGGGGGGTGAAATGCCAAAGTCGAGAAAGCATACATTGAAATTATAACATATGTATTATGACAGTTAAGACATTCCTTACCCTCTACTTTAAATTAAGAAAATCTGAGAGCTCCCAGTTTTAAAACTTACGTGATAGGCCATAGCTTACGAAACAGATAACAATTCAGAAAATTTTCAGTAGATTTGGATACATACCGGGTGGAAGGGAAGTCATTACATTAATTTAAACCAGTGGTAGATCTCGTAATTTGGAACACATTTTGTATCTTACGTTTTTGTCTCTGGCCATTTCCTACGGAGTAGTTTTAGTTTTGTCAAAAACAACCTGGCAACACTGCAGATTGTGTGGGTGTCACTTTCCCTAGCTCAGTACATAAACAACCACAGTAACGGTGGTTATTGAGAACACAAATACCCTGCCTTGTCCTTCTGTGTTTACTGTGTATGTGTAGGCCAATCACAAGCGTTAGCTCTCAAAACATAGGCGAAAGCGAAAGTGTTTACATTCACAAACCAGGTCAATTCCCTGACCAACCTCAACGCAACGTTGTCGACATGCTACACGTCTGAAGGAGCTGAATGTAGTATGCCTTCACTTCTTTTAAGTGATTAATTATTTCGAAACGCTGCGTGATATCTCATAATTACTACTGAAGCTCTGTCAAAAATAAGTTACTCTACGCATTTAACAAGTAACGAACTGTTATCTTCGTATATTCGCATCCAATACGCATCCAATTTGGATAAAAAACCATTTATTCTTTCGAAATCGGCTGATCAAAGAACAAAGTGTCATTCAACCTTTTTGTTTGTAATGCTTCTATGAAGCACATATTAGAAGGAATGTAATGACTTTCCTTCCACCCTGTATAATCACTGTAAATAAACACATTACAACTCGCTCGTATTTTCTTCCGGTTGGAGAACTTAATGTATCGGCACGTTGGCCATAGTAGCTCAGTTGTTAGAGCAACCGGACGGAGACCGGAACATCCGTAGTTCACATCCCGGCTATGACATTGAACTTTTCTGTTTCACTCTACCCCTTTCCAATCTTGTCCTACACACGGCTATTGTGGAAGAACAATTAGTTTTGAGTATCATTTTAAATTTAATGCAATTTTGATATCTAAGAACACTAAATGATATTAAATCGTTAGCATATTAAACTGAATTTGTCCATGCTATGAATAAATTATATATATATATATATATATATATATATATATATATATATATATATATATATATATAAAGTTGGTGTTCGAATTCCCCCCCCCCCCAAAAAAAAAAAAAAGCACAATACTGGCCGTGGTAAACAAATGGGAAACATTGGATATCTGATGAGTGAGAAAAGGAACATAATTAATCTAAACTTCCCACGTTTGTGTACGTCCGTGCACGACTGGATTGGTCACTCCGTAAGTAATAAAATGCGGCCATTCACTATCACTCCAAACGTACGAGTGGAGTGGTATCACTCTCATAGGAAGTCCGCCATCTGTTTGTCCTGGTGCGATAAGTCTGCTATATCTGACCGCGCAAAAATCCGACAGACCACTCGAACAGGACACCAATCCGTCGCATAATGAATGTGGAAATCCTACGTTGAGATCTCCAAGCCCCTGCGCAAACCTGCTAGTTAGTGGTTTGGCCCGTCCGTCAGCCGAGAGATACAACTGAGAGCACATGTTTTACAAATTGCACTATCAGGGCGCGAGTTTGTTCTGGAAGTTTTTGAAGCCTTCTAAAAGTTGTCATGCCTATGGCAGGTTACCAATAGTGGCTATCACAATAAACTGAAAAGAAATGCCACTCTAGAGGAACTAGTTACCCTCTTTCATTCCAAAAATAAAAGGGCAGCAGCAATCATAAATCATCCATCGCTTATGTTCGTTCACTATACACAAGCACAACGTTAGTTTAAATAACGAAACGCAAAACAAAGCAAAGGTTATAGAGACCGGGAAAACAGAATAAACATTTAGCAGCTTATGAAAAGATGAAGAAAAAGGTCCCAAATTATTATAAAATGGGCATTTTAAAGCCAAAGCATCTTAATTACACTTTAAGGACTTGGAGCAAGTTCACTTCATTATTAAAAAATAATAGGCGGTGTAGATGCTCTCATATTTAATAATAAAAATCAAATGAAACCCAACAGGTTGTAATGGCGTTTATAGGCATTATTATGAAACGCTTAAACTTAGAAGAAAAGAAAAAAGAACATAGATGCTTGTTCTTGCATAATGCTATTACAATGTGCCATTAAAAGCTTCTATTCGCGAAAATAGAAACTTCAAAAATACAAGGCGTTTAACTTTGCACGTGACGTCACACAGAGGACAAGAATGCTACGTTTTCTCAACTGCACCTGACTTTTTGAAAGAGTGGCTTGGATTATTTAAATGTATTTAAAGAATGTCCAAGTAGAATATTTGGTTCAAGGCTAACGCGAAGTAAAAACTAAAAATCGGAAATCTTACAAATTTAATGTATGAGAAATGATAATTTTCATAAAATATGAAGAGTTTGCGAAATTATCAGCTCTAAAGGTAATGTCACACGCATTGAATTCTACACACTGTTAAACGTAAAAATGCTTGTTCCCATGTTGATAAGAAGCATGTTTTATTATATGAAATGTCATATTTTGCTTACCTCTAATCATAAATACTTCCTGTTGTTGAAGCGACTGGCAAGTCCTGGCACGACACCGACTCCCTAGTTTTGAATGTCGTCTTTTGAATGTCATCGAAATGGAAGCGCTCCATTTGGAGTGATAGTGATTGGCAGCTTTAAGACGTCTGTCGCAGGAGACCGTATACATCTATTCTGTGTCAGAGAGCTGCGAAAAGAGCTCACGTAAAACTATGAAAGGTTAAGCTGTCCATCAGTTTTATGAACCAGATAAGTGCATATAATGGTGAAGTATTGCCGTTTGTTTCATGCGTTCATTATGAAAATGGTGACATATTGTCTATCACACGATTCACAGACGAAGAATGGCTCCAATTATGTGACTTCATCAGCTCTTAGAACTCATGGAGCACCTCTGCACCCAGTAAAACACGAGACTTGGTGCACAGCATCCACACAGGCAATAGTGTGAGCAAATTAATTTCACCAAGTATCGACGGATTTTCAAGGAGGTTTGAGGAACTGAATGAAGTAGAGCTGGGTTGAGGGTATTTCCAACAAGATTTCGCTACATATGCACCAAACCAATCTATAATGACGCCAATTAAGCTGCTTTGACAATCGGATAATCAAGAAGCAGTGACCGTCGAGATCTAATTCGACAACACTGAACTTCTTTCTGTGGGGTCACTTAAAAGACAGTGTTTACGCCACGCGTCCTTGATATTAGACGATCTGGAACACTACAATATACGAGACTAACAGCATTGACAAGTCTTCCTAGCGGCTAGTAACATGGAACGATATGTTGAGTTTTCCAGGAGTGCGGACATTTTCAACAGTTTCTGTACAGGTTGATACTCTGCATTTAAGGTACAATATGTTACGGCAAGCATCACTCGTTTGGAAACAAATAAAGAAATGAGTTCTATATAAATAGTTTATAGTTTATTAAATGCCCCTCGAGTCGATCTGAAAAAATAGTCATAAACTGACGCTTTTTAACCAATACCCTGCTGTTATGAAATTGTCAGTAGGTGTCAATTTGGTACCCATGTATGAGGACTGCTTTGAAGGCAATTCCTCAGAAGAACAAACACCATGGACGTTCTTGAAACTGAGTCACGCCGTGTAGCTTTGAAAGCAGCCGCTGGCTTCCTAGAAACTTTACAAACAAAGAGAAGTGGAAAAACTACTCGGTTCTGAACACGGACCGTGTCTTTGTCGGATGTGAGTGCGTAATGTTTGGGTGATAAATATTTCAAGGTTATCACTCATAGGTTGGCGAACTGCTATCGCTGCCGCGGTGGTAACCTTAGCAACTGTCAATGATAACATTCCTCCAGAAAACAAGGGAGTTTTGCGCGCGTGCCGCACGGGGCGCGTGTCATTCACGCGTACAAGAGCTTTGTCGCTCAACAATAAGAGCACAGGGTTTTAATTTGAAATCCTCCTCGTTTATTTATTTGCTCATTTACCGAGCACTATTTATGACTTTGCAGATGAGATTACTGCATTCTGTTTCCTCATTCACTCTCACCAATTTCTTTTCATGTACTGCAATTATTTTACAACTCGTACACAAAACACTACGATCTCTAATTATTTTAGCTATAAGGAAGAAGTAATAATCTATCCACTACGCTTTAATTTTATATCCCATATACAAACTATTCTTGCACACTTTGATTTTCGTTTTACGTAGTTGGTATTAATCAAGATTAACGTTTGTGAAAACAGTTTCATTGAATATTTCGTAAAACAGAAATGCTGGAGGCTGAAGGATAGTCGAATTTTTAAAGATTGAAGCTTTTGAACTATTATGCCACAGACGCAAAATTCTCTTCCCGCAAGTACTTAGGAAATTAGTGCTCTGTTGCTTCTATGGGATCGTCAAAGCATCTTAAAAGTTATCAACTTTCATAGCACTACATATGATGTTTCAGCCATATGACTACATAATTTGTGATAATAGACTGAATATCTTCATTTAAAAGTTTAAATAAATTCAATACTTTAAAGTTAATCTAGTGTAGTGATTAACTGATATACCTACCCTATGACCCGTACTGCGGCAGTGATATAAATAAAGATTAAAAGAGTCGTTCATGCTCACCACTGATCCGTCGGAGAAGCGACAAACCACGCCATTTCTTGCCGCATTGTAGGAGCAATAAAGTGAGTGGTACACCAAACCCTTTAATAAACTCGTCGCATACTGTTTTACTATTGTTGATAATAATGGTACAAATGATGGCATCCTGGTGATTGCTTTTCAAACAGAACGTAAGCAGAAATGTGTTTTACTTTGGAAATTTTATAATTCTAATAATGACAGTATTATTTACGTAGATTGTATTCGTGAAAGAAATCACAAAAGTTTTGAGTAAAGAATAATTTTAGCGATCACAACTTCTTGCGAAATTATCTGATTATTACAACCTCACCTGTGGAATGTATTACCAAATTATTTGTTACATAGTTGATTAACTTAACAGCTTGTAGCAAATTTTAACTTAATGTAGAACATTTTAATATGCGTTCGTTTGATCCTTGCTTGAACTACGACTATAACATATTGGATGTAGATTACATACCACGTAGAGCTCCTTTTTGTGTACTGGTTTTCATCCAGAATTAACCTGACCGACTTTTCTAGGTCTCCTACTTGCAAATTGCCGCTGGTTGGCACTCGGGTCTCAAATTAACTAGTCAGTATCCGAGTTGAGCTGCATTAAGGTCATACTTCAGCATCTTAAGAGAATTATAATTAAACGTAATTAAGGATGCAGCATAATTTAACAAGCACCCAACGTATCTCAAAGTGTTGTACATTTTATATTACTGGACTGCGTTATACGAAAAGGCAATCAAATCAAAGAAGTGTTTATGTGCCTTCCAACAAGTCATGGGCCCCGGTTTCCTTGGAAACGATTTGCTTCCTCAGGTTCCCAGAAGTAAGGCAACTGCCTCCCAAACAATTTTGTCCTTGTGACCGCGAGGAATTGTGTCATCATCACCGGTTGACAATTAGCGTTACTCTCTTTTTCTCCTTTGGGCTTTTGTTGTCAACAGAAGAAATGATAACAAGGCCATTTTCTAAGTCACATTGCATGGCAGCATTGAGGAATAAACGTAGAACCTGGCAGAGAAAATATGCTACAAAGTATCAATAAAACTCAGATTAATTTGAAAAGGGAAATCCCAAAAACCTGGAGCGTAGCAACACTAGGAACGAATGATCCAATCTCAGGGAAGCACACGAAATGATTTGGTGTATTCTTCATCCATGTCGATTCTACTTAATCCGAAAGTCTGGATAACGGCCAGCCAGTGATTCTGGAAGGCCTAGGATCATCTTGCTTTCCTTCAATTTGGAAAATGAACCGCAGAATGTAAATTTGAGGTTTTGTCTTAATTAGGATGTTTCCAGTTCAATTTTCGGTTTTAATTTCCTAGAAAACTTAAAAGTTCAGCTACTGATGAGAAGAAGGGCTGAAGAATGCGGGGAAAAAATGGGGGTCTTGCGTTTGTTCTCCACATTCCTATATTCTTTATTTTGCGACTGGTGTTTACAGTTGTTCTGATGAACAAAATTGATAATTGTCTTCGATGCTTGAAAAATTCCATTTTTCATTCGTGATGTTGAATAAAACACGAAACATTATAACATAGTAAGCTGCGCAAAATTCAGAATATAATCTTACTTAGCTCAGCTGAGCGGATCTAAAAAATGACTGCCACCATAGTTCTACTTCTACTTCTGGTGAAAAGATGAGAAATAGGCTCAGGGATCATTTTCTTTTTTCCTCTTTTGAACTGAGCCCAGGAAATAATGGGATTATTCGCCATCATGTGACTCTGAACCGAAACATGTTTAGTTTTAAGATTAAGTTCTACATTCGATGAAAGCAAATCTGAAGCATTGAACTTCGTTCTCAGTAAAGAAACTTTATGAGCAGAACTTGAACTTCAGTTCGAAAAACAAGAGATGATTAATTATATTGATGCAATATTTGAGCAGAAGCAAGATTAATTATAGCAATTGTCTGTGCTGTGGTTGTCTCAAAACTAACATTATTTTCTTGTCGGAAAATAAAGAGATATTCATGAGATCCTAATCCACTCCTCGTCCAGGTAAATTGATAACTCTGTGTTTATTTTAAGGTACGTGTAGTGAAAGTTTAGGTGTTTCCAAACTATCATCTGAGAACATGCAAATTGGAAGTTTTTATTACTTCAGAACTGGATACATTTTCCAAGAGACAGATAGAAATGGATATTAAAGAGTAAACGTTGTCAACGCCCAGCAAAAAACAATTACCATACATTTTTGAGGAATTAAAATGATAGGAGGGTGGTTATACGGGGAAAGGATGACGTTACATAATGAGCTTCGTCTGGCGCCACTTGCTCAAACAAGCAGACATTGCTGTCAACCTTGTGGTGGTCCACAAGTTTAAGATGTATCGATTTTTATCCTTCAACTACAATATGCGATAATTTAGAACTACCATCATTTTATGTTGAATTCATTTTTGTAGTTCCATGAATCAAAACCTGAATATCTTGCCTTTGTGTTTTCAGAATTCTTAAAATAAAACGCAAACTATTTCTATAAGTTATATCAGATATAAGCATAAAATTATTAGAACTTTAAGCGATTGAATTTCCATAACATCGACACGCGCCGCGTGTTGGATTTCTGTATAACAGCTTTTATTTTTAAAAAATAAGTATTTGAGTATGATAAAAAGGGAGAAGATTGTCCTATTTCGTTGTTCAAGATTTCAATAAGTTGTTTGGGTAATTGCTTTCTGCCTACACCAAACAGGCCACAATCTAGTTTATATTTGTTTCTAGGGTTCGCCATTTAACTCCTTTCATGCAGGACTCTGCAAATGCTAAGACAAAGCGCTACATATTCGAAAATATATAGACCCTCATTGTTAAATAATTGTACAGGTAATACATAAAAAATACATAGGTAAAATATATATATACTTGCATTTTGTGTACAAGCTAAAATTGTAAGAGAATAACTATATGTCAAATAATGTAAAAAAATTATTTTACAAGTCATATAAAAATAAATATCTGATCTAATCATTGGTATTCTAGTGATACCTTCGCTTCCATATGTTTTGTACTAGTTACTTTTGCCAATTTTCAAAACTATCTGCAGATTTCTTTTGAGCATTCGGCATCAGCTGCCTGGTATCATCAGGAAAATGACTGTTCGTGCTTGTGCCTAAAGTTCTACAAACATTTGTGCTGCTATCGAATGACACTAACCTACTTCCGTTTCTGACCTCGGTCCTTAAGTTTGTATCTCATTTGCGTGAGTCCCCTAGAAAATTGTTTTCCTCCAGTGTTACCTTTATCAGTTAGGTATCGTGTATAACTCTTATCTCACTTATTGACCCCGGTTAATTTGAGCACTATTGCATTAACTTCATTTACGTACCATCTCTGCAGGTTTCAGTTGTTGAAAGGAACACTAAACTAAACTACATCGCCTCTTTGTTTCAGTGTTTAATATGACAGGTAACCCTTGGAATTGGCACTAGATCTTTCTTCGTTAGATGTCATTACAAGGTTTTGGCCTTTGAGGTTATTAGTCCAGCCAAATTTGCTCGTGTAACCAAATAATTGTAATTTATGTGTGGGCAGTTGCATGTATGGAATGACAATATCTGAGTAATTATTCCTACCAGAGATGTTTGAACAGCTTTACAGGGTACTTGGGACATATTAAAGCTCATCGAGTTGGTGTGATAATTTTATCCGTTAGTGCAAGAACTGCCCACATGATGAGGGGGGTATAGTAACGTATTTCGGCAGCTGAGTGAACACCTGCCCTCATCTCAAGGTTGCCATTGTTAGGTGAATCACCAGAATTTCCACAGTAACAAAAGAGAGGCCATGTAATTAACAGAAAAAACAAAAGACTGGCAGGTGGAGTGGGAGATAAGATGTCTTCTGGTTAATAGGCAGAGGTCATATGTCTAGCTTTTGAGATTGTCCCGAAGAATGAGTTCCAACTTTGCCATTGCGAAGTACTTCTATTTCATTTATAATAAATAGTAAGTGTGGTCATGCCAGAAATGGCCCTGTCGTTATTAACCTGATAACTGAATCCAGTAACGTCTTCAGAAAATTTGAATCTGAGAGCAGCATTCGAAATATTATAAACAATCTTTAAAAATTCCTCTTTGCTTATGTCCACAAAATGTCATGTTAAATCATTCAAGTTTCAACTGGCATTCCAAGTATTGGATAGTTGCATAGGATATCTATAAATTGAACAGAAAAGATGTTGCGGCGATGCAAGAAAGAAAAGTGATTTATTTATGTAAACTTAAATCCTTAAGTGCTGAATGAAGCTGTACATTAAATCCAAATTAAAAACGTAGTATAAAGGAGTTGCGCATGCATGTTAGATGTAGAAAACCTAATATCCAGTTGGTAGCTTTGAGTGTATTATGTATCATACCGTAAGTGCATCGCTTTGTAAACACTTAATCGAAAATGAAAATGAAAGAAAAGCGAAACTGAGTGGCAACAAGAATTACACAGTTTGCAAATGTTCAGTTTCCGAAATACCCTTTTCATTGTTTCACTCATTCCAGCCATTTCCTTGAACTTGCACATCTTGGCATATTAAGCAAGTGTTATTAATGCATTTTAATCTCGCCAGTCCTACTGAATGGGATGCCTAAGGTGCAGAATAAATTACAGGCGTTGATTTCAGAGACCGAGAGGTTTCCAGAACCTCGCCTGCTATGACCCAATTAGGAAATGCTCACATCCGTTCCAATTCTTTCTAGCTAATGGATTTACTGTGAAATTCCACGGAAGGAAACGGGATCAACGTAAAACTGGGTGGAAAAAATCAGTTTTTAACGAGAAAATAGTGTCTGCAAACAGGAAAAAATTATCTCTAAGTGCCCTTTCCTCGGTAGTCAACTATGAATTCCGATTTATTGATTCCATAGTAGTTTCTTGTGTCCCATTTTCTGATGAATCTCCAAAGCGTTTCGCCATATTTTGCTATGAGATGTGCAGAATGCAAATAAAGATAGTTAAAAAAAGTGCAGAAAAATTTGTTTCTACCCAAATGTTTCTCATTGGGCACGAAATGGTCCAATAGGTTCTTTACAATGCAATAAAAGACAAGCATCATCTCTTAAATATAATTTCATTTTATTTTTTATTTATTTTACTTTTATTTTTTGAGGAAGTTTGATTCGAACTTAATTTTTAATTTATTGTTATGTATATCCACCGGAAATAGTATTAATGGTGTAGATTGTGAAATACATTAATCATAAATACGATCATATGATTATAGTTGATAAAAGTTTATCAAGTAAGTCTATTTTCATTTAACAAGTTCAGGTACTCGTTGAGCCGCTGAACTTTATAGTCTCTTTAAAATACGCAATTCCTTGAAACAACAGACGATGTTCTTATGACTTTTCCTTGCAGAATGGCCGCAATTCAATGCATACTAGTGTAATACTGCAAATGTTAATTTCATGCACGACCGAGCGCATCCCCACATATCCAGCGTTGCAAAACTGACAAGTTTGGCGCTTGGATAGTCTGCAACTCATTTTCTCGCCTATGAACTAAAGGGGCGCTACATTTTGATTTTGGGATACCTGAATATAACATTACAGCAGCAATTCAGAATAAGTTAGGCAGAAGTGAAACATCACGTATCATAATCAATGTCCTTACCTGCAGCAGATAAACACCAATATATGAAAATGCATTGTCCACTGTTTAAAAAAATTCTGTTGTTAAACGACGATGTCAATTGCTAGAAGCACATCAGCGTCGCCGGTGTACCGGAGTTTCGTCACGCAGGAGTTCTTTTACATGCCAGTAAATCGACTGACATGGGGCTTTCGCTTTTAAGAACACTTAAAAACCATCGGTCTGGGCCGAATTTGACCCCGCGACCTTGGGCTCAGTAGTCCATTGTTCGCTGTCTTATGTGGTACATATAGCCTTGTGAATTTATCGGCTTAAGTAATTATGGTGGATAAATAATGTACACAGTGTTAAAACATCAAGAACTTTCACCCAGAGCTAGAACTTATTTTGGAAGTTGTTATAAAGACAATTTCAATAAATTTAAATATTATGTTTTGCCAAACTACCGAATATTCTTTTAGTGTTTGCGATATGTATCTGGTTATACACCTGAGATGTATCGTAAGGCCAATGTAAGGGCTAATAAATTCTCACCTCATCTCTTGATACAGAAACCTACTTCTTTATGACTTCATTTGCGACGCACCGTTCGACCAATGCGATGAAAGAAAACATTGTCTTTCAAGTTATTATGGTCTATCGCTACCAAATCTAAAAAGTGTCGGGTTCAACAGAACACATGCAACTATATAAAGAAGATTTCGAACGTTTAAAATCAAACACCTCCCCGGGGATAGTTACCAAGCTTAGGGCTTTACTTTCTGTCCTTCCTAAACTCCATCCTGTATCAACTGTAAGGATACTTCACACAGATGTGTACTTTAAGTATTCCATTGAAATGGACTAGGCAGGAGAGGACCCATTGCGTCCAAACTCTTGCCGAAAGTTTGAAGTAATTTAATTTTGTAATTTAGATGTGCAATACAGTCCAAACGACTTTATTCCGAGGTTATTGCTTAGAGGGTTTGAAACCCAGAGTTGCACCATCTTGGCTGACGTTCTCCTGACCACAGATGGGAAATAGGCGTCTATATCATTATGACTTATAGATGTGCCCCATCGCACCTGTCTCTGACGGCACGTGCTTTCCATCTGCCTTAACCGACTTCTTAGGCCGTTAGGATCAACATGCTGGCTAGCCTACTGCAATTACTGCTAATTATCTTCACTTTTCATTAAAATTTCCATCCTATCAAGAAGGGCGGGTTTTTCTCGTTAGTCTCGAGTTCAATCCCACGAGGGATACTAGTTGTGAATCTTTCAAATTTGACACGAAAGCGATAGAAACGACAAAGTTTCGCGTAACAAAACGCGTTGAAATAATGTAGAATGTCTCATAGCATAAATATGAGCCGTTTTCGTATTTTGGCGAAAATAACACAGCAGCATTGATTAACTTTATTATTGCGGTTGTTTTAGGAAATCCTCTCCTTTTTAGGGATGTTTAATAGCTTGTTTTCATTTCTTCTTACTAATAGCTCCTCGTAAACATTTTACTTGGAGAATTATATACAATCAGCGATCTTCTGTCATTTTAATTGTTTGTTTTTGTAATTTTTTATTAAGTTGAAATGTACTGAATTTCTCATATATACTTTTATACCAGAGATTCTTCCTGTGCACACTTCGATTATTCTGAAACAGCGCACCTCGGCGGCTTATACATTTTATTTTTTTTTTTAATATCTAAGATTTGCTGCCGTATAATATCACTGCTGCAGCTTTTCTTTAATTTTAAAGTTTTAACTTTTCTACTATTTTTTTCTGTAATAGCTTGCTAACTGCTCCACACTCTCACCAAGAGGTAGTAGAAAATGCTAACATCAATTATATACAGTAAGTACATGCTATTGTGGAAAATGAATTATCAAACGGGTTATCTTAGTGTCATTATTGGCAAACTAAAATGTGCATAAGTAGGTAGATATTTTATTATTGCTTCATTTGTATAGCCTCCTTTAAATTTGATTGTCATTTCGGGATTTTGAGTTGATGACAAATAACTCATTGTGCTCGTGTTTTTACTCTTTGTAATGTAAGTTTGTTAACCTTGGTTTTTATTATTTTTACTCCTAAACACAGTGCTATTCATTACCACACTCATACTTCCATCCGAGGAGTACTTCTGGTTAAAAACAAATCCCGCAGTAGCGTAAATCGACCCCCAAACCTTTGGGTTTAAAAGCTAGAACGATGGTGACTGGACGACAGAGGTAGGACTAGAGAATATATCTTGGACGAGCCCCCGAATCGGGACCAGAGCTCCGCACGTAGGTTAGTGTGGCCCTTTGTGCTTTCAACGTGACCCCTGGAAGGAAGGGATGAGGGGAAGACGAGCGATCAGGTATGGATGGGGTCCCTAAGGATTCCAGATTGAACGCATCCTACTCACAAGCCCCGAGTTCCCCAGAAGTCTTCGGAGGCCACGAATGCCGCTCTTGAAGGCGGGTACGTCAGCACTCCAACTTAGGGCAAAGAGAAACCTTTTCCAAAGCGCGCTTCCACCGTTCAGCCGTAACACACCGAATGCCGTCGTCTGGTCCTACAATCTTGAAACAAGATGATAGGAAATGATGTGGACTGGAAATGATGGTCAGCAAATTCGTGATAGAAGAGGAACTACCCAGCATTCCCATACCGACCAGGGAAACCACAAAAACGCCGTGGTCAGAGTGACCAGCAAGAAGGGGAATCGAATCTTGGCCTTCTGACTGCGAGCCTCATGCGTTACCGCGGAGACAACTTGCTCAGTAGCACAAAGGTCACAGATGAGCAAACATTTGAGGAGTGTTCTGCTCTCTAGAGGGGAAAGGGAGAACAGTAGCACATGGTAGCGCACGATGATGCCATAAATGATTTGCTGTTTGCATATTCTGTGTTCCTCCCACGACAATATGGCTTTAAGGAATGTGTTTGATATCAACTTCAGCAACGCATAACGTTAGTATTCCATATTGTGCACAGGGGCGTATGTTTCCTAAGAGGCCTAAGTCTTGTAGTGTTGAAACTCTAGCCGCAATCTTTCTCAGAGAACGCTAGAGTTGATGTCAAACGGCCACATTCTCGTAAGGAGAACACAGTAGTCTACGGAGGATATTTTCAGCCTATAAGACGGTTCTCCACTCGAAACAGATGTTTCAACCATTTTAGTTATTTCATTTAAATTGGGAATATATTGTTAGTAAATTTTCTTTTCCATATCGATTCCTGTATGTACTCATCTTTTTCAGATTTTATATTTGGATCAAGAATAAATAAGTTATTTTGCCTGTCTAACGCTACTAGATCAATCCTTTCTGAGCCATCTTACAGCAGACATTGCGCTTCGTCTATTTCCAATTTCGCTCACCTAGTTTTGGTTTTTACAATAACTTGACATCCCAAGAGTGTGAAAATTCTTCAAATGTGCAACTCTACCTGCATGAATTGTTTAATGCTCGCAAATATAGAGGAACAATCAGACTACAGTGAAAAGGTTGTTCTCGTCCGCACAAGCACAAGCTTATTTAGTTTATTCAGAGACAAATTCAATATAAAGTGTCCTTCAAGCTATTTTTAATTTCTGTGAACATGTCGGATTTTTTAAATTGAAAAACGACAAAAGTTGCTCTGCGAGAACTTCACGAGCTTCACAGGTACAAAAGAAAGTCATTTCACAAGCAAAATGATACTAATTCATAGAATAACGGAAGCATTTGATAGAAGAATTTCAATAAAACGTTTATTTGTAAAATTACTAATCAAAGAGAAGCAGGAAACTCAATTGACAAACTGGCTGTTATTCTTCTCGCATGCTTTTAATTAATTGCCTTACACTTAGCAGCACTTCTGCAAGAGTCAACAGTTCATTTGCATATTTTCAGTGCTCTTTAGTGGACGTTTTACGGATTTTAAATTACAGGTTGTTGGTTTACGCACTGCTTTTTGTTGATTTAATACGGCTTGCCAGATTGAAGGAAATGTGTTATCAAGGTTACGCTTTAATGCATAAAATTGGGGTGGAGAAAAATTCAACGGTAAATACTGCTGTATTAAAACAAGCAGCCTGTGCTCCATTGTGCAACTCTGCAATTTAAAAAAATGCACTGTCTCCTGAAGACAACTATGTAAGTGTTCCAAGGGCGTTAGCGATTTACGAGGACATCTTATCAGTACCAAGATCTTACTGATAAACGCTTTACAATCGTTAAATTGAGAATTATGATAGGTGAAGTGTGAAAGACGCATGCACAGTTTTAAAATTCGTCGTGGATATTGCGTTATGTAGGGACATTGATGTATTATAAATTTTTGTACTAAGTTAATAGACACTTATGTGTTCTTTCAGAGTTTAAACGTAGTTGCTCAATCTGTTCGCAAACACTGCTAAACTTAAAGGCAAATATAAACTGTTAACAATGATGATAACTAACGATCATTTGATACTGAGCCTATATGTACCTCCGGTTATTTGATTTTCGCTTTATTGAATGTCAACCTTCAAGTTCGTAATAAGACCATTTAAGTTTATGGTTATTACCTGAGCTTTTCAAGTTTGTTCCGTGATGTCACTATAACAAGCATACAAAGGCCTATTGGATTCAAATTAACATATGTCCTTGTGAAAAATCCTGCCCATATAATGATCGCTAAAGTGGAATTTTTATTGCTTGGCAGGAAAATGCCATCTTTGACGTTCTCTCTACCCACGGTATTCGGCATACTACGCAAAAGACGAAAGTGTTCAGATTTCAGGGTTTAATAATTCTATGCTGCTACCTATTGTCCATTTTCAAATTACTTAGTACCCAAAGCAAGTAAGTTCCACAATTGTCTAATCTATGTCATTTAATCTAATCTAGCCTTTAGACTGTTGCATGTGCGAGGTCTTGAAGATGATAGTGTCACGATAGCTAAATTACAGTGTAAGAGTTTCTAATTTCCTACTAAAGCCTGATGGTCTGTGACATAATGGGTGCTGTAAGGAAGGGGGTACTTCTGGAACGATGTGACATTTGTTAAGAGCATCTTATTACTTGGCTTTCGATAGTGTCTTCACACAAAAACAGCGCCTCCCAGATGTCGTACGTTGCGCTGTTGCCAGCTCGCTTTCCCAACCGTCGCGTCGTCAGAAGACTGGTCATAGTAGAGTGCATATGGAGAATGGGCAAGGAGCGAGTGAGACGTCTTGCGTATGTTCGTGGTTCTCTTCAGTGTGGTACCGCTTGACCATAACGTCTCTGTACTCCACAATATTTCTAATTTCACTTCCCTACAGCAATGCAGCTGTCCAAAGCTTAAACTTAAGTTTTCTTCTCATTACCTTGAAATGTTCCACTTACTTTGGAACATAGGAACTTCTAAAATGTGCTGTCCTGTATTTTTTGTAGATATTTTATGTATTACTTAACATTTTATATGCTGATTCAAAATGCTTCTTGTACCTACCTAACATTTTATATTTGCCCCCAAATTTTATTTTGAATTGAAGAAACCAATAATAAAGAAATTATTGCGGAGTAACTTATTCGTTTTAGTTGGTGTGCTAGCTTAAAATTGTTTTGTATATGCGTCATTGGGTTTTAAATGATTATCAGTAATGGAAAATGTTAATATGGAAATGAACGACTCAATATTATACTTTTATAGCCGCACAATTTTTCTCTTTAACATCTGAAGTTTCAAAATTTTCAAATGTGTGAATTAAAAACTGTGACCCGCAGACCATTTCAAATGGTGACAATTACTGGAAAACATTTCTGATGTTTTACACTAGCATTACTTTCTCTACCCATCTGTAACACTGATCTTACAAATGCTTATTCCTCTATCTAATTCTTATTAAGGAAAAGAGAACATTGGCAAAAGTGCTTTTATTACAAATTTCATTGTAGGTGCAGGAGGGATACAGAAGGCTGAAGCGGATGCCATGTGTGGCTTTAAAATTCTACTCCTTGCATGACCACGAGAAGAAAATTAAGTACTAGGTTAGGAACTAGAAAAAAGTATACTGTATTTGGAAATTCAACAGTAAACACATTTCGTAAATGGTTAATGCTTAGATATTTCTTGATTGACAGGTTCTGTATATTACGTATATTATGTTCTTGTCCGTATCTAACGATTTAAAAATCATATAAAAGTATACATATTTAATTCAGAATGAAGAGGATCGCGCAACTATTCGCAGAAAATTGCAGATATCATTTTACGATATTACGATCGTATTTTCTATACAAATATTGCAAACATATGACAGTTTAATCAACATCGTTAGAGCAATTTTAGAGAAAAAATAAGGTGTACTATTTCCAAGTAAAGAGTAGTTAGTTTTGTGGGAGAATTATCGTGAAAATCTTTGTTCTCTCTCTCTCTCTCTATCAGACACACAACTTTTTGTGAACGTGTATTTCGCGTCAAATATCGAATGTTTGTATGAAATGGAATGCTTCCTATAGCTAACTGGTAGAGTAGTTGTGCAAATTTTTTTTTTTTTTTTTTTTTTTTTACTCTGTACGTTACCTAAATTGCAGCATAAGCTAATAAAAATTAGAAATAAAACAGACATCTTAATTTTGCGATGTTTGGTAAAGTGTAGCATTAAATGAGTAAAAATATGTCATAGCTTAGAATCAAACACTAACTTAACTAAAATTAATAAGATGGTTGCTTGGAATTGTACGTTTTTGTTTTTAAAAGCAGGATATAAAGCATATAATATATTTTATTAGTTTTTCTTGTCTTTTCCTAATAAAAGGAATAAATCATCGCAAAACTAAGAATTCATCAAAGCCACTAGATGATTTCTTTCCGTCTTTTCGTGAACAGGACAAATAAAAATCGAAAAGTGGGATAAATAGCAAAGTAAGTATTTAAGCACGGGATTTTTAAGAGTATAGGGCAAGGATTTTAATTTAGTTACTCCATTTCAAACAACCCTTTGAATATGAATATTTAAATTATTTATCTTAACGCCGTGGCCGTGCGGTTAAATCGCTCGCCTACCACCCAGGCGGCCCGGATTCGAACCCAGGGACCCGCATGTGGTATTCGTGGTGGACGAAGTGGCGTCAGGGCGGGTTTTCTCCGGGTGCTCCGGTTTCCCCTGCCACTCATTCCACCAATTGCTCCATTATCACCTTTGCAATCATCCATTTCGCCTGTATTTCGTATCATCCTCTTCCTCACTCTCATACCTGATGCATGGTTGAACACCTGCTTCCAGGTCTTCACTCTGTCCGGTCCAGAGGCTCCTGTGCTCCCCGAAAGGCGTCTGACCCTAGGCACTGGCTTGTAAGTCCTAGGGGGTGTAATCATAAGGGGAGGGTAATTAGGAAAAGAAGAAGAAGAAAGAAAATGACTTATTGTTTATTAAAATGTTTAAACTGCTAGTACAACAAACCGTGCTTATACTTTAATAAAACTATGAATGTTTCATTTTCATTAGCATCTGCTGGTATAAATAGTCTGGTTCTCCCTTACGTTTAAATTAGCATATATCTAATTGGTTTACTAACAACTGCAACTGTTCCATTCTACGTTCATACAAATATAAAAGTAAAATATAATTATGTTTATCAGAATGTGAATGTGTCACCTTGAATCACTATAACAATTTTGATCCATCAGCTTACATGTCAATAGATATGTCCCCTTGTCGTTTATTAATGCTTCTTGCTTTAGAAATTGATTAAAAGATACTATTCCAGAGTAAATGTAAAATGTGAAATTCCTAAGTGCACTCTTTTATTATGTACCATTTGCAAATAATGCAATTTATTTTGTATATTATGGAATGTGCTGTTATCTTTGGTTTCCTCTGTTTCAATGAGTACCAAGAATTACGGGTTCATGTAATGTGGGATTACTACGTTCTAGCAATAAATAATGTTATATGGTATAAGCCTGTGGTGTACGCCTAGTTAAATAACTGGGAAACCATAAGAGATAGGGATAGAGATAGACGAAAAAACTGCAGGAATAAAGACTTCGTAAAATGCGTATTGATGTACGTTGAATTCTTTCATATGTGAATACCACTTTGCTGTGCTATGCGCATTACATGTTTGAAAATGCATTCTTTTTTTTTTTTTTTTTTTTTTGGGGGGGGGGGGAATATCTTAAGTTTTTAAAATGTCACCTCACTAATATTCATTGTCGCTTACTAACTTGGTTCAACTTTCGCCGTGACTTCGCTTAATCGCACTGTCACTTCACAAATGTAAGCTAGTTTAGTTTCCCCTATCACTGAAATGCGCACGACGCAGCCTCTTCTTCTGGACGGTTCACTCCCTGCGGCGTTGAACTGGAAACTTCTCCATTAACAGCAAACACTCGTATGTCACCACAATCGTTAAACAGGCTCATACTCGCTGACTCCGCGAGACATTCACTTCCGAGAGCGCTTGCTTATATAGTTGTTGGAAAATTCCAGAACGTTCGAATTGGCGAAACTTATAGAAGATTCTTATCTGGTTATAACCCTTCCGATATTCACTTGGGCGACCGCGCTGCTTATCTGTTCACTTTCTGACTACCCGGCGCCGACCTCCCGATGAACTTGCAACATATCCACTACGTCACAGCGTATTCCTTATAACAAACTTTTGATGTTACACAGTTAAATTTTGATCGTAATTTTTTAAAGTAGATGGAGGAACCACTTCTAATGTGAATAGTATGTAAAAATTGTTGTTGTGGTAGTGGATAGATAACTGCCACATCTCAGGTTTATTAAGTGTAGTGATGTGAATCAATGGAAACGCTTTCATTCATTACATCACAGATATTCAGTATGAATTACATTAATGTTCGGCTAAGTCATAAGTTTCCTTTGTCCACTAAGTCGCGAATTATTTTTCCCCGATTCTGGCTGCGTTTCAAGATACACTAGTATAACGCTTTGCTTTGAAGCGAGATCGTTCCTAAGTATAATAGCATCCAAAGTAGTTCATTTTTCCATTCGCTTTAAAAGAACTATTGGAGAGGGTCCAAATCAGGCTCTAATGGCTTTCGAACTGGGATGATTTGGCTTGATTCTATTTATAAATGATGAAACTGCATTTAATTTCTTATCCTAAGATTGTAGGTAGCATTCAGTGCTTGAGCCTGTGTAGAACCGCTGTCAGAATAATTGTGCACTGACTGCACTTAGGGCTGATTTGATAAGCATTTTGCCCAAGGCGAAAAGAGAATTAGCATACAAAATCGAGGGGCTTAATTTGGGTTAAGTGTGGCTGTGGTTTAATTTCGCCGTTTCGCTTTACTACGCCGTGCCCCGAGGTCAACCCTAAACGTGGGAATTTGTGCATTCAGGTAAGAGAGAAAACAGCTGCATATTCATTAGACTATTTTATATGTTTTGTAGGGTTGCTTCTTTTACTTGCTTTTCTTCCTTTATTCCTTCTTACTTATCGCCGTATTCTTATTCCTCCTGGCATGTATGTGACGTTTCTCGGGATTTCACATATAGCCGTGAAGTGAGCATGTTGATCCTAAGAGTTGAACGGGGTCGTAAATAAGGGCCACCTCGCCCCCCTGCGATAGCGGTTGCCCCGAACTTCACCTTGGTATTGCAAGTAGCCGACCTGCCAGCAGCTAGGCGCATAGCTACATATTTAAGTGGTTTTATTTTCATTAAACAATATTTACATTCAGTAGGTTCATTCCCGTACTGTATCCTTTTCCCTTCTTCTAATCTGCAAAATGAAAATGGCGCTATACATTTATAGGAATATTGTTTATAAAATATTAAGAGTAGCATTGAGTTAAGACAAAGGCGTAGCTTATCACTTACTTTGTTTGCTATATATAGGAAATGTTAAATAAATGGAAAGTTTTAGTAAACCTAAGATTAAAATTTGATAATAAAACATGCATAAATTAAGCTTTTTTTGCACACTATTTAATTATAATTCAAAAAATGAAGATGATTTACAGAAAACCATGCATGAGTTACACAAATTATGCAAATTCTATGACTTTAGGATATCAATAACAAATAATAAGAGATGTTGGCTTTTAAAGGTGAACATCCAGTAAGATCGATAATTATTGCCTTAAAGGGTCAAGGTGTAGAGCAAGTATGAAAGTTCAAATGTTTAAGATGCAAAATCAGATTAATGCTGAAAGGCATGTTTATTCTAAAATAAATATATTCCAGGCAGTTTGTGCAACTATACAGAGCACTTTCTAAAACAAAGTAAGGAAAGAAACAAAAATAAAATTCTACAGACTTATGGCAATTCCTACAATACCTATTGTATGGATGTGAAACGGGGTCCCAACGGAGAAACAAAGATGGAATTCAGACGGCGGAGATGAGGTTACTTATGCAAGTAAAGTGGAGCATCAAATTCATTAGGATCAAAAGTAAAGAAATAACGTACTGAAAGTATAACGTTTATATGATAAATTAATGAACAATAGAAAAAAATGGATTGAGCACATGAACCAAGTGTGACACACATTACCGGCGGCGCCGTGGCCGAGCGGTTAGCGCGCTCGCCTACCACCTAGGCGGCCCGGGTTCGATCCCAGGGACCCGCATGTGGTATTCGTGGTGGACGAAGCGGCGTCAGGGCGGGTTTTCTCCGGGTACTCCGGTTTCCCCCGCCATCTCATTCCACCGGTGCTCCATCTTCATGTATCATCAGTGTCACCGCCTGCGGTGCCGTAGTAGTAAAAGCGGGCGTTAAACACTACAACAACTACAACAACAACAACACGCATTACCAAGCAAGAGGAGGACGTCCTAGAAAGTGTTCTCTTTGCATGCTTAACATATAAAAAAAGTGAACAACGATGTTCCAATTCACGGAAGTTTTAAGTTTTCCGAAACTGACACAAATAACAAGGAATATCTTCGAAATGTTTCACTCTAAAAATAAATGTATTTAGGCATAAATTGCGTGTTTTAGCGAGATCTACATTTTTTGTATATTAGGATTTTGTCTATCTCTTACGGTTTACGAGTTATTCGAAAGTCATCCAGAGTAAACAGGACTACATAGGCTATAGCCAGAAAATTCAAAATGTACATTTCATTTGACATACAAATATCTTAAACATATAACATTTTAATCAAAATCTTTAGAGCCATTTTCAAGAAAATAAAAATTTTCGAAAAAGTTTCCATGTAAAGGGTAGTTTAGGATGGGGCTATTTTCTTCAAAATCTTCGTGTCGCATCCTTGGAAGAGATTAAACTTAAATACCAACTTTGGTTTTTAACCGACTTTTCGTTTTTGATTTATGCTGTCCACAGAAACACACACACACACACACACACACACACACACACACACACACACACACACACACACACGGACCTTTTTCTAGAAATGCTTTTTTTTGGATTCAGATGGTCTCATAGCATATATTTCCGGTGAAATCTCGGCATCGAATTTTTGGGTGGAATACAATACTTCCTTCTGTCACACAATAACATGCCAAATGCCGCAGTGATTGATTTTTAGATACTGTGAATGTGGAAAGAACTCCTACTTGAGAAACTAACTTCAAAGTTTAAGTGTGGTAATACTAAATAGTGCAGATGGACATTCAGATCGACGTAATCAATACCTAAATAAATATGAAAAATCATACATATTTTAGAAATATCAGAATTTGGATAATTTAATACCACAAATGTATAGTAATATTTTCAGAAGCACAAGAAAAGTGGTCTAAGATATGTGAGGCCTCCAGTTTCGTAGGAGAGGAGCTAATCATATGCTCGATATCTTTCGGTAGGGTATTGACTTGGAAATGAGAAGTGATCATGTACAGGTGCGATGCACAATGAACCACTAGTAATTTTCTGCTGGGGGACATGCTTCGAGCCGGCACCTGTTGGTCATTATGTCGGTGATTCAGAGAATGGGAAACAATGGCCATGTTATGCAAGCTTTACACCGACCCATCTTCTGTATTGTTTTACTCGTGTTGTGTTTCAAGCGATAAGTCCTGTAGAATCGCGAGGAAATAATTAGGCAGTGTGCTACTTTTTGTAGAGGGTCTTTGTGTCGGCTTGAAAGATCAAGAGATTTATTGGCGTTGTCTTTGCATCCAATAGTTTTATTCAAGTAAGCTTTAATAAAAAAGGAATGCATGTTAATCCCTCTACCGTGAAATTCTGAAGTCCTGCTTCCTTAAGTAACACAAAAAGGTACTGTAACACCCGCGTGATTTTAATATATTGATGTACATTTAGTATGTGCTATAGATTGTTAGTATAACTTATTTAGCTTATACTTTCAACCATTATATGTATCACAAAAGCTTTAAGTTGGATAATAAATACATATAATTTTAGGTACAGAGAAGGCTGATACAATGAGTAAACTGTTTACATAGTAGGTTTATGTGCTAATAGAAACTATGCATTAGGTTGTAAGAAGGAAAAAGATAAAATTTGAAAGTGGGAACATTAAATAGGCACAATAATAATTACTGCGCATACATATTCTTCTTCTTCTTCTTGTTATTATTATTATTATTATTATTATTATTATTATTATTATTATTATTATTATTATTACTATTATTGTTATCGAAAACTTCTTACTTAGTGTCATCCTTATCTTCTGTAAGGTTTAATCATTGGAGGAAGAATAAAAAAATATTCGACTGAATAAAATCTCTTTTTCAATATTAAGAACTGTTGAGTATCTAAACTAACGATTAATTTTCATTTATATAAACTTGTTTATCCATTTCTTTTATTTGGTTTGTTTTATTTACTTATTTTTTAGTTTGTATAAGCTCGTTTTACTTCTACATTATGGTCATACCAAGGGCTTTCACATAAGAAGCAACTGATAGTGTTTTTGCGCTTTGCACTGTACGCTTGTCAGATATATAAGTACACCCACACTCATACATCCAGATTCTGCGGATGGCAGGGAATTATTCTGCTTAAAGAAAAATCTTCCTGCTCCGGGAATCGAACCCAGAACCTTTGGGTTGAGAAGCCAGAACGCTGGCCACTCGACTACAGAGGCAGCCTCAGATATTTTAACTGCAAGATAGTTTACTATCTGTTTCTAGATTAAGTGGAGAATTTAGAATAGAAATTAGTAACTAAGTAGCTACTTGTTTTAATTTACTGCATATCAAGGATACCAGAAAATAAGGCAACCAACCCTTAAACAAAGTACTTCCTGGCGTTTAATTTCCGTGTAAAAACAATTTGATTGTCCTGCTAGATGGTGTTGAGGTAATGCGCTATCCCACTGGAATCAGTAGTCATTCATAGTTGGTAATCAAACACTAACATGATGTAGGTACAAGGATAAGGGGAAGAGGATTGGAGACGCAATAGAATATTCAAAGGATACGAAACTATGTGCTCTATGAGTTAAGGCGTGAGTCAGTAGCTCGCGGTGACGGACGGATGCGCCGGGAAATTGTTTCCATGTCATATTCTAAGTCAAGGACACAGACATACATGGCTTTAATAATAGGCGCTGCAAAAACAAAATAGCTTGTACATGGTCTCCTACACTCGATATTCATGTTCGGAACCTGAGGGCCGTGATACCAGTTATTTAATTATCGCAACAACAGAAACAAGGGGACGCCAATTCCATGCACTTCTACACATTTTTTGTCAATAAGGATGAAGCATTTTGTAATGTTACATTAAGTTCCTATCAGCATATTCACCTAGATGATGATGTCAAAAAGGAGGTACTTGTTTTTATATGTGAGAAATAGACCTGAAAACAGAATATCATAAAATGAACGTGGCGACTGTCTCTGCGGTCGAGTGGTCACACCTCAGGCACGTAAACCCAGAGATCCCGGATTCGATTCCCGGCTTGGGCGGGGACTTTTTGTTAAATTAATTTCATTTCGCTGGTGTGACAAATGATATTTCGCCGGTATCGAACTATCATACACTAAAATTATCGTATGCCCCCATAATTATCGTATGGGTTGGCAACCCTGCCCCGAAGTGGCAAAGATCTTAAGGGAATATATAAAATCAAACAAAAAATAGGATGTGTTACATTCACTCGACTTTCTCTACCCATTCTTGTACAAACTACTTCTAGAAAAGCTTATTCTTGTATGTACATAATTCATATTAGCGGAGCTGAACGTTTGTAGAAATGGTTTTATTTCATATTTCGTTATAAGTTGAAGGAAATAGAGAAATACAGTAGGCTTAAGCGACAGCCATATCTTTTAAGACCTGGTCGCTATGTGGTGACTTTAAAATTTCATTCTCTTTGTATGGCACTGGCATAAAAAAACCGATGGCCACTTCCTATTTGAGAAAAGTATAAGTATTTGAGAAGTCTAACCAATAACAAGGAATATCTCAAAAGTGGCCATCTTCACAAAAGAAACAAAATTGCTTAAATTGTATGTTGTAATGTCTACATGTTTTGTGTAGTAAGATTATTTGTATCTCTTCAGATTTGGCAGTGCTCTTTCGCATTCAGGGGACATAAAACGTGTATTTCCAGTGAAATTTCGGTGCTAAATTTTTGGGTGGAACGCAGTACTTTATCTGCTATGTACGTGGTATGGAAAGAAAAAAAAAATTCGCCGTGCTGCCTTCTCAACTTAAAAGCATCAGGTTTGATGTTCCCACCCGTACATTTTTTCTTTAGGTAGAACCCTTTGCAGAGTTTGGGAATTAGATTGCGAGAATGGAGCATCTTTAAAAGAAAAAACCTAAAGTGAGGGAGTTAACACCAGGGGAGTGCTTCTAAAGTCAAAGTTACCGATATGATCAGAGCAGTTAAAGGCGCCGATACAGATGTAAGGAAAAAACAAAAAGGAGAAAAAAATAATAAAAAAGCGAAAATAATTCTCTGGTGTAGGTTTTACTTAGACTCCGCCGTACGAAGCAAAGTGCTTTTATTGCCCAAATGGCCCTTTTAGGTCACTTTCAATTTCACACTTTTCTTTTTTCGTAATGTACATTATACCGCAGAGTTTTATTTACTAATACAACGGGTATGTCGCCAACTATAAAGAGACAGGTAGAAATGATGACTGTGGTAACCAGGGAGCGGGGTTTTAGTACGAAATCCATCAAGTTAACCGTGCATCTACAACGGGAAGTGGAAGCGCCGGTGACCTTGCTGTGCTCTTGTAAACAAGTAGAGTGGAAGGCAGTACAGTCCTCATGCTACCGCCGGCTCTATACTCCATGCTATTAATCTCATTCCTATGTTTACTTGTAACATTCCGCTCCGTGGTGATAACCGTGTAGCCAGAATGACTCAGATGTCTAGAATATAGTGGTGAATAATAAAAACTGTAGGAAATTCATTACCCTACATGTGGAGTCACCACTGTATGCACACATCGCCTGGTATCTATAAGCGCGTGATGTACGATGTAAGTATTGCCTTTGGTAAGTATTAGTCTTCGAAACTTTATACAGCTATCGTGATATGAGGCGATGGCAGGCTACCTGGCACATGGGAAGAACGTCACCTCATTGCCCCAGTACAGTGACAGCACAAAACAGATTGCCTACAGCGCATAGTGTCTCTCGAATGTGTTCACTAGTTCCACACAGTAAAAGGCCTGCAGCACGAAAATGGAAATATTCACGTATTGCTGAACTTGTACAAGAATTTGGGAGTGAATACTTTATTGCAAATGGGGACAGCTTTGAATGTGGGTTATGAAACAATTTTATCAACAGCTTTTGTGCGTCGAGTGTACCTAGCCTCTTCTGTGCAGTGATCATGTGACAGATTGACTCCTCCCCCTTCCTACAGTCCAAACTCCGCAACCTTTCGTTCTCTGCATGAATATTCGTTCCCTAGTAATCATTGTGAGGTAAGCATCTTAACGCTCGACTTTCAAATAACAAGGTTTATCCAAGCTTTTGAAATATTCTAATAGCGTATTTTGTTATTTTGATTGTTATTATGAAAATGTTTTTTATTAGTAATTGGCATTTTACTGTTTCTTTTATAAGAAAAAGAAGCAAAACCCATGGAACCGCTGTCAAATAAAATCCCGCCATCATCCCTGCGTGCTAGCACACCGACTATTATCCATGGACCCTCCCCATTCTTTACACAGGCTCATTTGACTACGGTCGTGACGTTCAGTTTTGAATAGATGGTCAGTCCATTACGTTTCGCTTTAACGAGCTCGGTTCTTCGAGTCACTTGCCTCAAGGTGTCCCTGAGAGGCATATAAAAACCAGTTTAGGGAATAGAGGAGGACAGGCATAAGTAGCAAAAATAATTTGGGCAATAGAAGTTTAATAACTTCTACTGCACAGTATTACACCTCGTAGATGAGTTCCATTCCTTTAGATTTAGCTTGTACTTCAGGTGGCTGTGTTTCTTTGGTTATCCTAATAGGACTATACTATTGTTGCAGATATACCGACACAGGTGCCGCCGCTGACGCCTGGCACCAACAAAAAAATGACTGAGGCCCTAAAAGCCTCATTCGCCTCGTGGGAGAAAGAGCAAATCCGGCTCAACATCGTCAAAGGTAAGTCATATTTTTACCGATAAACCTTTAAGCTATCTCTGCTGGGTTTAGCAGGAATGTTATTTGCAGCTCATTTGGGAACGGCGTGATACAGAAATGGAAATCAGGATAATGGGTGAAAACTGAAAATCACCATTTTCATTTTTGAGTTAACTAAAGAACTGATTTCGTTATAGAAACACCACTTATAAACTACCATTTCAAGTACATTATGTTCATCTATTCGCATAATTTTCTTAATGATCTGCCATCCTTCGAGGGGAGGAAAAACCACAGAGTCCAGCAGGTTAGCGGAATCGGATCATTTCGGTACTAACCACCGGCGTATCAGTGATCGAGCAGTCTTCTGGGATGTAATGTCTGTTCTCTGGATGATGTGTGTTGAACATTTTTGTCCTCCATTGTTTACTTTTTTTCAAATATAATTATACGATTTTAGATAGCGCTCATGTTTAAATGCATTTTATTTCGGCACTTGCATTACTTGCGTTCAAGTTGTCAACAATCTTGCTAGTTCTGTTGATTGTTGATGAAGTACCAATTGATCTCTCTTTCAAAATAGGTGGCACAAACATCGCCTCCATCGTGCGATATATTGTCTCCGTGAACGTCCTGCTTGTTTCTTCCTACATTCACAGAAACTGCTATCAACTGCTGAAACTAGCCTGAAATTACACAACACTCCACAGCGATTCATGGTTTCGGTGATGAGAGAATGCTAACTTGTCAACTCGATTTCCAAAGCTAGATTCAAAACAGCTATTGCTTCTGCCATATACAAGTTGAATGTTGGAGAGAGTACGATGTCAGATACCTATTCATCTGTGCCTTCTGATCCGAATAACTGATGTTATGTTTGCATAATTGGAATTATAGTGTAAGTCACTCGCAGATCATTTAGGTATTCATTTAGTAGATGAGGAGTGCGTTCTTCATAATGCATCCTGAGGATCATCCATGAAGCAGTGCAGGCGATTAAACCTCGTGATCCATAGTACTTTGCATCTGGAAAAAAAAGAGAGAGAGAGAGAGAGAGAGAGAGAGAGAGAGAGAGAGAGAGAGAGAGAGAGAATGAGAGAATTACAAGAACGTCACGGGATCTGCTATTTTCCTGCAAAAAGTATTTGTAAATACTAAATTACATAAAACTCAATAGCTGTACTATAGAAAATTCAAGTATAAAGTCTATTTATGATACATATCTTGAACTCATATTTATACTGTAATAAATGGTTAGATTTCTCTCTTTCATTCTCTCCTCTTTCTGTCTCTCTTACTCTCTGTATTTCTTTCTCTCTCGCTATGACTTTTCGAAAACACAAAGAGGTCAATTTCTAAATGTGGATGTATTCCACTCTTAAGTTCGCAATCGAAATTTCTTTGAAAATACGCATTTCCCTGATCCCTCTCTGAAAGCTTATTACAAATGGCGCGCGCGCGCGCGCGCGCGCGCGTGTGTGTGTGTGTGTGTGTGTGTGTGTGTGTGTCAGTGTGTGTCTGTGTGTGTCTTTGTGTGTCTGTGTGTGTGGCAGTGTGCGTCAGAGTGTCAGTGTCAGTGAGCAACATAACTCAAAAACGAAAAGTTGGTTAAAAACCATAGATGCTAATTAATTTAATGCCTTTCAAGGATGCTATGCGAAAATTTTGAAGAAAATTTCTCCACCCTAAACTATCCTTTACATGGAAAATTTTGATTTTCTCGAAAATGACTCTTAACGATTTTGATTAAAATGCTATGTGTTTAAGATATTTTTATGATAAATGAAATGTATATTTTGAACTTTCTGGCTGAGAGTAAGATTTAGTCTATCTCTCATTCAGAGTAAAGCCCATGTAGTGCTCTTTACTCTGAATAAGAGATAGACTAAATCTTACTCTACAAAAATGTAGATCTTGGTAAAACAGACAATTTATGTCCAAATAAATATTTTTGTAGAGTGAACCATTTCGGAGATATTCCTTGTTATTTGTGTGAGTTTTGGAAAACTTAACTTTCGTCAAATGCAGCATCGTTATTCTTTTTTTATATCTTAGCCGTGCAATTCCAGCTAATTTCTTTGAACGCTTTTTTTATCAATGCATGTTCAAATAGTGTATTTTCAAACAGTTGTGACCTTGAAAAAGGAAGTGCGTCTTAATTTTGTTTTGATTTTAGTTTATCTTAATTCTGAAGTTAAATATTTTCTCATTCTCACTCGATAGCATTGGTAATGTATCCAGTAATACATTTGATGGATAATTCATATAGTATTTCGTGATCTGATAGCCGGTGCTATTATGTGATTTGATTTTAAACAACACAGGTTAAGAAAATAATTATTATATTTATGATCTATTAAAATTTAATCATGGAATATTCTTAGTAAGTTCCATTCAAGTTTACTAGTTAATCGATAGATTCGCGTGTGCTAAGGACGAGGAAAGTGCATAGTGCTGTAACGTGAACAGAATACCATTTTTTATATGAATAATATACAATAAAGGGGGGGGGGCTTGTGATGTCATAATTGTTATAGGAATTCATATAAGTGTGATGAATCAGAGTTATCCATTTAATTCAGCGTGTTTAAAAATACATTTCTGACAAAATCCCTCTTTTCAAGAATGAAAGGGATGCTTTTGAAGATCTGAAATTAAGTCTCTCTGCTTTGAACCTGTATTTTAACAGTTGAACCCAAGTATTGAACTATATCTTTCTCGTGTGCTGATTTCGAGAGACTGTAGGCAAGCACATCATGATGTATAATGACGTGTTTGTTTATGCTCGCAGTAACGTGTTTGGGGCACTTGTTTCTGAGATGGCCCTCCGCGAGCTGTCATCACAGACGTGACAAACAGGACCGCAGGAAGATACTGTCATCGCCATTAGAGGGCCATGTGGCCAAGGCGTCGAGTCGCGAATATAGTATCCAGGTGCCCACTCTTGTTGACACTGACTCACTCCACTTTGTTGCTGCATTCTTCAGAGAAGCTGCGAATCATCAAGACACCCTTCCCATAAAGACCGTCTGCAAGTGTTTTCGAAGAAAAAGCAACAACTTGCAAACATAGGCGGATCCAGATAGGAGCTAAGGAGCTATAGCCTCCCCCTTAAAGAAAACATATGACATTTGTTATACATAAGGTTATGGTATTGGTTGGATTTTAGCAAAATCAAAATCAACCCGCTTATTTCTGTCCTATTTGACTAAACTACATGAGCATACCTAGGATCGTTCCAGTCAGTGAGTGAATTTATCTTAGCGGTGGAGCATATCCCAAGAGATGTTCCAATAACTCGGAAACAAAAAGAAACAAACACGCTGTACGTTTACTGGCACAAAACTTTTGAATAAGAATTAAGCTCCGAAGCAACAGGACTAAAAAATTACAGTACTTAAACATGATGTTTAAAAGGTAGGTTTATTTAATAAAGCTTCTTGTGCATTCCTACCATTACAAACTGGTTATTATTGTACTTCATGGAAATAAATACTATACACAGTGAAGCCTATTTAATTTAATTTAAAATACCTTTCTAGATCGACGTTATTAATTAGTACACTAATTTGTTGCAAGTTGAACAGATGGTACCGTTTTCAAGGGTAGTTCATCCTATCTTCAGCTGAAGGACGAGCAGTGTTAATCATGTCAATCTAGAAACATATTGTAAACAAGAAGGTTGTTATTGTATTTAATATAGTGCATAATTAGCTCATTATGGCAAGCGTGCTAGTAATAGAAATTAGCATTTTCTATAGCAATTTCGTAATACCGATATTCCAAGTTCCCGTGACTTATAGAGAGGAATGAAACAATTTTATTGCATTTTTCTCTGACCAGCGAAAATGCAAATAGCTCTGCACATTGTTAAATTTAGAATAATCATGATCTGACCTTATAGTTACTAAGCATTCTGTAGTGGCAGTAGGCTATCCGGTCCATAGTACTTTCTCACTTCTTTCCTGCAAGCGGCTGTCTTTATCGCTTCAAGACGCCAGTAATAAGAAATGAAATTGTACATGGGGAAGCGCTAATATCTCATTTACGAAAATATGAAGACGGTCTCACTTAGGTATAGCAATTGTGGATGCCGAATCATTTTATGGTTTTTTCTACAAACTATAATGCTAATATTGCATAACATGTTATATTCAACTCTTGGATAAATTGCTATCATCAGTTTTCACAAAATTTAAATTAATGTTTGCATCCAAAGGTTGATCCGTGTATATCTTATGATTTGAGATCTAGAAAGGTAATATTCTTGTTATTGACTGCGTTTTGCTCATTGGTAGTTTCAAAACATGTTAGTCCCTCCCTCAAGGAGCCCTCGATCCGCCTCTACCTGTGAGAAATAGAAGATTAAACGATTGGATATGAACATTTTTTGTGTAAGCACAAATGTTGGAATGGGATGTTGTTTAGAATTAGCGATTTTCTTGAGCTATACATTAATTTCAACGAGTATAGTTTCTTCCTTTTAACTTTCCTGTGTGAAAATGTCTAACAAGATAAGAGTGGTTGTTAAAGCATGGTAGATGTTGCATCTGAAATGTTCATCTTGACCAGGGCTTTTAACAAGCCTGGGAGAACGTGAAGTTTACACGCTTCTTGGAACTAGTTTTGGCAGTGAACTCGTTAAGCAGTATCTAGATGATAAATCGATGGGTTAAGTCAGAATGAGTGAAGTGTTAATCAGCACACGTAACTTTGTGGTGTACCATCAAAACAGAAGCCAGAGAGAGAGAGAGAGAGGGTGGGGGGAGCCGGGGGGGGGGGGATAACCCGAGAGCGTGCGAAACCGAACTAAGTATGTTTCAGCTGGTAGCTGCTGTTTTGTACAAGCTGTTAAGGAACTGATTGGTGGTCGCAGGAGAGAGGGACAAACCTCGTATGTCGTGAATTTGTTTTCAGAGCACAGTGCCATTTGTGAATTGCCTACAGCGATGCAATGCAAATACGAATTTTAATGCCACACTACGCATTTCGGCTTTTCATACCATTGTCTACACTTGAGGTGAGATGCCGAATATGCATCTAACATTTCCTATTTGACTATGCATCCCAGTGAACCTTCAAAATGATTACAAAATGTTGGAGATATAAGGGGACTTGTAATTTTACTAGTGCTTTTAATTGTGTTTTTAATATACAGTAACTCCAGAAAGAATTCGTCTCATATATATATATCAGGTCGAGAAGGCCACATAACTGGCTGGGAGGGCTCGGGGCGCTGACCACGTCCCACCCTCCAGTACTGCACCCCACCAATGGCGCCTCTAGTGGACTGAGGTGGAGGACGCAGCGGCTGGGCGGCAAGCCTTAGCCCTTCATGGGCTGTTACGCTGAGGTTTAGTTTAGTTTATATATGTACTGGTGTTGCATTCCCAACTGTTTCGTGTTAATCGAAATAAACATGAGAGGCTGTTCTCAGAAAATTCGAGATATATATTTTATTTGTCGTGAAATATGTCTTAATCTTAATCACTGCTAAATCTCGTGTTGGTTACATTGTTAAATAAAAAAGAAAGAAGGAAAAAAAAACTTTATTAAATGCATGTAAAGGTAATTGTAAACTATGTGCATGAGAAAAAAAAAAAAAAAAAAAACTGAAACATTTGGGAAAACGCCCCAACCTGCAAACTTTAATATTCTTTACTCTTTTATTATGTATAATTTATCACTCTCTCTCTCCTTTCCCCCTCCTCTGTTAAGGGACACTGGGAGTGAAATTTTGGTCAAAATTGTCAAAAAGTCGAAAATTGTTTTTTTGCCTTAAAATGTTTCTGGAACACCTGTGCATTTGGATCAGCTAACATTTTTCATATCCCCACTCCATGTGGTCATTACAGCCCTTTCAAATAGTGCTCTTCCCTTAACGTACACAGCATGTTCCTATAAAAGCCTGTTTTTCTCAAAACTACATTTCTGCACATTCCAAAAGAAGGTCGCGCCTGAGTTTTGCTTCAAATTCAATAACAATTTCCAAAAGTATTCATAAATAGCAGCTAAACAAAACTATGCTTCAATATTGATGTTATCTTTAACATGAATTCCAAAAACATTTTTTGTATGAAAAAAATCAATAATTTTCAAGATTAAATTTTCTTTGTTATTAAAAAAATATGTACAGCATAATCAGCAAACGTATTTGAAATATCTCTTCATACAATTGTTGCCCATGTTTTAGAGTACCAGTTCTGCCAATATAAATGAATTTTGAAAAGTCAATAAACGCGAGCTCTATTTTGAAAATGTGCCTATTAAATTCATAAAATAATTTATATATCATAAACGAATTATCCAATTTTAATGAAATTTGGTGTACCTCCTATTCTCATATAAATACAAACACAGTAAAAATTTCAGAAAAATCTATCAAGAAATGTGGAACTTTCAAATTTCACTCCCAGTGTCCCTTAACAGGCTACTTATGCATACACTGTGGTAATGAACCATTACGCTGCCTCATCACTTACTAAAAATACAAGAATTAAAGAATGCCGTGAATGTAAACGCATGGGCTGTATATGTGTCTAGTGAATGCAGTCACAAAAATTTTGAGAAAAGAAGCTATTATTCACTCACATAGAACTTTGCTAGTAGATTACAAAGTATTCCATGTTTAGGCACAATCGGACTGAAGTACTTGGCGGGAAACCTACTGCTTAATGAGGATTTGCAATACAGGATACACACAGCGACCTGTACAGATCTACCACCTGGAGTGTATAAAGCGAACAAAACAGACGTGCTGAAGTCTTAACGTTTTGTGGTTCGAAGACTCGACCCACCGCCAGAGCCACCCAGATTGGCTAATGAATGACCCATAAAACCCAGGCAGCCCTCTGGTGCCCATGGGGAATACTGTTTCTTCGGAGCAATCACCTGCGCCATGTATCTGGCGCGGCCTCACACCGCGAAACCTTATAGTACACTTGAAATTAAGGAAACAGAATGAAGCCGTAGCAGAGAGAAAAGCGGTTGCCTAACGAGGAGGTAAAGCCACAAAAAACCCAAGATTAATGTGGACGATCAATGGGAATTGGACCCAGGACCTCCCTAATGGTATCCTCATACGCTACCGCAGAGCCAACTCTCTCGATCTCAATGTAATTACTCTCCATCTCATTCTTCTCACAGTGAGTAATGGCATTTTATATACCCTCTTTGAAACGGTTTCACAATGGTAGTTAAAGGAAAAGAGGAGGCGCGATGTTTCCTTAGCCAATAATAAGAAAATATAGCATATTGATTCTCAGTGTAATGCTTATTAGACAATTTTACCATAGTGTATTCCTTGGTAGCCATTGATTGCACTTCTTTTAATCGTTCGTCTCAGTTAGCTGAGATGTGCTTATATATACCAATCTTCTGCATTTTGGGAAACAATTGATACATATTTTGAATTAACACATATATTAATCTAATTGGAACGATTTATAGCTACCTTAAACTTATTTTTAAATTATTATTATTATTACTATTTATTATTATTATTATTATTATTATTATTATTATTATTATTATTATTATTATTATTATTATTATTATTATTATTATTATTATTATTATTATTATTATTATTATTATTATTATTATTATTATTATTATTATTATTATTATTAATGCTTTTTTGACGTAAAATAAACTTGAAGACTATAACATTTATAGTACATTTGAATCTGTCATAGAGGTAGATGTGGTAACGGAGGGGACACATAGCACTTCCTCTCGCGATGAGATCTTTTGTGCATACACCCCCGGGAGGAACGGATGAAATGAAGGAACGGGAGTAGAATATGGGCTGCAAAACTGGACGTCGCAGATATGCGCAATTACCTAGCATTTGCTACCTTTAGTGTTTTACAACCTGCGTTTCTCCCTGTGGGTGTATCGCAGGATATTTAATTTTGGAAATACCGTGTATTTATATACATATGCTTATGAATCTAGCTTCACCACTCGGCTGGGAAGTGCTCGCGGCGACCTGCCCAAGTCACAGGAGGGTGGCTCAGAGACTGTCGTTCAGCGGGAACCGGGAAAGCTCGACTCGCCAGTGTTGACTCTGTTTGCTACCTTGTGGCTGAGCCGCGAAGTAGTTCCAAGTCGCAAGCCTCTGCACCATCTGCTCGCCGTTGACCGACACACGGCTCCGGAGACATTCTGTAACATGAAAAAGGGAGGCGAAATGAGAGGAAGTGGAAGAGATGAGAGCAATGCTAGAAGATACCACCCGACATTCGCTTGAAGATCTGGGAAACCCGTGGTAAAAGTGGGTGGCAACCAGCAATCGAACTCAGAACCGTGCGAATGCGAGCCTCACGCGTTATCACGGAGCCATCTCACTCGGTTGAATCTCTGATGGAAGATAAGTGTGCACATGCGCGTGTGTCTTTTTACACGTATTTTTAAAGACGGGTGTATGTATACTTAGTATAAAGTTCCTGTCTGTGGTATTTATCATAAAAGGAACTGTTTTGTGGGGTGCATATATACTAGGAAAATATCAATATATTAAATGTTTTTTACAGCGAAAAGCAGAATGTACTCTCTTCCCACATACTGATGTAACTGTACATTTGACTTTTGTATTTTGTTTCCAGACAGTGATACAGTAGTCACTTTCAATAAATGTAATGGAAACAGTACCTCGATACAGCTGCACACTGTGCAGTAAGGATGTGTAAAGGAAATCCCTTGATGAAGTGTTTGGCCGAAAATGGAAATGTAGGTAATTATATGAACTTGTGTGTAAAGTGATTTCAGTGCACCTGTTGTTGAAGTAAGGCCGACTTTCCGGTTGTTTTCCGGTGACCGCTACTGCACGATGTGCTCGAGGCTCCGAATAAGGCAACTTAGCCCCCCTTCCTATTGCACCGCACCGGAAGTGAACCTGTGCACATGGACTCAACGGCTGCATGCCTGTCACAGTCCACTTGAGCTGAAGAGGCTTTCCCCTGAGAATCGTTATAAGAACAGGAACAGGAGCAGATGCACTTAAGGTTGGCGATCGAACCTTCGGTTGTCTCGCAATTCATCATGATATTATGTGACATATCAGGTTTATAACTGCTATTTCAACAACTATAAAACACGTTCTGCTTTAAATGAGTACTAAGGGATTCTGTTAGTCTTATTATGGAAAAGAAGGACTTTGCAAACTTTTAAACTATAGAAACAGACCACTGTCAAGGAAAAGAGGAGCGAAGTAATAAAATAATTCCAGAGACAGAAATCGGGAAAAATAGGGGTTAAAGCCATAAGTTATAAGCCACACATTATTTTAGTTTCTTTTCCCACGTCCCAACCTTTCTCTGAAGCTACGTCTTACTAACCTGAAAATTAAGTAGTGATATATCTATTAGCTGGGCGGCGCCTTGGCCGAGCAGTTAGACCGTTCGTCTATCACCAAGATGGCCAGGGTTCGATCCCAGGGACCCGCATGGTATTGCTGGTGGACGAATCGTCGTCGGAGCGGATTTTCTCCGGGTTCCCCCGCCACTCATTCACCAAGTGCTCCATCATCTTTCCATTCGTCGATTTCGCCTATATTTCATATCCTTTTCCTCACTCTCATACCTGGTGCTTGGCTGACCACCCGATTCCAGGACTTCACTCTGTGCGGTCCATAGGTTCGGCTTCTCCCAGACAGGCGTCTAATTCTAGGCACTGGCTTGCAAGTCCTTCATACGGGTAGGCTAATTAGACGAAGAAGTATCTATTAGCTGTCTGTGAAGGAAACTTCATTAGGAACAAAACTTTGTGAAGTCAGTACAAGGCTGGCGTTTAAAGATTCATGGGAAGGCTATTGGTGGAAGTTGGAAAACACTTGTTCACATTCTGAGAGCAAGAGTTCGCTTGCTGTCAACCACACATAACATCATATGTTTAAAGGCCTTTCTTCTCCTGCTGCTGCCCCTCCTCCTTCTGCACTCCACGGATTTTAAAATATTTCTGTTCCGGTTTCTCTTTTGTCTCTAGCTTTCTTTGGATACTCTCTCGAGGGTCTCATTAGTTTCCAATACGTCTTCACAAAGTTCTCCAGATGTGATTTTAGTGTAAAATAACAAGTGACCTCCTTAAGAATAATTTGTTGTTATACCATTAAATTAATTTGTATAATAGCAAACATGGTATTATTGTAGTGGTTAAGAGATTTTCTTAAGTTTCAAGAATGGCGACGCATTATGAAAAGATCTCATGTTACATTCAAATGACTTTCTCTGGACAGTATCTTTTATTTTTATATCTTCTATTCTAACAAAATTGTATTTTTCTACCTACGTTTTGTTAATATAACTTTCATTACGGTTTTGTTGCTGATCCAAAGGGCATAAGAGAGGCTGAAGTCGCTGTTTAAAAAGCGTGTCTCGAAAATTGTTCCTCCCCCCCCCCCCAACATAAAATATATAAACCGTGTGTTATAGTGATACCTACATTTTTTGTGCACTAAGATGACTATCTCTCACAGTTTACCAGTTTTAGAAAAGTCGTCGAGAATGAAGAGGATTTCAGAGGCCATTCCCATAGAATTCAAAATATACCTTTCATTTGTAATAAAAATGTCTTAAAGATATGAGTAGTGGGGGAATCCTCTTGCAAATCTTCGTGTAGTGTCCTTGGAAGATGCTGAACTGAAGTACCCGGTTTGGTATTTAACCAACTTTTCGTTTTTGAGTTATACTCTTCACAGACACACATACACAAAGATATTTTCCTATAAATGTGTGTGTTTTTACTTTCTCTACTGCTAAGTAGGGGAAGTATTGTATTCCACCCAAAAATTCGATGTCAAGATTTCACCGGAAATATATGTTTTGAAGCCCCCTGAATCCAAAAAAAAGCATTTTTAGAAAAAGGTCCATGTGTGTGTCTGTGTGTCAGTCTGTGGACAGCATAACTCAAAAACGAAAAGTCGGTTAAAAACCAAAGTTGGTATTTAAGTTTATTGTCATTCAAGGATGCCACACGAAGATTTTGGAGAAAATAACCCCACCCTAAACTACCCTTTACATGGAAAATTTTGATTTTCTTGAAAATGGCTCTAACGATTTTGATTAAAATGTCATATGTTTGAGATGTTTTTATGACAAATGAAATGTGTATCTTGAATTTTCTGGCTATAGCCCATGTAGTCGTGTTTACTCTGGACGAATTTTGCTTAACTGGTAAACCGTTAGAAATAGACAAAATCTTGCTATACAAAAATGTAGATCTTGCTAAAATACACAATTTATGTCTCAATAAATTTTCTTGTAGGGTGAACCATTTCGGAGATATTCCTTGTTATGTGTGTGAGTTTCGGAAAACTTAGAACTTTGGCGAAATGCAACAACGTTGTTCATTTTTTTATATGTTGATCGTGCAAAGAAAACGGAATCTCAAAGGTGACAAAGATTTGACTGTCGCACAAAGCCTGCTGTATTCTAATATCTCCCTTGCACCTACAAGGAAATAAGCAATAAGATAATTTGTACGAATGTTTATCTTAACTAACATGGAGATATAGGAATAAGAGCTTGTTAGAATGGTTAGTACAAAAGTAGAGAAAGTCATGTGAGTGCAACACATCAGATTTTTTAATTTAGCGGACCTCAAAATGTGTAGATATTTCCATTGAAATCTTGGTATGGATTTTTTGGGTGAAATAAAATACCTTCTCTACCTACTATATATGTGGTGGAGAAAATAAAAATCAACTTCTTCACCTTTAGGAATAGAGAGATTAGTCCATTTTTAGAATATTTTTGCCACACAAGTTAATAATGCTGTTAAGTATGACTGCTTCTATGTAGTCAAAATACTAGCAAATATACTTACCTATGCAAGTTTGTTTTCTCCATTTTTGCTTAGAACAGATTTTCCTGTGAATGATATTTTGTGGTATATATGAGCCGCTTTCTGAATACTACTGAACATTTTAAAATTGAATTGAAGGATAACAAACTTTTGTGGATCTACATATTTTGGAATTTATTTAAAAAATAATTGCTCATAATTTTAATCAAAATTGACATAAATGAAAAATGCTACATAGCTTAATAAATAAATTTGTGGGATAAAGAAATATCTGTGAAGTTCAGAAGGCGTGCGTCTATATCCTGCAAAAATTTCAATCGTATATTTGAAACAGTTTATTAGATAATGGGTCTTTAATTTAAGGAGGTTCAACATTGGCAAGAACAAGACAGTGAACCTCCTGTTATTCGAGAGACGAGGACCAGCGGTGCTAGCAATCACAGAACTCTTGGTTTTGAGGTTGTGTTGGTTGGAACAGCTGTGGTGACACTGAGTGAGAGACACATCCAACTAGTGCAATCGATTGACGCACTCTTGTGTTGAAGATTACAGTGAGTGCCCCTAAATCGTAGGCAACTACTTCTACATATTTGCTCCCGCAGTGCCTATCTCCCAGTTTAATTGCTACGTATAATGTTTCCAAGCATATCGAGACTTCGGTCAGCGGATGTTTGAACACGCAGCTCCGCATGCTCATAGCAGAGGAAAGACAGACGTTATGTAAGTGAGAGGCGGAGCTCAATGAGGGTCCAGGCACGCAGGACCAACATGGGCTCCTCCTCCCACACCCACGTATACTTATGTACTGCCTCCCAACAAATGCATCTTGCGCATGGGATTCGATTCCCAGGAGCGACTGACCATGTGCCCGTATGTTTCAATCAACGCCAATCCTCCGTAAACGATTGTAGCTTACTGGAAAATTTTCATTCACTTTGAACCTATTCAGCTTGAAGGCATCGTTTATTTGCAGGACAATTAAAAAAAAAAATAAAATTGCACTATAGCATAATCGAGAGATTATGAATAATTTGACTCCCGACGCCATTCTTAAATCTCTTACCTACTTGAAGTGTCACATGCATTTTAATTTGAGCTATGCATTCAGATGTTTTATTGTTGTTTTCTCGCTATTTTCTTCTTGTAAAATGCTACTTGCAGAGCAGTTTTTGTATTGCACTGTTGAGATTTTGCTGCACATGTTCGCAGAAACATAAAAAATTAAAATTGCACTAGATTTTATTGTCAGATGTATCTAACCATATATATTTTAATTTCCAAACACAAAAATGACAATTTTTAGGCAAAAAAACACATTTACAGATGTCAACATTTTGGAAGTCTAAGCTAGGGGAGAGTTAGAGAAACCTAGAATAATTTTAAAAAGTGGATGTGTTTTGAACCTAAAATTAAAATACTAGACCAAAATATAAAATTTATGGTTGCGAAGGAACATAACAAAAAATGAACACATTTGATCATAATTTCTGAACTTTCACAGTAAGATTCATCAAATTTAGGCTGTAGCATGTTTGCATTAGGTTACACAAGTGGTACAAATTCAAAAAAGCTAGCATTACTACTTCAGAATTTCAAATCTTCATATACCTATATATCCACAAGGGAACATTGAAGTGAACTTTGAGAGTTTTGAAGTTGAGATAGATCCCTCGAGTTTTGCACATATGTTTTTAGGCTTCTTATATTAACTAAGGGAATATTCAGCTTCATAGATGAACTTTACACCATTACACATTGTTTTTAACATTCAGTTTGTTTGGGAGATGGCAGTGCGATGCTGTTTGATAAAACCTTTCTCTTCCTAAAAGCTTAAAAATGTTCTATAAAATGTAGATGTTGTAAACTTACGCTAAACAAAGCCACAAATATCCGTATATATTTATTTTTACTATGCTTGATAATTTAAAACGGATAAAGTATACATTTAAGTGCAAAACACAAGCCCTTAAGTTATTGATTGAGGAATCTTTTGTAGGTAACTTAAAACCACTGGAAAGAAAATTAGTAGTATATTTTACTAGTTTTCGCATATGATATTTGTCCACACACACACACACACACACACACACACACACACACACACACACACACACACGCGCACTCACACACACAGAGACAGACACACACAGACACACACAGAGAGACAGAGAGACACACACACACAGAGACAGACACACACAGACACACACAGAGAGACAGACACACACACACAGACACACACACACAGAGAGAGGGAGAGAGAGAGAGTGAGCTTCACTACGTAACATTTGCTGCAACTGGCTCTTTTTACCTCTGTTATATACTACATGAAAAGATGAATTATTGTATTGTACCAAATAATCGGATGTCGGAATTTCGCAGGAAATGCATGTTTTGTGATCCCCTGAACCCATAAAACAAAAGCATTATTGAAAAATGGTCCGTCTGTGCGTTTCAAGTTCAAAGGATGCCACACGAAGATTTTAAAGGAAACCCCCACATAGAAAATTTTTATTTTCTCAAAAATGGGTCTTAACGATTTTTGTGAAAATATACCTTTAAGGTATTTTCATCACAAATGAAATGCATATTCTGATTTTTCTGGATAGCCTCGGAAACGTAACAGATCTTAGTATCCCCCCAAAAATAATAAATAAATAAATAAATAAAAGATAAATGTGGTTCTCCTTAAAGGAAACAGCATGTCAATTTCTTTAAATTTTTTGATTTTTCATATTTTAGACCTACCTCAAATGGGAAGTCATCCCCCCCCCCCCCCCTCCCCTCCTGGTGATGCAAAGAGAACTGACTTTCGAAACCATCAAATAGCGACCGATATTAAACGACTACTATCGATTAAGCCTGCTGTATTCTCCTGTTCCGATTGCACCTACAAGGGAACATGTAATGAAACCATTTTACATGTGTATTTCAATTAACATAAAGTAGATAGAAGAAAAAGCTTTTGAAGAATGGATAGAGAAACTGATATGAATGTAACACTATAAATTGCCTATGTGTAGTAATTAGGAAAAAAGCATTACGTTCCATCGAAAATTTCAATACCGAGATTTCAGTGGATATACACGTCTTTAGATCACCTGAATCCAGAAAGGTAATTTTAGAGAAAAAAGCCTGTGTGTGATTGTGTGTATGTGAATGCCTTGGGTAGAAGGCATTGAGAGTGGCGGGGGGGGGGGGGGGGGGAGGGAGATTTTCTAATGCGAAATAAATGCATAAAATACTAGAAAGGCGTTTTTGCAGGCTTTAGGACGGTATATGTACAAGGGTTTTATGTATATTTCACCGTACGTGGACTTTTCTCCTTGTTGATTAAGATGAATTCATATTAATACGTAACGTAACAAAACCATACAAATGTGCGTTGAATTAAATTTAAAATGCAATCTGAGATAGAAGTGACCTCTTTAATGCTGTTATAGGATAAATTCAACACCTTGGAGGTTTTATTCACGCCTGAATTAGTCAATCTTGTTTTAAAATATCGTAAATACCCTGGCCCAAGCTTTTGAAGTCACAAACTGTTAATTTAGGTATTCCATCCTGCTCTTTTATCCCCGGTATAGAATATTTGCGAATACTTGCTTGGTGAATACGTGCCATAGATACCCTTCACTATAATTACAAGAAGGCCTGTTCAGACAGACGAATACGATTCTTGCGTGTGTGAGATTGCGTTACGTATAACGCAGCAGTGCACTTAAAGCTGTTGTATGCTCAACTCTTTATCCCCGTTCCCGCTTTTGTATGTGGAGTGGATACCGTTCCACCTCGCTGATTTTTGTTTATAAAAGCTTCCGTTGTTGGAGCTCATTTCTTGACCTGTCAGGCTGTTCCCCACTCCAGTGATGCTTATTATTGACGCCTAACGGACACTTTGCGTCTGGATTCCAAGCATTTTCGCATTACCTGAGTCTCTTCATCTAGTGACGCTGGAATGAAGAAGAGTCCATTGTGTTCAATCGGAATTTCTGTCAACTGTCTGGATGATTGAGAACCCAAATAATTTGGAAAGGACAGCTTTCGTATTCATTCGATATAGAGAATAAACGTCACTGTCATCAACATGAAATGCTGTGTAGTTTAAATCTATGCAGTTTTCATTTTTCTGCAGAATAGGAATATAGTGTAACATACGCTAATCAAACTGGTCATTGTTAGCAATTTATAGGGTGGAGCAGTGAAGTTGACTCGGAAGAAAAAAAAAAAAAAAAAAAAAAAAAAAAAAAAAAATAATAATAATAATAATAATAATAATAATAATAATAATAATAATAATAATAATAATAATAATAATAATAATTTTGTTACCTATGTTCCCTGACTGTCAGTATCACTTAGGATTATATTTCAAGTATAAGTTAGATCTAATTACATAAACACAGATACCTTATTAATTTGACATTATTTTCAAGTGTAAGAAGTTTGTATTTAATAAAATAGAAAAGGGGTAAACATCGCAGAGCTTATAAACGCGACTGGGTCAACTGGAAAATTTTTGGAACCAATGTAATATCAGAAAGGTAGCCGATTTTGACCGGACATAGCTCACGTGACCAAGTTATGTGTCTGTTCGATCATCGTTTAATATCAATAAGGGCTTAAGTATATTTTCAGTTTAAGCATAAGCAAAAGCGAAAGTTACCTCTGGCTAAATTCTATCCTGTGTTACATTGTTCACGCAATTTTGTAATATAATTCTGTACCTTGGATTACTAGCCGCAAACGTTTTAAGCGCATAAAAGCATACATGTGTTTGTCCTGGCTGATACCCTTAAAAAAGAAAAAAAGTGAATTTAGAAACAACTCTTACAGAGACCACATGAATTAACATCATAACAGGACGTTAGCACGTTTGCTTCATAATCCAGAGGGCACAGGTTCGAATGTTGTTTGGATTGGGTTGGCTTGGCAAGCATTTTTCCGAAATAGTTCCCTTATTCTGCTAAGTCAAATGTCGACAATTTAGCTCTGTAGACCGTGAACTCATTTGAGTCATTCATTCATCTTCCGGTGTTGGCTATAAGAAAAATAATGACATAATGACATAAATTAATCCCAGACAAGATAATGCAATAGAGGGCTCATCGTCGACGCCAGTGGCTCTCGTTTTCTGCGCATTCGATGACCTCCCATATACACCTAGGGCTTGAAGCGCATGGCTTGAGTTCTTCGTGGCATACAAATGGTTCAGTTAGGTACAATGTGTCTCTTTGACCACCCAGCTTGGTTACTGGCTACATTGTTGCTCTGCACGACCTTCGTCAGTGTGGCGACTTCCTAGGTCATTTGGTTGCTTCCCCTCTTCCTTAGGGCCATTTGTAGTCATCCTCAGCCCCTGCATGGTGAGTCATTGTTATTGCAAGTCTGTCTCCAGACTCCCGAGCTAGTGTTGAACATGTATGGTGCTCGAGACTCTAGAGTGAATGGGTGTCATCATTAGGGTCGAAGGTACCAATAATGATCGCTTTAGGAAGACCGATAGCGGTTCAGCAGTGAATAGCTTCCTCTATATACGGGGCTAGTGCTGTCGTGGTCTAGTTGAGTGGTTTCAAGTTAAAATTAAAATGCAGCCATATTTAAGTAACAGGTTCTGATAATCCTAAATGTTGAGAGTAACTGAACAAATGGGTTTTGTTACTTTTTTTACTAAAAACCAAACACCGGAACTTAAGAATTAAGTAGATAGATTTCGTGTATCATGTCCATCTTTTGGAACCTTTAAAAACTGATCTTGGTTGTTTTCGTGGCTGGTGTGGACACTGAATGGAAGTGATTATCTGGTGAAAATGCATGTTAGCCAAGTTACTCGACGTCTACGATCTGTACATTTCCACGCAAACATTTTGCACCAGATTAAAGCAAGACTTGCTGCACACTCAGCGTTGGCAACCTGCTTCTCATACATACTACGGATCATACCTGCCCCTTTCAGACTTTTGTTCATTTAATTTTGTTTTCGAAATTTTATGAGACATCTACCAGGCATACGGTTTGCTAATTACGAAAACCTTAAAAACGGGTAACAAAGTAGTTCATTGACTGGAATGATACACTCTATCATACGGGATTGAGAATGCTCAGTGGAGGTTATAACATGAAGGAAACTAAAGGAATGTTACTCAAGTTACTCAAGGTGTACAGTGAAGAGCGCAGCTTTAAATAGCAACCGTAGTTCTAGTAGATATGGAATTTGACGTCATAAGGTCAGACGCCGCCCAAGAATACAAAGGGAAGATTTCTCATTATTTGTAAAAGTTTATTAGATTAAAATTACTCAAAGGACTTGATTAAAACATAATTTTAGACAATGGCATAACATGTTAAATTTTTATCCTGAATTTCACGTAAAACTTTTAAGAGGTCCTTTTCATGTTATTGGATTTTATGCAGGCAGTGGAACAGGAGGATTCAATTACTTCGTATAATATAAGACAATTTTTATGGCGTTAACCCTGAGTATCTGAAATAAGCTCTGTATGATCATCTTCAGGGATCAGAATGTTTGTTTATTCTGAATTCCTATATTTGAGTCACCTACTTCCAACATTTCATATGACACTCGAAATTGAGTTGGAAGTGTCATTTTACGGGACGTCTAGTCACACCTTTTCATTCTTGAAACATTTTGAAAGCTCACTTTCTTAAAAGTAGGTAATTTGGCTGGATTTATAATACTTCCTTAAATACAGGTTTTTAAATGACTTAAATTATAGCATTTTTTGACTGCAAAAGCTAGGAAAATAATTACCGCAACCGTTGCATATTCGTAAAACAGGTGTGTCATTCTGAAGCAAAGTTTTAGTTTTTCTTTACTACCTTCTCTTTTTATAAAGCTTTTCGTTCGAAGGAATTAACGAGTTAAGAGATGGAAATTTCGTTAGGCTTATCAACGTTTTTCAGGTGAGTGAGTGAGTGAGTGAGGTTTAAGGGCCCGCCGACAGGTCATTTGGGCCCTCGTTTTTCAGGTGACCAATATTGGTTGTCCATAGGAATGTGTTGTAAACCAGTTTTGGCTGCTGTTGTGTGTATGTGTTACAAGCAGAGCAGGGATTTTTATGTAGTACCATTTAGCAAAATATGTAGTGAAAAGCAGTGAAATATGTAGAATGGGGAAAATATGTAACATCAAATATTTAATTCCAAGTTACTTTCTTAGTTATCACTCTAATCATATTCATACATTATGCTTTTAGCACTGTGAACAATTATATATTTTTCACTGTTTTCTAGGGTAATTGAAAGACGTCACTTAAAATGTACTTACAGATAGAGAAGGATCTTTCGAAGTCACACTATGTAACTGGGTCAAATTTCAGGAAACGAATTTTTGCTGGAGAAGTGTCCTCGGGTGGATCAACATTATCTGCATTTAGAATTTGGCATACACTATGGAATGTTGAATAGGCAGTATTTCTCCTTAACACAGGTTGCAATTTACCAATACACTTGCACCAATAATTGCTTTTCGGGTAATCAGCCGTGTCAAATTTATAAAATTCGAGCTTTCGACCATTTGATTCTCCACGGAGAATCAAATCACCCGAGAAGCAATTATTAGTAACATTCGCCGCGAAAGTTTTAAGTCTTATACACTTGCACCAGTTTCTCCATGCACAGCACTTTGTTTTTCAATGGCATCCTCTGTGACAGCAATAGAACTTGCATAGGCACCCCTGATGGTTTCTGGAAGCCAGCTGAAGTTGCTCCTGAAGTAGGCAACTGAAGAGACGATTTTAAGTCGCTAAAGGTAGCTTGGGATTCACAAATAGATGCGGTTTTTTCAGGATCAAAAGAATCTACAACAGTCCTTACATCATCTTGATGCTCACTATAGAAATTAACTGCTTCTATCCATGCTCCCCACCTCATTAATACTGATTCCGGCGGCAGTGGTTATCTCTGGCAATTGCCGCTTGTAAGAGAGCACTCGTTTGGAGATTTTAGAAAAACCTTTTTTGTTGTTGAAATTATTCTATTCACTTGCGGAAACTTAGCGCTAATATCTTCGATTGCACGTTGCAGTCCATGAGTCAAGCAGGTAAAATGGAACATATTGGGATAAAACGCTTTCAAAGCAGTTGCAGCTTTAAGCAAATGTGCTGCAGCATCTGAATACGTCACTAACACCTCCTCATCTTGCACTCCAGTTGGCCACAGAGCTTTTAATCCATCATCGACAAATCTCGCAATAGTTGATTGATTTGTGAAGTCCAGCTCTTTACAGTAGATTAAATGTGGTTTCGAGGAGCTGTCAGGTTCTAGCTTTCCCACCACAAGATTTGCAATAAATCGACCCTTGGCATCCGTTGTTTCATCAACAGCAACCCATTTGAAAGCTTTTCTTATGCACTCTTTTATGTTGTCCATTATCTTGTCATAGTACACTGGAAGATAATTCTTGCGTAGTGTTGATTGATGAACATTTTGCTTATAGTGATTTTCCAGAAAATATGTGAATTCAGGAACTTTAAGTTTATACCATGAAATATTGGCTGCAATTCATTGCGGGTTACTTGAAGGTGAAGACGGTATCTGTGTTAAAAGTGTTTATTTCTTCTGTGTAGCAAATTGTTGGTTTTTTTCTCTGCAGAGCATTTCGTACATGTTGTTCAAGCAGCGACTTCATGGAACATGCGATATGTTTGTTGCATGCTTGACAAATCACTGCTTTACTATCAGTTGTAAAAGACTTGTCAACTGCTATCCATGATTTTAACTTTGAAGCCAGCGATGGTGCAATTGGTGCCTTATTGATTCCAGAGAGAACGGATGTTGAATAAAGTATGTGGTTCAATTGCTTAAACGAAACTGCTGACTCAGAAGCAAGAGTGAGATAAGATAACCTCCCATTCCTTGCTTGACCACCACCCTACCAGCACCATTGTTCAATATGCAAGTGGCTAAAAACGCAATTATCATGCTATTAGGGATGAACATATTTTCCACAACTAATTAAAACCTTTGGTAAAACCTGCTTAGATTCTTTACCTGCACTTGTCATCCTTTCAAATACCCACCTGTTATCTTAATCTAGCTATTGAGGCAACCAAAATAGGCCACACTGAGTGTCAAACTTTAACACAGGTATATGTATAGGGAAATGCTAAAATATGCAAATTTGTGTTATATCACTAAAAATGTGTAATATACCCACAACTGTGTAAAAATATGTCAAATGAAATTCAATTATATTAACCCTAACATAGTGCTTTGTAAACATATACTTTTCACAGCATCTAAATAGCAAGGAAAAAATATGTAATGGCATAGAAATCCCAGCTCTAGTTATAAGGTATGCTTAACTTAGTTAAAACATTTTCTGGTATCGCTATTTTTTATTTTGGCATTAAGTGTGTAGCCCGTATTGAGGGAAGGACTTTTATCTTACAGTTTATTTCAACTGGGCAGTTATTTTGATCCAGTTTTCACAGCCATACAGATTTAGCTGTTACACGAATTAAGAATCAATAATCAGGTTAACCTCTTAGATTTGGAGAGTTAGGCCATACGTAATAACAGAAGAAAGAAGTCACATATGTCATTGTTGAAATGGGTGTAAGCATATTACAGCCTTGAACACAAACTGGTGGTTTTTAGTTTCTTTGAGTAGAAGAATATCAATGACCATTTTTGGATATAGTAGATGCTAGGGTTATGTTCGTTCGCCTATACTAATATCTAATTTTCGATTCTATGTTTTAGGTTGCCTCTCGCTTAACTTGTCCTTGTTCCCTGCAGATTCCATTCTGTAATTCACCATTTAAACTCCTGCCGGTTGTGCAAAGCGGAGTCATTTCTCAGTGGGTTCCAAAATATATTATGCAACTTTTCCTTCAAATAATTGTATTAACATAACCCCGTGGCACAACAGTCCATCCGGACCAAGGCCTATCGCCCGACTGCTGCGTCCCCCACCTCCCCTTCACCACAGGCGTCATGAGTGGGGTGCATTATTTGAGGTGGGGACGTGGTCAGCGCCCCACGTGTGTTTTGTGTGTACGCGCGTATGTGTGTGCGCGCGTGCGTGTGTGTACCGTGAGAGTCTTCTCATCCTGCGGATTGGTGACTAGGCAATCTCCATTTTTACAGACGAAGCGAAGTGCAGGTTCTGACACCGCATTCACCAGCCCGCTGATTAGGGCTATGGTGGTGCTCGCTGTTAACGTGCTCTAGCAGCGCAATGGTTAGCATGCTAAAAATTGAGGGTGAAGGTCGGAAGTTCAAACCACGCCTGCGAATACATGAGCATTTTATTCATTTTGAGAACGTTCTGGCAAATAATGTGTTCTTTCCGAATGCACTAGAAGGTGGATTGGCCTATAAATACGATATTCCAGCCATTCGTGCTCACTGTGCATTACTTGGAAGCCAGAAAAGTTCACAACGATCCTAATATGGGCTTGTAAACGTTATCTAGTTTGTATGTAGAGCCATGGAGAAAATGACAGAGGGCATTAGGAGCATATTTCTAAGTCCCACTCGTATTGCAGCGCGGTATACACAAGTCGATATTTCCAACATGCAGCCTGAATTTATTGATAGTCTGTTCCATCTGTTATCGACTGTCGGACACACAAATAGGCTGTCTCTTTTACTGTTCCATTTATATCCCCTTGCTGAAAGTTCTTAACTATTGTGCAGTCTTTTGACTGTGGCGGGCATTGCAGAGGCGGGAAGTGGTTACGATGGGGCATAGTATTGGGTACACCTACGCTGTATAATCGAGTTGGTCGTAGTTTAAAGTTTGAGCCAGTACTTTGTTATAGGAAAATGAATTAAGAATGCGGTAAAATAAATAAGGCAGAGGAGAAATCTGAGTAATTTCGAACATAAGCCCAAGACAATAAACGTTCCCTCAGTTATTTGGGTGGAACTAAGAATGGTCCATGTGGTCGAACGGACGTAACGCATGTATTTTGAAGTGGTAGAGAAAGTCGTGCGGCTATTATACACAACGCTTCTCAATTTCTAATAAAAACAAGTTGTCCATTTCAATGTTATGATATGTTAATGTATGATTTGCATACAGGATATAGATATAAAATGTGAGGCTGGTCATAAATCAAGTTCTCATAACAAATTCGGGAGGCATGGTGAAGGAAAACAGCCATTGGCAGGAGTTTAATACTGTGACTGTCGGAGATGAAACTTTTCCTTAACATTTTAAACATTGGGGGTCTAGGGGACGATGGTTATGTTTTATTATAGTCAGGTAGGACTGCTGCTGGCAGAGGATATGTCTTTAACATTCAAAGGATATCGAGGATTCCGAAGCGTCTCTGCACATCTTCCAGGAAGGAATCTGAATGGCCCAGGGCGGTCGTAAAACCGTCTTGTTGGCGATTTGGCGGGCTAGTTTAGAATGCGACTGATGCATCCTCCTGTTGCATTGTGTCCCAGGAATTTGCTATTCAGGCCGATGGAGAAGGTGCGACTTTTGTCGGGCCACTTCTGTCAATCTTCAGTTCTGCGTTACACATCTGTAATTAGCGGGGTTAACCTAAAGCTTGATAGTGGCTTATGCCGCCGTTTCCTTTTTGGGGTGTGCATGAGATCCTATCTACATCCGCTGGCAGAATATTTTGGCAATATCAGGGCTATAGTGCGGAAACCTGAGCTCTTTGGCAGTATCTGCCCTCCCGAATCTCTCGACCTTCCATTTGATTTGTTCCAGACTTTTCCATTCCGAATATTTTGTGCTTACGTGTTCTGTGTCAAAACACCAGTTGCGTGTTATTTCCGCTGAACTCATTAACCGTGTCATTTCCGTCTATTTTTGCTAGCAAAATGTAGCATTCAACTGAAAAAGGACTTACAATGTAAATGTGGAGAAGGTAATTATTCATTGGTTTCGCTTGAGAGATCAGTGCTAGCATTTGAATAAAAAGTTCTTGAAACATGACTAGTGATTCTAACAAAGGGCGATCACTGCACCGATTTCAAATGCATCATCATCTCTTTGATGTGAGAATGAATGATTGGCGGCTAGAGCAACATCAAAATAATAAGAAACTAGTAAAATATTTAAGCAGAATTATTGTTTTTGTGTAAATAAAAGTCCTTAGCTATGTGCAAAGTTATTAACAATTAATGCATATTTTACTTTAAAGGCACTGCGAATTGTTTTGGGTGACCTTTCCGCATAAGTATGCGATATATCTTCAAAGGAGAATATGTCTGCTTGGTTTAACATTAGAGGCGACAAAACATTCACCACACATTGAGCAATCTCTGCTTATTGAATCAATATGAAATCTAAGTCCCTCTAATAAATTTTCCGAGTAATGTTAACGTGTAGTGATTTAGTTTTTTACGTTTTCCCGTAACTGCAATATTTCCTTTTCAGGTACGCTTAACTCGAAAATGATTTAAGACAGTAGGGAAAATGTTTCTGCATTTTTGTGTCCTATAAGAACGTCCTATATCATCAAGTTCATCAAAGCATGCAAAGTTAATATTTAAATTCATTGTAAACTTCATGATATGTTTCCTCCTTTTTTTCCTCAATGTTTAGTCGCGATATGACTTTTATGTTGAAGCGACTTCAAATAATAAATAAATAAATAAATAAATAAATAAATAAATAAATAAAAAAGAACGTTGCATATTAAGTCTTAAGTTTTTCATCTTAAATTGAATAATTTTTTTTTTTTTTTTTTTTTTTTTTTTTTTAAGCTTTTAGGTTAAAAGTTTGCAATAATAATTAAATATTTTTAAACCAACATAAAAGAAGAAATTACAAAGGGATTCTTCTCTAATGTGGGAACAGTGCCAGGGAATGTAATAAAAATAGTTAACGGATTAAAATTATTTGAAAGAAAATGTACCTAACCGATAGAATGCAATTCTGCATATGTTTAAATTGTCATTTATGGATACCAAAACCATCCTAGTTTTTAATATTGATTTAATTTCCAAAGTTTGCTGAACTAGTGCTTAAGTTTTTAAAACCAAACAGAGATATTCCGCTTTGGAGGACATTCGTGGAAAAGTCACCCAAAACGCTTTCCAGGGGCCTTGACGGTGCAATAGGTTTATTGTACTATTTTTTATCATTTAATTTTAATATTAGTGCATTTATATTTTACTATCATTGAGCGTAAGAAACTTTCCATCTTAAATGTTTGATACACATGTCTTAAGAAATAACTTCGCCACAAAGTCTAATGATGGTATCTTATCAGATAAATGATAACATTTTATTTAATGGCGGTGTTGAAGATAATAATTCTAGAACTTTTTTAATTACTCATGACCTTATTGTCTGTAATAAGCCTGCATTACTGTAAAGGCAGGGAAAATAATGTAACCTCTTGTTTTTGAACTGTTGCGAGAACGAGGCATTCCAAGAAATTAATCATAGCTCCAGTTACGCACTTCCAAAGTAAGACCTCTCCAACTTCGCGTTAACCGTTCATTTGAATATATTTATATTAAAAAGATCCCGAAACTAATGCTCTTAGAGTAGTATGTTGCGTGTCACTACACAGTACATGTATGTACACAATGAAATGTTCCTGCTTCCAAGCTTCAGCAGAGGGCAACACTCCCTAGAAATTTTCCGGTCAATTAGATTTTATTTTGTCATTGAGCTCTTGGATGTACTTGCGAAAGGCAATTAGCTGAAATGCCGTTTTGGGGTCTAATACAACATTAGCCTCGTGGAAACTAGCACGTTGACGGTTGCTATGGTGGTGGTGGCGGCGGCGGCGGTGGCGGTGGCGGCGGCGGTGGCGGCGGCGGCGGCGGTGGCGGCGGCGATGTGCGTTGAGTTCCTTTAACACGAGTTATGTTAACAGCGCGTTACAAATTCGTATGCAATGTACTAAAGCAGAGAAGTAATTATGTAAGTAAGCGTCATCTCTTCTTATGTATGAACGGAACGAAGGATCACGACTTGATACGAAGTAAGGTCCAATCATGCAAGGCACAGTGACAGTCTGATCTTGCTGTTGGGTTATAAGTATACTCGTGGAACTACTTAGATGTTATTTTGGATGCTCATTTAGAACCTAGTATTTTTGCACATGTTTCTGAAAAAAGAAACCTTTTTCATCCTCTGTACCACTGACACACTAAGTAAGCCTGGGGCATAAGCAGTCCTAACACTAGGCAGTCCTTAGTTTCACTTATTTTTAAGGAGAGAAAATCCTTAGAATGACTTAAAGAGAATTAATAGCTTTTGAAAACTTGGGACTTTTATTTTATGTATTTGATGAAACGAGAATCAGAGTTTCATCATCATCACAACTCAATGTTCTTGGATCATTTAATTGCCTCATTGTCCAAGATCTTCGTCTTTGCATCAGATGTTTCTACCATAGATAGTGTCTCCTGGAGTAGCAGATTACGACAGTTATGGGTATTTGTAGCTTTTCAGCTTCCTGTTAAAACAGTTCCAAGTCTACTACAGGATGACAAACGACTATCGCTAAGTGTTTCAGACATTTACACCCCAGCAGTCGCGAAAAAACCATATTCAGTCTAGTCGACGCCACCACTTGGGAAAATGCCAGTTTCTTCATGTTTTTTTTTTTATCCCTTTCCGTGAAGCGATGTCAATTCTTGCCAGTTCCGCGAATAGACCGCTGAATGTAAAATAGAAATATTCAGATCTGCCATTCATGAGTTGATCACTTTTATTGCTTACTGTTTCCCAGCCATCAAATGAGAAGTATAAACACAGAGCTAATTTTATCTGCAGTTAAGCTTTTTTGGAAGCCTGGAGGAAATCGTATAACTACTAGTTTGCGTTTGAAACTCGGTTGGTGTTATGAAAGGACTCTCTAACTCTAGGTAACTTTCATAGTGTAAACAAAGTTTACTGACGTCTGATTTGTACAAATCTTAGGAAATGAATCAGCATCTTTTCATGCTTTTAATTTTGTCAAACAAATTTAGTCGGTGGCCTTGGCGAGTTTTAGAAATATGCTCCTGGTATAATATATTTAGGATCGAAAGCAAATAAGGTAATATGAAAGGTATAATTTTTAAGAAAAGATATTCCAAATAATTATTTAACTTGTATGTATAATTTGTAAAACTCAAATCCTCGGTGGTTGTCACGTTGCATTGTAGTTTGTGTGTCAAACTAGATGTTTTACTTTTAAGTATAATTTTTTTAGAAGGCAAAAATCTCTATGTGCATTTTTAAGAGAAAGTTGAGAAAGTTGGAAGCATGAAATGTTTATATGTTAATCTATTTTTTAGGTAAATTGTTCAAATCTATATTTCTTTATATCTAAGCATCAGTGAAATCTTATTTATCTGAAGCAAGTCATTTGTGAAATATCATGTAAAATGAATATTTTCAGCTGAAATTCAAAATTTTTAAATCATGCAACCATTATGCAAGAAACCTTGTAACCTGCCGTTCTAACATAATTATAAGCGGATTTTAAATTGCATGCAGATATTATAAATAGTGTAGAAAAAAGATAATTAACTCTATTACGCAAATAAAGTGAATGTTCCTCTTGATGCAGACATAATAATTTTGAAGGGGGAAAAAAAAACTAAATACTAGTAAAAAAGCTGACATAGAATTTTTGTTGTCATAGTTTCCAAAAATAAATTTTCTTTCTAAATTTATCCTCAATGGTCAAATTTATCAATCATATATCAACTAATATAAACGTGTTTTAATAATTATAGGCAATTTTTAAATTCAGTCTCTCCGAGTTGGTATTGAACATGTTTGGTTTTTAACTGCAGATATAATGTGTTCAAATCTAAGAAAAGTCAAAGCAGAGAAAAAGGCTTGCGAAATAATTACAAATCATGAGATCGAGCTGGTACTCGTGGACATTGGAATGATTACGTAATGGGGTTCTAAAAGGCTTGAAAAAAGTGTAATTGGAAACTGAAGCTAAAGGTTCAAGGTATTTTTAGACATAAAAATTGATCGAAATATAAACGTTTTAGAGACAGTGGCGTATAAAGATGAATAGTTTTACACTATACTCTGAATTGTCAAATACCTATTTGTTTTCCGCGTAACCGAAGCGACCCGCCAACTTCGCGTGTGCTTAATACCCGCAACATTATTTCCTGGAAATCAGTTTGCGCACTCCTGTATTTTCATTACAAATGCTTTGAAAAAACGTTAGAAAGCGGAGACCCATATTTCACCTGGGTAAAACAAAAGAGAATCTTGTTTATGTTACGTAAGTGAAGTGTTATAATGAGGATGCGCATGCGCAGAAAGCCGCTAATTGTAACGTAATGTAATTAGTTGGAAAGTGGAATCCTCATTGTTGCCCCTCCTTTTGCTTTCAGGACCATGTGCAATTAGCACACAAACCTTTGTCCCAGATTCATACAAATTACATGACTACACTTTTGTTTTCAGGTGTTATTTGATGTGCGTTAAGGTTGCCTAAAATTAGTGCAAGTATGTACTACAGCTTTGTGATTTTTAGAAATTTAGTAGATCGTGTAAAGTATCAACCTCTCACTCTACAAATGTAATAAATGGTATTTATATCGCTTATAAACTATCTTCCTACGTCCAAATTACTTTTCTCCATGTTTCCCTCTCCTCCCAATCTTCGTTTTTTGACCCTTACTGTTGCATGTGTTTGATAACTTCTTCCAGCCTGCAAACCTTGGTCTTCCCCTCTTTCCTCTTCGTGCTGGTATCCGTTCCAAAATCCACCGTGGTAGTCCTCTGCCCATACCAAATTAACTGGTAACAATGGATAACATTAATAACTGAATTTTAGTAATCCATCCTTCTAATTTTGAACAGCGAGCAGATATGAAAAAATCGATTTCTATAGACTGTTCTTGGTGTCGTACTTTTGAATGTAAAACGCCTGCTCCAAATGTTTTCATTCCTAAGAACTGAATCAGGTTCGTACTAGAAGTATAAACCTAAATTTTTCGTTTAAAATAAAAATACGGTGCTATAAATTTGGGAGTTCTTAACACTCTTAGTGTTCTTTTGCCTAAATACCTGACAAGTCTTTGTGTTTTATACCCTCCAAAAGTTCTAAAATATATGATTATTGACCTCTAAATTACTAAAAGACTAAAACGATTTACAAAGCCGCAATATTAGGACACTTCCATGTTGTCATAATAGAAGGTACTTAAACGGTTGCTTTGCCATTTGGTTGTTGTGTTTTACTCCAAACAGAAAGCACGTAAAAGAAAAGACAAAAATAGCAATACGCAACAGTGTAACAGCTAAGTCATGGTGGAACGTTAAGAGAACACGTACGTAAAACCGGCATCATTTGGTCATATTTACAAGGCATTACATAGAAGTATATTTGAGAGGAACTGTGAAACATATCAAACTACAATTTCATAGAAATGTTAAATGCTATTCAGTGAAATGTTTCCGTGAGTTTCATTATCCTATGTGAATTATTTTAGATTGTATAAATATATTGATATATTGGTATTCTATTTTCTGCAAATCCATTGCTTTCATATTTAGGTAAATTTTTCTCAAGAACGAGCAGAGCTAGTTATTTCGTGAAGCTTAACGTTACGCGTATGTTCAACTGGTAGCAAGTTCGATGTAAATTAAAAATGTTGTATCTTAAGTATTTGCTTTGACTTTCAGTAGAACTTGTTCCAGAATAGAATGGTGCATTTACTTATTATAATTTATTGAATATGAATATATTTATAAAATATAAAATAATGAAACTCACAGAAGCAATTCACTAAAGAGTTTTTAACAGGTGTGCAAAATTGTATATCTTTTATAGTTTTTGTCAAATGTGATTCTTTCAAATGCCACAAAATATCTAATGCCTGGTTGGTATTCGTATTCCCTGAAGGAAAGAGAAGCCATAAGATTGTATGACGGAACCTATGGGTTTAAACGGAACCTTCAAATAGGCCAGCGAATTAAAATTGTTTGTGGGATTTTCTAAACTACAAATATTTCCAACATTGCTCCTGGTTTCCCAGTGTTTATGGTTACGTGCCAGTTGTGTGTAAGAAACCATTCCAGATAGTATGAAAATGGCCAAAACCATTTGCGCGCGCGTCAGAGTGAATGCAGTTGACATCTATTGTGTATTAATATACTGTAAAGTCGAAATAGAAGATGATAGCTCCCTGAAGATGATTTGCGACGAAAGCCTCACAAGTCGCGTGCGCCATTGTTGGAGCACCAAATCGCAGATAATGTACTGCTGTCTCTCTCCCCTCACCTTTAGAGCGACAGAGGAAAGCAAATATTGGCTCGTATACATAGGGCGGCAAGCGAGGGACACAAAAAGCTGTTGTGTTGACAGTGTACACAGCTTTGTGTTTGTGTGAGTGTTGTGAATGTATAATGTCAATAACATTTTACTAAGCACACACCCCATCATGTTACTAATAAGTGTGAAACCTGCCCGTACCTTCTTATCAGATTACACCTATACACAGTTTCCCTCACAGTCGATCACCATGTTAACTTGCCTTTCATTTACTGAAGTGCATTACGCTTGTGCACAATTGTGCAAGCAGAAAATGAGGCTCTTTCATGCGAGAAAAGCATCATATTTGAAAAAATTGATTGTTATTTCTTGAACATTTCTCTATCCATTATAATTTAAATTCATAGTTATTCTACCAATTTTCTTCTTTCTATGGCACTACAGTTTTACAAAAGTTTTGACCTTCTCAACAATTTGTTTCCAGACTTTTCTACCAATTACTGATACAAAATCGTATTTGTATATCTTCTTCCTGTTAACGACAAATATATCAGGGTAATTGTTTCAGTTATGTAATACTAAACAAAATACTGCGTATGTTCTTTGTTCAAGGGCTTATGAGAAACAGCAGAAATAGCATTTAAAATTTCTAAGCCTGTTACTTAAAAGGTGGAAGAATTCAAACAAACAATGAGGAATATTTCAGAAATACGTTATTGGAATAAAAGAATTGTGTGCGATATACGTGCTCTACACATTTTTCCTGCATGATTTCTCAACGATACAAAGTGTGGTACGGCATTGGGTATTTACGAAGAAGGTATACATTTTGAGGGCATTCAAAATGGAGCAGAGTTCAACCTGTTATTTCAAATAACCTGTGACAGAAGCACATGGATAGAGGAAAGTGAGATTTTATGGTCGTTGAGAAAGTGTGTTGCATACAAACAGCGAAAGAGTAGTCTATGTTCAATGTCTTACCATAACTAAATCAATTGGTTCCTAATTACTACTCGTTTTATGCCACACTTGAATTTGCTTGTGACAAGCTATGCAGGAGTGACGTGTACAAGTTGGACAATGGATTCACAGCAACCGAAATTGTTTTTCCTGTGCTCGCCGTTTTTCTATAAAGCAGCAGCAGTGTTTTGTGTAACTGAGTGGCAATTCTAAGCCCATACTTGAAAGCATTGAACTTCCTTCTGTCTATTGAGGTGTGGAATGTGATTTAGCTTTACATAGTTTGCAGGAAATACAACCATAAAATATGTTGTTTCTTTTTTAATAGCACAGTATGCAATGTAATGCCAGTATCCTACACTGAGCCATTTATTGCCAATAAAGAACCGTTTAGCCTAAAAAATTGTGTCCAATATTTGGAGCCATCTAACTTCTTGCCGAAATGGTTTATCATTTCACTAACTGTCGTGCAAGGATTGTGTGAACAGTACTATAATACCTGTTTTATTTCAATTCGAATGAATTTAATCACACTTTAATGTTAATGAGGCGTTGCGAAATCTCTCTTAGAAATTAAACTTTGCACGACATTTTAACATTAAATTATTCATACGAATTAAGGTAGAAATGCACTACAGAATTTTTCACAGTATTTGCGCGACAGTTAGTAAAATAATAAACCTTTTACTCGTATATCCATTCGTCAAGAAGCTAGATGGCTCCGCATATTTGACAGAAATTATTTTTTTTTCTGCGAAACAGCTCTTTATTGACAACAGTTGTATTGGACATATTTGTCACCTCATCATATACAATCTCTGGTTAGCGCATGACCGATGCAGTACCTTCCACCCGGTATGCATGCAAACATGAATATTTAGTATTTACCTATCTTAGGTAACTATGAAATATTCAAGGAGGACTGAAGATAGTCCAATTACTTCTAGTTTTTATTTCTATTTGTTATTATTATTATTATTATTATTATTATTATTATTATTATTATTATTATTATTATTATTATTATTATTATTATTATTATTATTATTATTATTATTATTATTATTATTATTATTATCATCATCATCATCATCATCATCATCATCATCATTATCATTATCATTATCATTATCGTCGTCGTATTAGTAATGTGTGGGTCAAAATTTTGAACAGAGATATCCTTTATTTGATTCATAATACCCAGAATGTGCCAGAATCGCCGTACAAATCCTCCTGCCTCATTCTGAAAGCAAGGAGCACAGATCCTCTATAGGTAGGTACTTTTAATAACTTCACTGCAACTAGTGAAAACGGTTACAGCCCTTGGCGCAGGTACAATCCCTTAAAATCTTTCAAGATGAATCTATTTGTCCAGGAGTGTATCTATGGATATAAGATTCACAGACCCTCTAAGTATTTGTTTGGTGTAAACAAAGAATATAGTGTACCACATCATTTGATATGTGATTTATGTTACAACCCAGAAGAGCACTTTGTGTTATAGAAATAATCTCTTTGCGGTCCCTTTTTGGATTTTTCAACGTGACTGTATACAAATATAACCTTTTTCCCGAAACAATTTTATATATTTGCCCAGAAATAGAGAGGAAACTGGGAAATATGCCCATGGCTACGGTTTAGAGGTTATGTTACCTGGAGTGTGTAAACAGACCTTTCGGATGGAGTGAACATATGCAAGATAGGGCGTCCCGTTTTTATTGCCTGAAATCCCCCACCCACAAACTGTGTTATTGTTTGGTACCTAAGTACAGTTTACCGTTACGATAACAGAAATAAATTATCAGCGCTGCGAGTGTCGGAATATTACAACACGCCGAAGACGTTTTCTATTGTGACGTCAGCGTACGTTCTGCTTCACGGCCTCCTGCATTCTACGAACCAGAAACAAGTCTGAAGATGGCTGCTATGGGTGGCGATTAGGAAACCAGTGCTATTTTCATTTCGTTCCTAGTCGTTCTTTCCAACATTATTTACAGTAGTTTACGCAAGAACTTATTTGTTCTGTATTTTCTGCCTGGTTTTTTTAATCCAGAACATTGAAATTAAACTATTGAGAACACCCTTCGAATCAAAAAGTGAATCATTTTGAAAATTACAGTAAGTTAAACTATAGATTTGGGTTGATATTACAACCGCAAGCGATAACTGGAGCGCCTTCCAATGTGATGGAATTGGAAATATGTTAAAGGTCTAATAGGAGGGACACAGAAAATAATATCAGAAAGAAATCTTGATTGTGAAAAATTACAGGGGCACTTGTTGCTTCTTCTGACGGCCTTAAGAAAAAATTGTTTCATTTATATCCCAATGTGTCGTATTGTGTATGTCGAAGTAGAAATTTAGTGTTTTAAGTACAAAGTACGATTTCTGGTAATAAACTATATATTTTAGGGGTATTATACAAATGTCACAAATTCATAAAATTAAAACTAATGCTGTTCTGTCCTTCTATAGTAACATAGCAACAAACTGATATAATCACTCAAGAATAACATTATGTTACAACAGGTATATTTTCTGTTCTGAACATCCGCACACCATTACTTTTATTTTTAAAGCCTTTCAGATAAGTCCATAGCTGAAACACATACTTATACACTGCATATCCCACATTTGATATACATATGTAAGCATAATAAAGGTTACATGAGACACACATTGCGTGTAGTTTCATTCCAATTTTATGATGGCCACAAACCTGTTTTCAATGTGTTACACGATGTTATAAATTTATATTAGGTAACAGTTTTGTCAGGCCAATTTAGAAAGGTGTAATACGTGTGCATTACATAAGAGGAATAGCACTTATCACATGAGATGTACAATTGAATGACAGACTTGTGTATGTGCTGTAACTTGAAAATTTTAAGCGTATTCGCCAAGTTATCACGAATTTTGTCATCTTTTGTACGTCAGTGCTGTAAGATTGTGGCATACATTCTGAATATGTAGCATAAATTAAAATCTCCTAAACTGAATGTTTTTGAAAACCTCTTGAAGAATGCCTCTCTAAAATGTGAAACATAAATGCCTCTATTTAAAATAACGGAGTTACAGTCGGTAAAACTAAGTGATACTTATGAAAATTTGTGTAGATTACACCTACAAAGATTAGCTTTCAAGCAAATCAAGTTTACGCTATAAAGAATGTTTACTTTTAAGGAACTCTTAACGATGTGTGACGTGTTTGCTTACAAATGCGTGAGAACATTGAAAAACAGTTATTCAAATGATCGTTAATCGCTTTCCAGTTAAAGTGATAGGTATATATGTGCAGTGTGTCCGTAAAGTCATGATGGAATTATGAAGTGTGATAACGGCTAAACGAAACGAAACCAAAGCATGAAACGTGTGCTACATTGAAGATTATCTCAAAGAGTGTATGTAGCATGATTTACATGGGTGTGTGTGAGAAAGTAATGACGCAGTACAACAATGAAGCAAGCCGCGTAGCTGCAGCGTAGCAGATCACGCCATTTTAGACAAGATATGGACGATGCAAAGGAAAGTTCAGTGTGTTCTGTGGCTTGCTAAATTTGAATCAGTAACGCGTGTTCAGCGTGATTATCATCGTTGAAGTTTTGAAGAAAGGTCTCCGCTTTCGGTTTACAGACTACAGTTGTTAAACGTTATCGGCTCAATTAATAGACACAGATGATCCGATTTTGCAATAAGATGGTTACTGAGATCGACGGTGACGAACAATTCCTACGGAAGATTGTGTTTAACGATGCGGCCACACACTTTTTCCGGATAACTTGGTGATGTTTGCATTTTAAATGTCATACGTCTAGGCCTTAAATTCTATGGAAATGCTGTCAAATTTAAACAAGCAGAATGAGAGTAGACATACAAAATATTGCAGTGCGTGTGCGATTCTCCGCAATGCCGTTTCGTGCATAGATTGTTTATCAGGAAAGGCGTACTACCTAAAAGTTATTGCATTGACAGTTTTGGATAAACTTAGTGAGATGGATATTCGAAACGAATATGCGAACATTTTTACCATAGTTAGCTTTTAAACAGAGACAAATGGTAAACTATTAATGGTTAAAAAGAAAGATTTAGAAATAGTTTTAAATATATAGCATATTTAACGAATAACCAATATTTGGTATCAGAAGGACATACATTAGCAGTATATCTATAGAGGTCTGGTGATAAAACTGTGTAAGTGGTTATGAATTTATACCAATATAACATTGAAGCGGTAAGCTGTTATTGATCCGAGATTAACTGCGTTTTCGTATACAATTTTTAATTGCTAAGTAAAGGCTTACATGTAACAGACAAGCACGGCTCGCAGCTTCAAGCTTGAAGTAATCTGTCAGTAAGCCCATCGGGGTATTTAGGACCAACGAAAACAAATTCTGCCTTATCTAGTAGGCACATGAGGTGCAGAGTTTTTGAAATATCCAATACTTGGAGATATTTACACTTCAGCAACGGCTTACTAATGTAAAGCAGCGAGGGTAAATCAAAGCATAGACTGGCCATTTCACGATGAATGGGCGAAGGGTGAGGGGTGAAGCGGTGTGAAACCAATTATGAACTTCCCTTGCCACGTACAAATGACGATCACAACCTTTGTCCTCGTAAACTGCACCAGGGTTGGCCATGGAGAAGTGTTTTTCTATCATATAATAAATACACAAAGACTGCCCCTGAGGTCTGGTGGCTGGCGTGCTATCCTTCAAATCCAGAGGTCGCCATTTCGATTCCCAACTGAGTGGGACTTTTTCTTTAGCCAGTATTATTCCCTGTCCCCCTTATTGTCTGGAAGGATAAAAAAGAGTGCGAATTTGTGTGTGTGTGTGTGTGTGTGTGTGTGTGTGTGTGTGTGTGTGTGTGTGTGTGTGTGTGTGTGTGTGTGTAAATTAAAGACAGTCCAAATAATTCAATGATTAACATAATAGAAAACGAGTGAACACCATTATCATAAGTAATTGATTCAAAGGTAAGTCTGGCATATGACCTAAGGTTGTCAAACGCGGCCTATAAATTGGGGGAGGGGGGAATGCAGAACGAAGTCTATCGACGGTACAATGATTACTAGAAAGTAAAGTAAGGACGAGGTTTTATTGTCAGTCGTACTGGTATTTCGAAAAGAAGAATGAAAATCCAACCATTTTGTAAACCTTAAAAGGTTCACACCAAAAACACCAAAACAAACTGGACTGCGACCAGAAATGTTCCGAGTGAATTTATATAATACTACTACTAAAACCAAACCCCTAGCGCAACAGCCCATGAAGGGCAAAGGTTTGCCGCCCAGCCGCTGCGTCCCCCACCTCTGCCCACTACAGGCGTCATTGGTGGTGTGCAGTACTGGTGGGTGGGACGTGATCAGCGCCCGAGCCCTTCCGACCAGTTATATGACCTTCTCGACCTGGGTCCGTTACTTCTCCATCAAGTAGCTCCTCACTTGGTCCCCCCGGGACCTAAAGAGGCTGAGTGCACCCCGTGCCAGACTTCCCAGAGGGGATAAACTCCCCATGCTGGTACCGGGGATCGAACTCGGGTGCTGCGCGCCAGAGGTAAGCGCGCTACCAACTGCGCTGCTACTACTACTAGTAATAATAATAATAGTAATAATAATAATAATAGTAATAATAATAATAATAATAATAATAATAATAATAATAATAATAATAATAATAATAATAATAATAATAATAATAATGATAAGAAGAATCCAACGCGCAACAACCCTTTCCGGACCAAGGGCTACCGCCCGGCCGTTGCGCGCCCCAGCTCTGCCCATCACAGACGTCATGAGTGGAGTGTAGTACAGGAAGTGGAGCATGGTCAGCGCCCCGGTCTCTCCCGGTCGGTTATGCGGTTTTCACAACTAGGGGCTGCTACTTCTCAATCAAGTAGCTCTTCAAGTGGCCCCTCAGGGACCTAACGAGGCCGAGTGCACCCCGTACCAGCTCTCCCAGTGGGAGAAAATCCCCACGCCAATACCAGGAAACGAAGCAGCGCTACCACCGCGCTATGGAGACGACCCAAAATCTTATTAAGAAACTTAAATACCTACACTTAACAAAAATGATACCTACTTCGAAGATCCTAGTCACCCGCCTGTTTCAAACATGCTTCCGATATTATGCGTGGTTGGTAACGATGGAGATTAAAATAATTGCAGATCGTTGCAACGACATGGCTAGGGTTAAGAGGGAGGGAAGGCAAGTTTTCGCTTTTGCCTCTGTGGTCGAGCTGAGTGTTCTGGCTTCTCAGTCCCCAGATTCCGGCTTCGATTCCCAGCTGGAGTGGGGCATTTTTCTTTTAGCAGAATAATTCCTATCATGAACAGAGAGTGAAAGTGTAAGTGAGAAAGAGAGAGAGAGATAGAGAGAGAAATTGTGTATGTGTGTATTTGTGTGTGTATGTGTAAATAATATGTATACATATTCTTGATTCAAAACTGTTGATTGAATAAATTGAAACACATCGTTTCACACCTTTGGTGAGAATCAGGTGCACAGATGGCCATAACGCCATAAAAGGCTGTATACCCCTGGCAGTTGTACATGGTTGCGGTTGCCAATGTCGCATTGTCGCCGTGGAGATGGCGAACAAAAGGCAGAGAGTACCTTCCCCCCACAT